>JAHHUM010001185.1:373803-482760 GCA_036173005.1 Crenichthys baileyi | reverse complement strand
AGATAGGCATGGTCTGTTTCCTTGTTTGATATTTTATTATTTCTTCATTATTATTCTTTATTCTTTAACTGGCCTTTACTACAGCTAAAAACAGGGACCTAACTGGTCCTTCAAACAAAGAAATTGCCAAAAGACTAAATGAAGAAAACAAAAATGGGAGTGGCACAGGAGTGGGAGTCGTTCTAAATGGGAGCGGGATGGGAGTGGGAGTCAATTTACCAGGAGTGGGATGGGACAGGATTTTTTTTTTATGCTGGCCTGGGATTGGGATGGGACAAGACATTTTTCTGTGGGAGCGGGATGGGACAGGAGAGAAAATCCACTCCCGTGTCACCCTCTACACTACATATAGCAAAACAAGAGTGTGTGTGTGTGTGTATTTTTGCTGCTCTCAGCTGCATTGTGTGAAAGAGAAAATGGTAAGAGGTAAACATTTTGTTTGCCTTTGTGTACTTCTGTTACTCTAGCTATTTTGCTTTGTTTGCAATAAAAGACTAAAAGCTTGCAGCAGTATCTTGCTTTTTTTTGATTGTTGCGTTTTTCCATAACAGCTTACTTTGAGGACCAAAACTACAATAATGACTAGGACTGACGAGGCCACAGTTTTACTTGACACTTGTGTTGCTCCTAAAAGAGATTATGATGGTTCACTGTTTTGGATAGAGTGCTCATGTGGCCAGGTTTATTTCTCAGACACATACAGTGCCTTGTAAAAAGTGTAGATAACACCTAAACCTTTTCAAATAAAGCCATAAGATGTCCTGTCTGCAGTTCGCCTCAAGGCATGTAGGGGACACAGCAAACACGTGGATTTCCCGAAATATTCAGCCAGAGCTATAAAGGAAAAATTTGATAAAAGCATCACATAATATCCTAATATAACACACACTTAAATCATCTGTTGTAATGTAGCAAAATAGGGAGAATATTTCAAGAGGTTGCAATGCTTTTTTTGTAAGGCACAATATGATCAATAACGTGCTTTTAGTTTTAAAAAAGAGTAAACGCTACGAGCATGTCTTGCATCCCTTGTAAAAAGTGACCATATGAGAGCAGAGAAGCAGATAAATCCCAGATATATTCTTCTAAAATATAAGCACTGAGATTTTCAACAAACTAAATAAATTAAAACATCAGCTGTACCAAACCCGCACAGGGAAATGGCACAACCTTTTACTCCTTTCATTTACCTATTATTATAAGTCTTTCATAATGCATGTGGATTGCCCAGTTTAAAGAGCAGCCTTTTTGATAGCTTTAATTAAATGGGGAATACTAAGTGCATACTTGAGTGAGTAATCCTGCTCCCCTGATGTTCAGTTTATCACCTTTGGTCGGGTGAGTGTTGCGGGCTCTTCGATACTTCAGCATTTCTTTAACAGATAAGTGTTGTGTTTTTACACCTCTGAGACACAGAAACATCAGAATGGTTACGTAAAAATTTTCCGATGATGTTTGGCTTTTGCTCATCAGTCTATTTTTAGTCATGCTGATAGAAATTTTGTGATGCTTTTAATTCAGAGTGCTGCTTAACCAAAGCCTGGGGCCTTTATACTCCTAATTTATTTGATGAGTCTTGGGCAGTCATGCTGTCAGGCTCTTATCCAGTGGCACTTTTAATTTAATAGGAGTAGTTTTAACAGTGTTTATATTAAAAAAGACTGCTGTTTTTTAATCATATAAGGTGCCAAAGTCTTGCTTAAAGGCTCAGTATTTTGTGTTTGAGCCCCAAAGTTTTTATTTTTACAGGAAAAGTTAGAGAATAATGTGAGGAATATCCAAATGAATGTAAAAAAAATTAAATATGAGCATCAAGAATTATGTCCAAAAGCATAAAAATTGAGAGTTGAGCACAAAAACATAAACTTGTTTATGACTACCGATTAAAATGCAGCTGAGAGGCTAGATGAACATACCATCTCATCAGAGCGCTCATATTTGGCAAACTACCAACAGACAAATTGGCCCATGGAGCATGGAGAGTTGTGTCCTTGCTGAATTAGCAACCAGAGCTTTCCCATAAGCTGGATTTATGATGCTTCATCAAAGCTTTAGCAGCCAAGATGTTACCATTTCACTATTGGATTTATAGATCTTCCTAGCAATCGACTTGTTGAGTGAGGCTTACACTGCAACGCCATATGTTTGTAAGGGTGTAAAGGTTTTCTGTTTTCATTTACTGTCCTCATTGTCTTTGACAATAACAGGATTGTTGAGCTACACAAGCCGGCAGTTATTTAAATTTGTTTAAAAGTTCCTGAGTGAGTTGGACTCAAAAAACCATCACATGAGCTGAGCCATTGTTCCAGATATACTGGTTTTTAGATTAACTGGTAATAAAATCTGCCCAAGAAACATGTTTTGTTGGTGTCGCTTCTTAGGACCTCTAAACCGAAAAATACACACTGCAAATATGGAACAGTAACATATTACAGTATGGAAAAAATAAAACCTTTTGCAAATATTACAAAATCAACTAAAATAGTCTACAGAAAAGGTGTACGATATGAAACAGATGTAGGGAGGTGCTGATCTGGGTGCTTCTTAAAGATCCGTCGGGCGTCTCACAGCCCAGAGTAAAGGGAGAATTGAGTTATACTGGTAAAAAGTGCCACTTTCCATCAGAAGGATGGTGTAGTAGGTTATGTACTGAAATGTTGGAGTAAAGCAACCTGCAGCATGCAGGATTGATGCCAATTTTACATGATATAAAGATATCTATCCTCAATGTTTAGTTTTCTGCAGGTATATTTATTTTGTCATGTAATCAGTACACTAGGCCAAATTATACATTATCTATAGAACACACATAGGCTGGGGAGCTAAGAGCATGTGTCAGTGTCTCTGAGCAGCTTCGGAAGCTCGCTGGATTTTATAGAAATCCTGTTTTGCTGTGTCATCAAAAGCAAACATGCAAGCTGGTGACATTAAGGATCATATTTCCTGTGCACAGCTAACCAGAGACAAAATTATGCTAGGAATCTGTTTATTTTTACCACTTCTAGGTCTTTTTATGGCTATACTCACTGAGCAAATTTGTTTTCTCACATACAGTATAAAAGCTAGAAATTACTAAAAGTTATCAGGTGTCAAATATTCACTGGTTTTATCAAAATATGCTTATTGAAGAAAACATGATTCCCATGAATCTACACGTGAAGGCGATGTGACATTTGTTTTTGTTTTTTTTCAGTATATTTTAATAAAAGCATTAAATATTTGACACCTGGTAATTTTCTTCTAGAAACTTCAGGTTGTTCTTGAACACCAGTGGGTCCGGTGGGGTGTTAATGAAGACCCAGGGCGGCCCTTGACCCAAATTAAGGCCCTGAGAGATGCTGACTGCAGCCCGCGAACAATAAGACAGCACCTGAGAGGGGAGAGCTTAAAGGAAAAAAAGTTTTCCAAGGCTACATGTCTAAACCTGATCTCTTTGACTATGCAAGCAAACACCAAAGATGGAGTAGAAGAAGGTTTATGCTCTGATGAAAAAATAATAATATGGGCAATCCTGAAGGCTTCTAAAGCTATGGTAAAATGAAATGGAAATTCAACTGAAGGTTTTTGTCTATGTGGGGAACTTTTTCCTTAAGTAAAAAAACTCTGGACCTTCAGGTTGTGCATGGGGCTTCAAACCCAGCCTGGCTATGTGGAGATGTTGCAGCCAACATCTCTCTTAACAGATGGCCCTCGCCAGTGCAATAAGGACTGGGTCTCCGAGCAGGACAACCCTGCAGTTCACAACGCCTGTCTGACAAAGTACTTAATCGAGCAGATGACCATTTAGACCATCTTGCATGGTTCTATTATCTAGGACCCACTAAAAGTGTTTGGGGATGAATGCCACAGCCAAATAACCAAAACGGACATATTTCTCCGACCGTGGGTGTCCTTCATGAAGATGGAGCAACTTTCTCACCTCTCAGAGTAAACAAGTATTTGCTGTACTCCCAGGGAAAAGATGCTTATAGAGCGGGGAGACAGGCACGCACAAATGTGTTAGAATGTTTCTCAACTTCAGCACACTGGATTTAAACGAATGAGTCATTACCAGTCAACTAGACATTGATGACAAATGGCAAATAATCAAAAGATTTCAACCATGTGTGTTGTAGTATGAATAGAAAATCTGTGTTGGGGCCCACGGCGCAACAAGACTAACAGCAGAGCTAGACAAATAGTGACCATGCCAAAGTTACATAGAAAAATTCAAGCCATAAAATAATATCAATGAACAACATCACTGTTAGATAAATGCACCTGCCTGACACTAACAGTACTTGGTAGGCTACTCTAGATTATTATTTTAATCTGTCAATTCCCCTGGAAAATAAAAGAAGTCGCCTTGTCTTCTTCAACAACAAGAAACTTCCATGGGAGTACAGAAAATTTTTTGTAAATTTAGTTATGCCTTTATGCGTTCTATGGTGTTTAAGACTTGCAGAGGCATATCAACAGTTATTATGGTCTCTGTGTTAGCCTTAGTCAAACACATGCTAACCCATTTGTTTTGCAGTGGGCATCCTTCAGTGTGTTTGAATTAGCCTTTTCTAAGGACACAGCAAATATAACCCAGCCTTAACTGTCCTCCAGCAGCAAAGGGATTCTAACAACATATATTATTAGGTGTAGCTCTGTTGTAGAGCAGGACAAAAATTGAAAAAAATAAATAAAAAACAGCAGAAAGCAGATATCAATTTGTTCCTGTTTACACACAAGCTAGCATTAGCACCACAGCTACCACTGGAGGTTAGAAAAGTAACCATGTGGAAACCATATCTAAATATTATAGTCATTCTGTTTAGTAATCTCCAGTTTGACAGTTGCTAAGGACTTGTTTAATTATCGGCAATAATAGTAACCATAGTAAAAGTTGCTCTAGCAATGACACATGCTCCAAAAGTTCATAGACTGGTGCAACAAATAAAATTTGTAGCTTCCAGCTGTAGGCATATATACAAGATGTGATTTACACTACATTTTAAATTGTAAAACAAAAACTTCAAATTGACTATTCAACCAAATGTTTAACAAAAGTACGCAACTTAATCTCATAATTCAAATCAATCTCTAAACAGTCCAAAACCTCGTGTTTCGATCACCCTCTTCTTTCAGAAGTCCAACTCATTAGAGCTGAAAGTAAATAGTAAGAAAATTTCGAAAATTTCAACCTTGTTGATGCAGTTTTAAAAAGACTGCTTCACTCAGTAATGTCATGTCATATCCAATTTTGGTGAGTCTTTGAGACTTTTGGCTTCAATAACCTGTTGTTAGCTGACATGAGTGCCACCAGGTGTAGTCTTCTGCTGCTAAAGCCCAACTGCATCTAAATTCAACATGATGTGCGGGAAAGACCCAGTAGATTAACTGTTTTTGAAATACTAAGACCATCCGTTTTACAGAAAGAACCACGCCATGTTCAAGGTCAGCTAAATTCTTCCCCATTGTGGTCCTTGATTTAAACTTCAGAAAGCCGTCTTCACCACGTCTAGATGTCTAAATGCAATGAGTTGTCCCCTGTGATTGGCTGATTTGCTATTTGTGTTAAAAAGTAATCGAAAGGGGTGTACTTAATAAACTGCCCTGACTAAAGGAGCTACATCCATTAACATTTACCTTTTCCTTCCCATAGAAATTACTCCTGGATCAGTGTTTCTTTGTTCTCTTTGTGTCTCTGCTCTGTTCTCTCTAACCCCCAGTCGGTCGTGGCAGATGGCCGCTCACACTGAGCCTGGTTCTGCTGGAGGTTTCTTCCTGTTAAAAGGGAGTTTTTCCTCTCCACTGTCGCTACATGCATGCTCAGTATGAGGGATTGCTGCAAAGTCAACGCCAGTGACTGTCCACTGTCTCTACATGCTCATCCGGGAGGAGTGAATGCTGCAAGTCACTGACTGGATGCAATCTGCTGGGTTTCCTTTCCTTAGATAGAAAAACATTTTATCCAATTTGAATAAATAACAGAATCTGGCTGCACTGTTCAATGACTAAGATTAATTGGAATGTATGTACCTGACTTTTGTGAAGTGCCTTGAGACGACATGTGTTGTGAATTGGCGCTATATAAATAAACTGAATTGAATTGAAACTGTGATTGTATAATACCCCATGGGTGATCACTTTGTTTAATTTGAAAACAAGCTGTCACAAAGCAACTGATTTATTGTCGTTACATTTCTAAAACAACTACGTACGTCAGAAAATAAAGGAAATAAAGAAAATAAAAATGATACTGTTTTTGAGCTGCTTTGGTCAGATGGCATCAAGAAGACAAAAAATGAGACTGCTGAAACTTCTGAAACCATCCAAAATATAGTTAAAACCTTGAAAGTTAGTTGGAAACCCTGTCTCAGGGTCTCCTCCCAATGTGATGTGCACTACAAGAAGAAAATCTTAATTAACAAAATGTTTAAAGAATTTGTTTTTTAATTCAGCAATAGTTCTCAGGGAAACAATTAAAGATGAAAGTAAGAGCTCTCCTGAATGTGCAATTCAATGAGAACTTTGGGAAACAAATGACAGTCACTTAACCACATAAATATAGTAGATTATCAGGTTTTTTTTTATTGATTTTTTTCCTGCCTGAAGGCAAAGGCATATTCCTACTTGACAATGTCAGCACAAATTAAGATGGAGTGGCTCACAGAGCATGATAGATAATCCTAACACATGCAATGTCCACAGCAAAGCCAGACCCTAACACCACAGAGAATCTCTGGGACGGAAAGACCCTGTATTTTAAATTATACCAAAAATAATGCATGCCAGAATCAAAGCCAGAAGTGGTCTTATAAACTATTACAGTGTGTGACATTATTTTAACCAAACACTTCACCGCTGAGTCAGATCTCACTTGAAGATGAGTTTATTCCCCCACAGGGTGCAGTAAACAATCAAAATATGGTTTGATTTATTTCCATTTTCCTGTCCACATCAATCATTTTTGAAGGGCACAGGTTCTAATTTCTGGAATGTAGACCCCAGCTGTGAAAATAATTGCAAAGGTGAATACCTCTCTGTTGGTGGATAGGGGGGAAATGGATGAGAAATTAAAGATAGATGAGTGATAATTGTGCTGCAGAGCTTGACAAGACTTCTTTGCATTGTGTTCTTCCCCAACACCCACTGTGGATTGAGCAGTACACCCCAGCACTGCTGGATCTTACTGGGAGAGTATAGTTCATGGATTTATTTGTTGTATTTTCCATTTCATAGATATGAGCTCTTGGTTAGGACCAACATTATACAGATTACTTTACCTGCTTATAGCATTTAGAATAAAGTTAATCAGTGTCACCTTTATTGTTTAATTATGTCTAAGCTGGCTCAAAGGAGTTCCTCAATAGGAACTATTCTAATATTTAGAACCAGAAATCTTTGTTGGCAACACATAAAGGGTGGAGTGAGCCCTTTTACTTTCCCCAAAGATCCTGTAGTCAGTGAGATTATATTTATTAAATTAAAAAATGCTGATTTCCCCCATCTCTTTTTGCCCACATGGAAAGGAACAACCCAATGCTGAGGAGCAAGGACATAACAGGGTTCATGCCACTCTCATGTCAGACAGCTTTTGTAGAGTCATTAGCCAGACCATATGTGATGTTTGTGAGCATAGAGTCGTCTCAAGTATTCATTGCTTAACCATGGTTTTTACTTTTATGTCCTCTGACAGTACAAAATATCTGCTGGTGTTCCCAGATTGTGTGAATAAAACAGAATTGCTTTCTCTCAATGTTCCTCATGTACTTTACCCACAATATTTGGCATCATATTTTCTCTTTGTCTGAGCCAAATGAACAACAGTATAAGAGTACAGTTTACAGAATAATGTGTATTTTGTCTTCCCTTTTATATCCACCATGTGTAGTACTTTCTTGAAATGTCTTCAGTGAGCCAGAAAACATTTTGTTGTGGGGAAACTTAGGGCAGTGGGTGCTAATTTGCGTGTAGTATGAATAAATTGCACGTGCAATAAGTGGAAGTGTTGCATGCGAGTTTCAAAGATTGCCCCAGCAATGGATAACAGGTGGAAGACAGATGCAGACCGCCCTATTTAAATGAGGAAATTGCGTGTGCCACTGGATAGAACAGTAGGAAAAGCAAACAGATCCTCTGCTGTGTTGCTAGAAATATGCAGGGATTGTTAAGCTGCATCATTATAAATGATCCAGTTGCTGATTTTTTCCTTCCCTTCCGTTCAGCCCTTACTTTTCTGGACTGTTACAGTTAGTTAACTTTTATTGTGCTACTCACAGCAGGTTTGTCATCTGCCCTGACAAGATTATTTCTCTTTTCTTTCTCAACGTAACTCGCAACAATCATAATAGTGAATAGTGAATAGTGATTGGCCAATCACTATAAACAATATAAAAGACAAAACTGTCTGTTGATTAATTTGTCTCCCTTGATCTTTTAATTATTTTTGGAGACTCACCGGGTTCTGTAGTTTTTTGAGAGTACATGTTTGAAGAGTTCGGAGTTTATCATAAACAGCCACCATATTTAAGCCTGAACGTAATATTAGCAACATAAAAATTGATCATTGTATGAGTTGCCAATCTGTATGTTATAGCTTTGCTAATTTTAAAACAGAGCGTCACATAACTGTCCTGCAAAAAAGTTCATTCGAACTTTATGTACGTAAAAATAAAATTAATTATCCAATGATTTAAAAAATGTGTTTTGTTTGTTTTGCCAATATTTTAACGATATACAACATGTTTGATTGTTTAAATTGTTTTTTGGTGACAAAATGATTTTTAACTGCATAAACAAAACCTTGGCATATGTTCACATTTAAACAAACTGATCCAGCTCCGATTGCCCTGCAATGACATAACGTTACTGTCAATAACGCTGCCTTAAAATTGTGATTTTTCACTTGCTAAGAAGTTATTTCAGCATCCAGTTAGTAAATTAAGGATTTAATCTGCCTTATAATGTCTTTAGTTCTTCCCTATTAATTATATTATCAACATCAAAGCACAGTGGGTCTTTTGCATGATGTGCTATTACAGGCTATGCGCGCTTTAATCAGTTATGTGTGCATTTTGCTATGATCGGGTTTGTGTGCATTCAGCAGATGATCACTGACAGCGATGTTAGGCTGGAATGTTGTTGAATGAAGTGTTGCAAGGAGTTTTACCATAGGAGAAATATCATGGCTTTTGTTTGTGATTGGCTCCAAATCAGAGTTTAGATAATCCTACATAGAATCCTCTATTCTCATCTATTTTTAATATTTTTATTTTTGAACATCCAAATCTGTTGGCACGTGTACAGAAGATTCTCTCTCCCTGTCATCTGTCATTCTATCTATGCCTCCTTCAGGCCAAAGTGACAGCAGACATTTTAACGTCCCAGTTAGCACCTGCATTTCAAACGTGCTAAATCCACATGCAAAAATTCCACCCGCAAACCGTTTCGCATAACGGGTGGTAAGGAATGACATTTGCATATCCTCCTCCAATGAATTTGCCTGTTTGGGTCATTATCATATGTTTTGCATAATGATGAAGGCAAACACGCTACAAAGTTTGCGCCCGCAGTTCCGCTGATTTTGCACACGCCATCTGATTACCACCTCGTTTGTAGATCAGTTTTGCTGACGCAAAGAGGTTTGCGTGCGGTTTGGTACACGCAAGAAGATCAGGCCCTTACTGTAGACAGAGTGTGAGCTATGTTACTGTGGCACAGATAAACCCTAAAAATTAAAACACAATTTTGTTTTGTGCAGGAATGTGAGACTTTGATCCTCTCTTATTTACTTGTATGCTTTACACAACCACTGCTCAATCTAGTAATACAAATTATTAGAGTACTAGTGGAACAGTTTTTTGGACAAAACAGAATGTTGATGCCTATGTGCTTCAGGGTAACAATGTTAATCAGAACAAAGTCTAACTGAATGCTGTCTGAATTTCAGGTTTTCTTAAATACAATTTTGAATAATTTTTCTTAGAATTTTATTTATATATCGGGGTATGGTGCTGGTATGTTAGGTCTCAGTGTAATGTTACTGCTTCTGAAACAATACTTCCAATGACTTCCTGATCCTCACTGTCAAATCATATAAATGGTCGATTTATGAACTCAAATTCAAACTGGAGACTTGCAGGAGTTAATGTTATGCACTGATGCTCAGGTTTGGTGTTCTGTACATAATTTCATTACTCTTTATCAACTTTTAGCTGCACATTTGTCCTCGTTGGGCTTTCTTTTTTACATGTTATTTTTTTTTCTTTGGTCATGGAAATAAAAATAATTCCAATGGGCTAAAAGCCAAAACTCTAATAAAACTGAAAAGGTGGAAAAAGGGTTATGTGAACACACAGTATGCTCTTGAGATACTGTTTTCTAGGGAACTAAAAAAAGCACGTTTCTTTTAATAATGTCAATTTTTGGATTTTACAATAACTTGAAATTCTCCCATTTAAGTGTCATTTATCAGGCATCAAATTATATCCTCTTTAACCTTTCTGACAGAGTGCCTTTAATATTTTTAATAGACTAAATGTCAACAATATTAAAAATTATTTGAGAACATTATGTTATTAACAGGGGTTTGTGCTTCACATATGCTCCATGACACAAACAGGTCTGTCTTTAACATTATGTTCTTTTTGCCTTTAAGTTTTTTTTTCTTATTTATAAGCTAAGTGTTTTGTTTATTCTCTATTTTGACTGTGAGCCAAGCGCTTGGAACTGCTCCACTATAATAAGTGTACACCTTAAAAAGTTTGGGGACGTTATGATGATTATCCTCCCTGAAAAACAAGCACAATGCAGTTCTGTTTATTCTTGTGTTAAATGATGCTGAATGATTAATTCACCTTGTTTAGACAGCATGTAAGATAGATTAGCATGTAATCTATATACACCCATTACTGTAGATTTGGAAACAGGACAAGTTGCCCACAAAATAAATGAGTGACAAGACCTCTAGAATAGAAGAATAATTAACATCCAACACAGTCTAGCAGCAGTTAGTGCCATAACAAAATGTCCTTGAATAAATTCTGCTCCAGGACGTAAATTTCTATGCAGATTCTTCTTCCTCTTCCAGGCAACATTTCTTGTTTTATATCAGATTCTATTAAATTTACTGCTTTTTTGCACATCCATTGTCTTCCACTTATCTGAGATCAGGTTGCAGAGATAAAAGGTATCGTAGGGAAACCAAAAGATCCATCTTTCACTCCCTGTTGTTTGTTCTGGGGGATCCCAAGGTGTTGCTATAAAAGAAGGTCTGTCTCAGGGTCTCCTCCCAATGTGATGTGCACAGAAAATCCTCTTACATCAGACATCCTGTTTAGATGCCTAAACCACCTCTGACTGACTCCTCTTGATGTGGAGGAGCCGGGGCTGTACACCGAGCCTCCCACAGATGATGGATTCCACATGCTATCCCTAAGGCTGAGTCCACCCACCCTACAAACCAGAGCAGTGCCCACATTTCTGCAGCTGAGGCTCCTAACTTTATACAGCTTCCACTTGATTCTGCCATCACTCGTGCAAGAGACCAAGATACGTGAACTACTCCTCTTGAGGTACAGACTCCTGTACTGCTCCAAATTCATGTTACATAAAATAGGTGACTACAAACTTTGAAACCATAAAGCAAGTTGTTTGATAACATTTATATGGTGAAATTCAACTAAGCATGCAGGAGTCTGCATGTTCTCCCCGTGCATGCGTGGGTTCTCACCAGGTATTCCAGCTTCCTCTCACAGTCCAAAAACATGACTGTTAGGTTAATTGATCTCTCTAAATTGCCCTAAGATGTGAATGAGTGTGTGCATGGTTATTTGTCCTGTATCTCTCTGTGTTACCCTCTGATGGATTGGCGACCTGTCCAGGGTGTACCCTGCCTCTTGCCCGTAGACTGCCGGAGATAGGCACCAGCTCCCCATGACCCACTATGGAAGAAGTGGTATAGAAGATGAATCAATGAATCAATGAATAAATGAATGAATTCAACTAAGCATACCTCTCTATCGCATTTCTAAATGTAAATTAACTTGTAAACGATAATACTGTAAGCACAAATTTTCACAAATAGGTTTAGTTTTAAGTTATGGAATAGAGTAATAGAATATATGGATATTTAATATCAGTATTTATCAAGGATGATAAAAATCAAGTGATGTAAACAATAAAAAACTAAAGAAAAGGCCTTTCAAAGTTTTCGGTAAACGTTATTTAAAAAATCTTGTTTCTGGTGAGGCATAAATTAGGAAACTCCCACATTTATTCCCACTGAAAATGGTCATGTGGTGTGATGTTGAAGTAGGACCAAATTGCAGACAGGAGTTCTGGAGCTAGGTAAAAACTAGATTTCATAGGTGAACTGAGCAAACTCACAGGCAGGACATAAGGAGAGCAGGACATGGAACAAGGGTAGATTAACAGAAGGATCCAGCAAGGAACAATGAAACCCAGGGAGCTTAAATACAGAAGAGGTGTGATTAGTGACAGGGAAACCAGGTGAGTCTAATCAGACCAATGTTCTCCAAGAAACTAAACACAAAAAAATAAACTTATGATAAGACTCTAACCACAACTATGAACAACAGAGAAATGAACTGATTATGGCAAGACATTACTGCTAATAATAAACACAGAAATTATCAGAAAACAAAAACAAATTCAAACCAAACCCCAAAATAGCTAAAATCACAAATTAACACCTCAGGTGCCTATGATCCATTCATCAAGGAACACTGTTACTCAGCATTTTGAAGGAGGTGTGCCCTGTTTAAACCTCTTTTCAGATGTTTAGTTTGACCAGGCCTCGTCATTCAAGCAAGTAATAATAGCCAGTATTCACACCATAGCAGTGTCAGTAGTATTACTGGTAGCAGTGCAGTGCTGTATACAGGATTGAATGTGTTTATATGGAAGTTCAGCCTTGGTCTGGTTGGAAAAAAATCACCATGAGCTGCAGTTCTGTTGTTTTCCTCTGCCTCCCTGTTGGGTTTATGCATGTTTATTAACCGGAAGGAGCCAATTTTACCAAGAAGCCACTGTGGAAAAGCCAGGGGTGTATTAATAAGAAAAGTTCTAATTGATCCTGAAACTTCTTTCATTTGAGGTTTATTTCAAAGTGATGATGGGTGTGCATTTTTT
Source organism: Crenichthys baileyi (assembly GCA_036173005.1). Lineage (NCBI taxonomy): Eukaryota > Metazoa > Chordata > Actinopteri > Cyprinodontiformes > Goodeidae > Crenichthys > Crenichthys baileyi. Next base: position 469,635 of record JAHHUM010001185.1, on the reverse strand, counting down.
CTTGTAGGTAACCAGTGCTGTGGGAAACCACTGTTTCAAATCCCCAATCACACTCTTTTTTAGGAATCAGTAACTAATCAGATTGACAACTGAAGCCCTATATTTACGTGAACTATATAAAATAAAACATAAGCATTTTTTCCCTCTCATTAAATCAGACTAAATATTTCTGGTGTGGTCAGCTGTAGTTACACATTTCGGTTCACTTTGCTAAATGGCAGAACAATTGAGAATTGAGATTTTTTTTTTTTTTTCAAAGACTTTCCTTAGTTGTTGTTAGAATTGGATTTTATACTGTATTACTTGGATTAGATGTTTTTGGTATTGTTTGACCAGCTTCTTATAATAGTTTGCTGGAATTCTGGCCCATTCCTCCAAACAGAACTTATGTACTGGTTACTGGTGACCAAACAGAGTCAAGGTTGTAGGTCGCCTTTCTTGCACACCTTTTCAGCTCTCTCCACGTTTTCCTCAGGTGTGAAATCAGGGCCACTTTAGAAACAAATACTTTGTTGTCCTTCAGGAACTTTGAGACTAATTTGGCTGCATTAATGGGGTCGTTGTCCAATTGGGAGACCCATTTGTGGTTAAGGTTTAATTCCTTGCCTTGAGAGACTGCTTCAATTGTTACACAGGATGTTCTTTCCCCATGATGCCATGTTTTTTGCAAAGTGCACCAGTCCCTCCTACAGCAAAACACCCACCCAACCAGTGGTGAAAATCCCATTTTATTTTTGGGGGGGACACTAAACAGAAAAATTTCAGAGAGTAATTCTTGGGGGGGGGGGGCATGAAAAAAAAGGCTCCCTCCCTCTCCCTTTCCTGCTCCTTGGCAATTTTTCGGCATGTTAAAATTATGTTATTGAAAGTAATATTTGTAGTTATAGCATTGCTCTTTATTAGTCCACAATGGTATTAGGTGAAAGGTAGCAATGGTCCATCTTTATGATTACATCTAACAGAATTTATTTGCATCCTGCTCTAATTTACACTTAGTCCATCAAAAATGTGAATTAGGTTTATATCTGACAATAGCATCCTGACAGAGGTTTTTGAAAAATCTGTCCTCTCAGTCCTAAGTGATCTCTTTTCCCTCCTCGCTCTCTTCTCGTGTCCCGTCAGTGCTGCTACTAACATACTGTTTCAGCTTGTTAACCATCATAAGCTAGGCTATTAGCTTAGCTAGCAGCTGATAGGAGAGGCTGGTTTTGGACAAAGCGGGATAAATATCACTTTTTATGTTATAACCTTGCACTCTTTGAACAAGTGATGTGATAAATGACTAACTGGCTTTTACACATTGGTGCAGTTTCCTCATCAAGAGCGTCTGACCGCTCTGAAAACGGAGCTGCTGAGAGTATCAGCCGGTAGCCCCTCCCATTGGAAACAGCATGTGGACCAAACCACTTTGTGGGATAGGGGTGTCGTGATCTTTTAATAATTAGAAAACTTTTTTACGTACTATCTAACTCGGATCACTTTAGCTGTGCTTTTATTAAATATTACGATATTATCATTAAAAAGTGTTTTTGTATTTACAATGATTATTGGGGGGGACATCTTTATGGAAGGGGGGGACACATCCCCTCCGTCCCCCCCAGGATTTCCGCCTATGCACCCAACATAATGCTACTACCCCTCTTACTTCACAGTTGTGATGGAGTCCTCACGTTTGCAAGTTTCCCACTCTTTCCTTTCAACTGCATTAATGGTCACACTTCAAATTTTGTTTTGGCATACTACAGGACATGCAAACTGTAAACTGGCTTTTATGTTTGTTTTGGAGTAGTGGAGATATACAATTCCCTTTCTAATATCTTGACTTGATTACTTTTTATTTCCCATGATGTCAAAAAAGGAAGCAATTTGTTTGAGGCATTGCCTTTAAATACATCCTCCATTTAAATCAAATGTTGTGAATTAACATCATCTTCTTGACTTTTCCAAATTGTTCAATGACACAGTGATCTTCAGACCAATGTAAATTCTGAACAAAGAAATTTGTAGCTCTGGTTTTGGCTCCTTGTTCTTGGTGCATGTTCTGGGCTGAACTTTTATTTTGTGTCAGAGAAATATGAAGTGGGTGTTCCTCAATGGGAGGGACCCACGAAGACTTCAACAGGAGTTCTGCACCTAAGTTCTTGGAAGGGATGAAAGATTCTGTCAAAAATTTCATCTTGCAGACTTTAGTAAAAGAACACATTTCTATGTTGTTGAGAAATATGTATGGGCATCTAGTGTTTCTAAACTTCAAAATTTAAACAGAGAAATAAAAAAATCTGAAAACATTCTTTCATTATTTTGTTTGTATTTTTAAAATGTCAATTTGGGTAACAATTGTGACCTGAAATAGATGGCATGAAACAGTCTGGTTTCAACTGTTTATGGTGATTTCAGAGAAAGTTTTTCAGAACCTCATCTGTGCTCAGGATAGGACTGTATATAAATATTTAGCTGATCATTTTGAACTTGTGAAAATTGGTTTTCTGTAGCCCTTTTTTAGATGCATATCCGTGCTGTGTCATAGTTTGTTTAAATGCTTCCAGTTTTTTCCAGCTTTATTGTTTTGGGGTTTTTAATGTTTTCTTTCTTGCCTTTGTTTGACCTTGGTTTTATTTGAAGTTAGAAAAATATTTTTCTTCTCACTTTCCTTGCATCGACTCCTAGCTAATGAAATCCGCAAGACAAAGTGTAGTTTTTCTCAAAGTACCCATGGCTTTAAAGGAATTCTTGATGATCTTTCCTGCAGATATTACTTATTACAATAGCTGCCTCTCAACTACATCAGATCATCTCTGTCTAGAAAGCGTCTTCAGGTAAACCAGGAATTTGACCCATGTGCAAACTCTGAATGAAATCGCATAGTTGTCCTCGTCTTACACACTTCGGAATGAAATTGTTTCATGGCTTTAATTTGTCGATTTTAATGTGTTCACATCTTTTTTGCCTTGAGCTTCATCTCTAATGCCCTGAACTGGAGCCCTTCAGAGCTTCCTTTATTCTCTTTATCTAATTTTCTTCTTGGAAATTGCTGACTTTTTCTTTGACCTTCAACTTCCCATTTTTACATGTGACAGAGGAATTAAAAACCACCTTTGCCTCCTTCATAAAGCCTTTATTTCTCCTGTGAGACTGCAATGTCTGAAACTAGAAATGAATCTAAAGCACATACATTATTTCAGTTTGAATGCCCCGCACCTTATGTGAACTTTTGTAAAACTACATTAACTCAACATATGCTAATGATGCTTCTTTTCACCATGCCTTCCTTATCACAAAATCGAGCCTGGTCACCATAGACCCTTTGATTTCAGCCAAGCTATTAACATAAACTGGTAAATTGCTGAGGCAATAATTAGGGGATCAATAGATTATGCTATTTTCTACCTGAATTGCAGAAAGAGATTAAACTATGAGTCGCATTCACACTTTAATATTTATGGCTTACTTTTTGTGCATGGGGTTTTATGTAAATGATGCCTTGCCTGCTCCCCTTTGTCCCCATCAAATAATAATGAATAGCTAAAGAAGAATGAGCAAAGAAGTCTCCAGATGTGCTAAACTGAGTCTGACGTCTTCTCTTATTCTTGTTTATAAAATTGTTCAACTCAGATTGGATGGAAAAAATCTCTGGACATCAGTTTTCAAGTTTTTCCACATATTCCCTATTGGATTTAGGTCTAGACTTTGACAGAGCCATTCTGACTCAGAATTCTAGTTTTGATCTAAACCATTGCAGCTCTGCCTGTGTTTAAGGCTGTTCTCCTGCTGGCAGGTGGACCTCCCCCTAGTCTCAAATCTTTTGCAGCCCTGGTTTTCTTTCAGGAATGCCCTGTAATTAGCTCCATCCATCATCTCAACAACCTTGACCACTTCACAGTGGACATGCTGTGTTCAGAATATTGTGCATTGTTGGTTTTCTGTGTTTTGCATGTAGGCCGAAAAGTTAAATTTTGGTCTCATGTGACCAGAGCACCTTGTTCCACAGATTTGCTATACCTCCTATATGGCTTCTGGTAAACTGCAAATGGGAGTTCCTATGGTTTGCTTTCAACAAGTTGTCTTTCCATTCTTGCATAAATACCAGATTTGTGTAGTGCACAACTGACAGTTGTCCTGTTACAAATTCTCCTTGATGAGCTGTGGATCTCTGCAGCTCCTACAGAGTTACCATAGGTCTTTTGGATGATTTAGTGGTTAATGCTGTCCTTGCCAGGCCTATCAATTTAGGTGGACAGCCAAGTTTCGTCAGGTTTGCTGAATTTATACTGAGATTAAAACAGATGTACTCTATTTACTGATTAGTTGACTTCTAAACACAAATTGTTTTAATGGATTTTTAGGGGTGTCAGGGAAATAAAACATAAATACAAAGGCATGCTAGGCTATACAGATTATTATTTGTCAAAAAAATATTTTCTGCACAGTGGCGCAGTTGGTAGCACTGTTGCCTTGCAGCAAGGAGGTTCTGGGTTCGATTCCCAACCGGGGGTCTTTCTGCATGGACTTTGCATGTTCTCCTATCTGTGGGTTTTCTCTGGGTACTCTTGCTTCCTCCCACAGTCCAAAGACGTGCCATTTAGGTTAATTGGTCTCTTTAAATTACCCTTAGGTGTGTGTGTGTGAATGAGTGTGTGCATGGTTGTTTGTGTGTTGTCCTGTGATGGACTGGCAACCTGTCCAGGGTGTACCCCGCCTCCCGCCCACAGACTGCTGCACCAGCTTCCCCGCAACCCACTATGGAAGAAGCGGTAGAAACCGACTGTATTATTTTCCTTTCACATCAATAATGCACAACTTTGTACTGATCTAACAAGACAAGATCCTGACGTCTGTGACAAAATGTGAAAAAGTCTATGAGGTGTAAATACTTTTGTAACACAGATGTATTAAAAGATGTTCAGTAAAAAACATGATATTGTGGTTGCTGGCTGAAACCTTAAATATTTAAAACTTTACTCTTAGGAAATAAAACAAAAACTTTTGTCAGAATTCATTGCAAGGCCAAAAAATAGTCACACAAATATTTTGTTGAGCCCCCTTTATGTTTTCTTACAGCACATCTTTTCTATGGCATTTCAACAAGCCTACAGAATGTCACAACGTTCATTTCTGTTGAGAGCTGATTTTTTTTTATTGATAGGATTTTTGAATTATTTAAAGGAGAGTCAGACCACTGTTTAAAGTCTTCCCACAGTTTCTCAATGAGGTCTGTTTGGCAGTGGGCTAATCCCTGTTTAAAAATAACATTGCATCCTTTTTTAACTATATCTTTACAATTTCAAGCAAATAATATCTTTACGTTGTCCTCTTGAAATGTCCATCTATCCATTATCTATACCTGCCTGTCCTTGCAGGGTGCCTATCTTCAGCAGAAATTAAGCCCGAGGAGGGACACATCCTGGACAAGTTCATCACAGGGCAACACGGAGGAAAACAGGACAAACAACCATGCATGCACAAACTTATACCTAAGGGCAATTTAGAGTAACCAGTTAACCTAACTGTAGTGTTTTTTGGACCTTGTGGGGAAGCTAGATTACCTGGAACATGCAAGGGGAGAACAAGCAGAAAGACCTTCTTGCTACAAGGCAACAGAGCTGCTACCAACTGTGCCACCATGCAGCAACTCTTGAAATGTGTTATTTAGAAAGAGAAATATATATAAAAGTGATGATTTGGTACATTTAAGTGGTGAGCTGACTTCACTGAACCTAGACCGGATTAACTATAATAGTCCCAGATTCAATCCACTGTCCTCCACAGGCTAGCACAGTAGAGATAATGTTTAGGAGATGCACCACTTCATCCACAACTCTTCTAGCCTAATGTGGCAATCACTCTGGTTCAGGATTCTTCTGAGTTTGAGATCCTTTCTAACTGATCCTTCAGTCAGTCATTGCTCCATTCATGCTAATTTTTTCACTATAAACCTTACTAATGATTTGTTTCCAAATGCTTCACAGTTGTTTAGTCTGAATAAATTAGATTTTCTACAAGTTATAGATATAAACTGCTCTTACTTTCATTTTTTACATTACCATATACTCTACTCTTTATTTTTAGCATTTAGGTCAACTGTTTGGGTGAACTTCTTTTTTTACCATATTTCTTTCTTAAAGATGATGATTTACTACTATCCTTCCATGTATTATTAAGGCCCCAAGAAGTTCTGGAAGGTTTTACCGGGCTTCATCTTTCTTTGTTGTTATGTTTGATTAATTCAGGCCAATATTTCACTTACAGGAAATGAATTACATGGAATTTGTTGTTTCACATTCTTGTTTAAGGATTTTGAAGCATCAGTCAGGGTTACATACCTTGTTGCCACTGGAAACAGTGTTTGCTTCAACAGAACATTGTGGATATCATCACATTACCTTGAAGTGTTTTGTTAAATTGGATGAGAGTTAAAATTGTCTGAAAAGTGTAAGAAGATAGCAGAAAACATATGTCCATATGTTTTAACTGTATTTATGTAAATATTTGGTTCAGTGCATTGAAAAAGATTTCATCTGTTTTGTTTTTTCAACACGCTTAGATGATTCATATAATCAAACAGGTTTTATTGTTAGACAAAGATAACCAGAGTAACTACAAAATGCAGTTTCCAAATGATGACATTGATGAGCAGGGAGTCCGGGGAAGTAACAGAAACATCTAAGTGAACAGAAATAAGTAAACAATGGGACTACCTAAGGAACATAAAGAGAGAGGAACCAGATCTACAAGGAAATACGAACTAAAACATCTAAACACAGGAAATCCAAGAGAGTAATCTAAACACAAAATAGAATGATGAACTGAAATAACAGCGATGGAAGAACAGGACAGTGCAGAAAAAGCAGTCAGAACTCAAACCTAAAACACCCAACACAGGCAGATCATCTCACTTACTGCCCTGCTTAAATCAAGAATGAACTATAATTAAAAATTTTTTTTAATTTAATTTCATGAGCCACACCTAATCATGATTAGTGCCAGACCTGTAAAATCAAGAAACGTGTACCTTTATGACAACATGAAGTGGGCTAAAATATCTCAAAAGCTATACTTAATGCCCAGATCAAAAGACATTCGAGAACAGATGAGAAACAAAGGCATTGTCAGTGTGTAAAGAGTTACAAAGCCATTTCTAATGCTTTCTAATGCTAAACCTTCCCCGAATGGACCTGCCTACCGAAATACTTCTAGAGCGCATAAACAGCTCATTCAAAACGTCATAAAATAACCCAAAACAAGATCTTTTTGTGACAATGAGAAAGATACTGCAAAAATGGCAGTCATGGGAGAATTCTAAGGTTTAAACCACTGATGATCAAAAACAACACAAAATCCCCTTTCACATTTTCCAATAAACAGTTTGATGTTCTCCAAGACTTTCGGTAAAACATTCCATGGAATGATGGGACAAAACTGGAACGTTTTGGAAGGTGTTTGTCCCATTAGTGTAAAACGCTAAAAACAACATCATAAGGACAGTCAGACATGATGGTGGTAGTGGGATTGTCTGGGGCTGCTTTGATGCTTCAGGACCAAGATGACTTGCTGTAACTGCTGTAACTTTAAATTCTGCCCTTAAGCAGAACATCCTGAAGAAAAATGTTCCTGTTGCTTGGGTTATGCAGCGGGACACTGATCCAAATCACCAGCCCATCAACTCCTGATTGGCTCAAAAGACAACAAAAACAAACAAAAATAGGTTTTGAAGTGTCCTCTTAAATTAAATTTGAAAGAAAGACTGTGATATGGCATTAAACAGACTGTAAATGCTGAAAAATCCTTCAATTTGGCTTAATTAAAATAATTCTGTAAATAAAAGTAAACCAAAAGTATTGATGTAAAAGACATTTGTAGTCATTCTAAACATTTAATGGAGGGGGTGCTCTGTAAAATAAGTTGATGGCATGATTGGATGGTCTTTGTGGAGGTAAACAAAGGGCATGGTGTTGAATACCTGTTTGGGGGCATGATATTTCTTAGGAACATTGGAGAGGGGGATCTGCATCCTCATCGTTTGCTGGCGCAGAGTGGAGGAACAGCTGACTGTATAGGAGAGCAAACGAGCACTTCAGGATTTGACTCTAGAATTAGATTAGTTTAGATGAGGGTTGTGTTGTTTTAATCATGGGTAGCACAAAAGCATTGGAGTGTATGAGGTGGCAAAGCCAAAAAAATGAAAGGGACTGCCAAAGACTCCAGATTCCCAGAGACAACTCTGTAGGAACGGTCTGGTGAGTTATCCATGGGAGGGATTTGTTATCTAAGGTTGGAAACTCAGATAGAAAATGACAATGGCTGAGTTTGCATTCTGTATTGCTGAACCAGGGATAAGTCAGTTAGATTTTTTTCACTGCCAGAACTGATTAAAGCATTGACCTGGAGTGAGTCGTGATTGAATAAGATGGTGGCTGGTAATGATAAGCAGGAGTGTTGCCTCATTTGAGATGCTCTGCCAGTATTTCCATGTCTACTAATGGACACTCTCTTTTGCCCAGATAGGGCAGGAGGAGATCAAGTGCTCAGGAGCCTCAGAGTAGATGAACTCCTTCACTTAAAAGTGATGTTGATGTTCCTTTAGGATTATTTTTGTTTGCCCCAACTGCCTGGTCCGATCTGCGTGTATTAATGTGTGAGTGACTGGGTGAATGTAAAGCGCTTTGAGTGGTCTGTATGCCTGGAAAGGTGTTATATAAGTTCAGTCCATTTACCATTTCTGGTGAGATATACCATCCCACCTTGAAGATACGTCACTCAAATGCCAATCCACAAGCAGTACAGCAAGACCAAAACAAAGTTAAAAAGCTCTAACATGCGATGCATGGAAAACCATTCCCCTAGACTCTTGTCACCATAATAGTTAGTGTGTTATGTGCCTCAAATGAGAGCAGTAAAGGAGAGTCATACATGTCTAGTTACAGAAGTGAAAGATCTGTATGTATTGATTTATATTTGCACCTTAGTGCCTAAAGACTCTCACCCTTTAATTTCTTTTGTGCATTGTGTTTAGTTTACATTGTGTTACACCTGCCCCTAAATTGTTTGTCACTGTTTAGTTTTTGTTTCTCTGTGTTTTCCTTGTGTTTCTTAGGCTATGTTCACACTACAGGCAAATGCGACCCATATCTCACTTTTAAATGGCAGTCAGAACGCCCAAATTCCGATCTTTTCACCTCCAAAAAAATCTGAATTGTGCCACTTTCATAGATATGGAGGACCAATCCTGCCATAATTAAGAATAAATACAGAAATAAATAAATGTCTCAATAAAATGATTACTGGGCCAAATGTAGCTACAAATATAAACTAGTGTTCCAATAAATGCAATAAAATAATAAAAAGAACAGATTTATTCTATAATTGATCAATTAATCAGACATAAATATACATATTTCTATTTTTAATCCAATATTTTTATTCAAACCAATATTTTTCAAATCATATTTTTCCTCGAACTCCATATTTTTCCTTTGTTTATTTAATACAAGTGAATTTCTTGCTGTTGAATTTTTCCTTACCTTTTTTTCTTTCAAATTTATTACCACTCAAACATATGAAAATGTGTAAATATAAAATGTGTTTTTTCCTTAAAAATATATTATTTTTCAAATTATTTTGCTGTCCTTTTATTTCTTAAGCAGTGATATATTTTCCCCTCCAATATATCGCTGTTGCATTTTTTACCCAACGGATTTCTATGAGCCCATTTAATTCCCTCTTTCTTTTTTACAGTACTCTGTCTCTGTATTGTCTTTTCCTCCTCAATATGTAGCTGGAAATGTAAGTGCGAACGGGGTGGGACTGAGACAGAGAGGGTGGTCTTTGGAACAGCTTCACTGCATCAGCTTTTCTCCTATTGCCTGAGGTCAAGCCTCTAGGAAGTAACTGCTGAGTTTCATTATGGCTGCCTGGTTCTGAAAAGGAGCTAGCAGAAACAGCTAACTTAACTTCTGTCAAGTTGTTACTAAAGAAGTCAGGAGCCTTGTGGATTTGGTGGTCGATAGCGCTGTTAGTCGGGATAGTTTACTGTATCCTGTTGACTCTAACTGAGAGAATACTTCAGTTTGCCGAAGTTCTGAGAGGCATTCACGTTTACAGACCCGCTTTCAAAATAAAAGTATGACTCAATGACGGACTGCTTTTACAATATAACCAGAGGAAACATATTACAAGAACTTTAACGTCAAATTAGCATCTTTAAACAATTACAGTGATACTTTCTGAATGTCTTTTTTTTTCTTTCTGTAAATATACAGAGAACCTTGATCCTGCATCCATTTAGCTTCTAATTAGGCCATCCACAACCAAATACCTCCATATAAGGAAGTTTACTTCATTACCAGTGTTAACTTAAGTTGCTTTTTTTTCTCCTTATACATTTTTCAATCTATGTATCCAATGTTTGACTGCATTTGTTTGCTTTGAGTTTAATTATGTTGTGTTCCTTTTGCCAGTAAGGATTCATTGAGTTATATCTATGCAAGCTGCGTGACCTAATGTACCCTAATCTGTTGCCTGCAAAACATCTTCACCATTTAAAAATGTTAAAGCCACTACAAATATGTAGAATATCTCATCTGCAAAGCCCATGAAATGAAGATCTGTCAGCTTTAATATGTTGCTTTCAGTCCTAAGGGTAGGATGTAATTACTGTTTTGATCACCTGTTTCATTTAGACGTCTTTCAAATTAAGGTCTAAACAAAAGTTCACATTTGTAATGTGTTTAAGTTGATGCCAAATTTTAACTATATTACCAAAGGCTTATTATTATTAGACAGATAAGGACTTATTCAAGCCATCATTGATATGTTATTAAAATAAAAAACATCCCAAAACATCACAAATCCCTGAAAATGATTTCAAGATATTTATTAAATTTTCTTTTTCCAGTTTAAAATAAAGAGGTTTCAATTAAGTATCTTCCATTTGCCCTGCTTTCACACTGAAGAGATGGAAAAAGACAGCTAACCTTGGTTTTCATCCCGAGTTACCAGGGACAAATAAATCTCTACATAAATGATGTTACACTTCCGCAAATCAAATACAAAAAGATTTTCTGACTTCCTGAGTATCAGCCCACATCACTTTTCCGTTGAAAGGTTCTTGTCATTCACTGCTGTCCAAAGAAATCTGATGTAAACAAGTGAGTGATTCTCCAACCTATCATGATTGAATTATGACTTATCTCCAACTGTGCTTTATGAACATTACAGGCACATAAAGCTGGGAAATATCACTACCACTCTGTTTTAGCTTCTTTACACAGCTTTGATTTAGTCAGTCAGTCATTTTCTACCGCTTATTCCATAGTGGGTCAAGGGGAAGCTGGTGCCTATCTCCAGCAGGCTATGGGCGAGAGACGGGGTACACCCTGGACAGGTCACCAGTCGATCGCAGGGCAACACACAAACAACCATGCACACACTCATTCATACACCTAAGGGCATTTTAGAGTGACCAATTAACCTAACAGGCATGTCTTTGGACTGTGGGAGGAAGCCGGAGTACCCGGTGATAACCCATGCATGCACGGGGAGAACATGCAAACTCCATGCAGAAAGATCCCCGGCCTTGATTTATATAAGCTAATAATGATATATGAACATTTCCAAATATATGACAGATTTGCCTCAGGGACTGCTCAGAAAGATGCAAGCCTCACTTGCTTGATTGGTCTTGTCTGTGTGCAAATCTTATATAAAAGTTTAGACAGACTTTTCACAGGCATGGTTCTCAAATTGTAGTTCAACTACAACTGGTGGTAATTTGTTGGGGGTATTCAACAAGATTTGATGTCAGCCATTAAATACAAAGCTACAGCAGAACCATGCGTTGTTCAATCACATATCTTTGTTTCAAACAGCATCTTCTCAAAAAAAGGGTGCAATGAAGAAATATTTAGTGACCTCAGTGCTAAGTATTAACTTCAAAGCTTTGAATGTGGATCTGGAAATTACAGCAAATACAATTAAACCTGGTCCTAGTTCCACAATGTAAAAATGCTTACTAGTACAGACAGTGGACACAGAACCTTGTGGACTGGGACCGGCAGAATAACCTCTCTGTCAATGTGGGGAAAACTAAGGAGCTGGTGGTGGATTTCCACAGGTGCAGACCTACCACACCAGCACCAGTGGGATCTGGGGAACTGACATTGAAATAGTGGACTCCTATGGGTCCTGGGTGTTCACCAGAACAATACTGGACTGGAGTCACAACAATAACACTCTTTGCAGGAAGGGTCAGAGCAGACTCTACCTGTTAAGGAAGCTGAGATCTTTTACGATGCAGGGAGTGCTCCTGAAGACATTTTTTGACTCAGCCATTTTCTAAGGTGTAGACTGTTAGCGTACATATTGGATTGGCGGTCCCGTTTGGTTTGAAACCTCAGACATTTCAACCTGAAATGGCAAATTTAGGGGGAGCTTTCTGTTTGTTTTTTCAACTCTGAACTTTTTATTACTGTGTACATATGAAACATAATTCTCACCTGGGCTTTTAACTCAAATGTTTCCAAAGTGCTACCCTGGGGATAATTTGCGCCCAGAGAATGATTTTGTACAACTGAACAACTGTTTCTTCAATTCAACACTTTTTATTTTTTAGGGGGAAATTCTTACTGATGCCTTTGTGAATAGAATCACAAACATCCAGTAACTTTTATTCAGAAGCAGACTTGAGTGAAAGCACCCAATGAGAACTCATCCATTAAATGTTGCTTTGAGTTTTTGAAGAGTTCTTGTTTTTTAGAATACATTAAATAATGTTGCTAGATGAGCAAAATAGAAAATAATTAACCCACACATTTTAAGAATTATTTGCCTCTATTTTTGTATGGAAAATATGCAAGACCCTTTTTATGATTTGGAAAACCCATTCCTGCATTATTGTTAAATTATTCTGACATTTTTAGTAAGAAAATGTAAAAAGATTTTGTGACCCAAACTTACTTTTAGCTTTGTAATTTGTGGCCCATGTGGCAAAATGTTTGGACACTACTGTTTTAACCAAATATGCATTTCCGAAAAACATCAATTCTACTTAGGCTTTTCAAAACTAACAAAAAAGGAAACACAAAAGATCAAGTCATGTATCCTTACCGTAAATATCCATCAGTCGGGTGGTACTCGGAAACCATAGTATTGACAGAGGAGGTGCTTGTAAAAATTTTAAGACCCTTCTATATGCTGTAAATATAGATGGTGTTTAACTACCTTATGGGGCCAGTTGTCTTGTAAAACAGGATAACCAATCACAGTCCAGTTGTTTGACAGCCATTGCACTAAGATAAATTACTAAGTTTGGGATACAGAGGCTTGGCTTGCTAGGTTGTTCTAAGTAGTCATACAGAAAATATCAAAGCAGTCCATTGAGTACATTTGTCTGTTGGGAAGTCAGATTGCTGAAAAGATGATCAGACTCAATTAGCTTCTCTTGAAGCTAAGAAGCTATAAGCAGATTAATAGCCATATATGATGTTTTTGAAACCAGAAATGAAAAGGAGTATCGACTCATATACACTTGAAACATGCACAGCTAAATTTTCTGTTCATTCTGAATGGGCAACATCGTACTATTACCTTTGATTCTGCAGGAAACATAAAAAGATCCAACAGAAAGAAACCTGCAGGCAGAGACAAAGAAAAGAAAGTCAAGAAAGAGTGAAACAGGTCCAAAGAGATAAAATAAATCCCAAAGGGCAACGACAGATTTCAGTTAACAGGAAGGCTTTGCAGGATCAGTGAACAGCCACCGCTGACATTTATACTTTGGACCTAATTCAAGTAACAAGAGACAGGTATGTTGAGTGGAGCTAGGTCAGCTCACTGGCAAAGGGCAGAAAAGTCTGTTGGGGGGCCGATCCTTAATGAAGGTTCATAATAAAAGCGGGTAAAGGAAGGATAGAAGACTGAGAGGAAAGAAATGTAATAGGTTATTTTATGGACACTGGGCCATAGCGACAAAGGAAAGAAAAGCTAAAGACAGAGGGGTACATTTTTTTACACTAAAACTGAAAATGAATTATAACACCTAGGATCCAAGAATGAAAGACTTATAAAACTTAAATTGTTCGATCAGAGCTTGGTGTCCCATACATGTGTCACGATCCTGAGGTGAATGATTTTTGATTTCTTTCATGTGTGGATTCTGACTATTCTTTGCTGTTTATTGTGTTCTTTAGGTCTTGCCCTCTTAAGTTATATGATTATGCCTATTATTGTTAGGTGTTTTTTACTAGTCCATTCATTTGTGTTTTATTGTTCTTTCAACATCTAGAGTTATTTCCTATCAGACGTCTGTCAGATTCTTCCTTTGGTTTCTTATGTTTCTGCCTGCTGTGTTCTTTCTAGTTAATTAGTTCTTCCTCCTTCAGCTACTCTACATTTCTCTTTGCCTTAGCTGCAACTCATTCCCTCTAATTAGCTCTTTTGGTTTGCCTGTCATTTCTCTACCCCTGACTCAGTGAGTATACTCACTGGTTCTCTTTGTTCTCCACTGGATCCTTCGTTACCATGACCATTGTTTCCTTGCAGTTCAGTCCAGTCCTCTGTCTGTGCTCCATGCTCTGTTCTCCTTCTACAAGCTTGTAAGTTTTGTATTTTTATTTTTTCATTAAACCATTTCTACTCACCATGCTGTTTCCAGTCCTGTCTGGATTTTGATCCAGCACTTACCTCACAAAACATGTAGATAGATGCTTATTATAATGTTATTTAAAATGTATTCTGATATAATGCAACACAAATTAAAGTAGGTTTTGGAAAAATGTATATAAGTTATCATTGTTCAGTTTAAATCATGTTTATGTTTGAAGTTCTACTCCAGCTAAGATGATTCTTATGATTGTTTTTTAGTGTGAAAAAGGGTTTGTGGAAGGTTAAGGAATGCGGTATGGAGTGGATCACTCCCTGGACATGACAAGCTTATACCATATATGGGAATGACTACTCTTTTAGGTTCAAATCTCTGTAAGAATTGGCTGAACCAATTCTCGTGTTTTGCTTGTTGGAATGTGAATTGTAAATGAAAGGCTGGTGCAAGGATTTCTCCCATTTTGAGAAGGAAGTTGCTGTTCTGGCAGAGGAATGTCTCACTCTTGCAAGTCAAACTTACTTGGTTCACTTGTGTCTTTAATTACACTTGTCTGTATTTATCAGCTTTCTAACTCTAACATTTCTTGGTCCTTTGTGCCGGATCGCTAGAAATCTGCCGCCCAGGCCCCTGCGGTGCGTGTGGGGTGTCAGTCTGCGCAGCCTCCAGAACGTCTGGAGAACGAAAATCCTGCACAGTAAATTCTGTGTTGGTAACCGCCGAATCGACCGAGGGGCACCGGGAAGGTGGATCAACGCGATCCGACAGACAGTGTGAACGAACACACAGGTAAGACAGAACCAATTAAGTATATAAAAAGGAATACGCAAGCCGGTAAGCTTGGCGTTTTGAAGAGGCCTGATAATAAACAAGGGGTGTGTGTATGAATGCAGAATCACATGATTCACTCAGTGAGACAACCCGAAACCTTGCTGGTGTTAACATAAAGTTGTTGACAGCTGAGATGTGTCATGGGGAATTCTGATTTGGAAATTAGGTGCCATCAAATCTCAGTCTAAAACCTCTGCAATCTCCGAGAGTAGAACTCAATTCGGAAAACCGGATCAAAACTAGGTGTTTGATCTAGAAGCCTGTTTTCTGGGAGAATTTGGGGGCCCGTTGAGGAATTCTGTTTTGATTTGATGGTAGGCTACAAATATATATATATATATATATATATATATATATATATATATATATATATATATAATAATTTATTAGTATGGTGTAGGGCCTCCTTTTGAGCTCAATACAGTGTCAATTCGTCTTGGGAATGACATATACAAGTCCTGCACAGTGGTCAGAGGGATTTTAAGCCATTCTTCTTGTAGGATAGTGGCCAGGTCACTACGTGATTCTGGTGGAGGAAAACGTTTCCTGACTCGCTCCTCCAAAACACCCCAAAGTGGCTCAATAATATTTAGATCTGGTGACTGTGCAGGCCATGGGAGATGTTCAACTTCACTTTCATGTTCATCAAACCAATCTTTCACCAGTCTTGCTGTGTGTATTGGTGCATTGTCATCGTGATACACGGCACCGCCTTCAGGATACAATGTTTGAACCATTGGATGCACATGGTCCTCAAGAATGGTTGGGCAGTCCTTGGCAGTGATGCGCCCATCTAGCACAAGTATTGGGCCAAGGGAATGCCATGATATGGCAGCCCAAACCATCACTGATCCACCCCCATGCTTCACTCTGGGCATGCAACAGTCTGGGTGGTACGCTTCTTTGGGGCTTCTCCACACCGTAACTCTCCCGGATGTGGGGAAAACAGTAAAGGTGGACTCATCAGAGAACAATAAATGTTTCACATTGTCCACAGCCCAAGATTTGTGCTCCTTGCACCATTGAAACCGACGTTTGGTATTGCCATGACTATAGCAGCCCTGCCGTGTATATTGACCCTGTGGAGCTCCCGACGGACAGTTCTGGTGGAAACAGGAGAGTTGAGTTGCACTTTAATTCTGCCGTGATTTGGGCAGCCGTGGTTTTATGTTTTTTGGATACAATCCGGATTAGCACCTGAACATCCGTTTCAGACAGCTTCTTCTTGCGTCCACAGGTAATCCTGGATACCGTGGCTCTTGATACATCACAAAGACTTGCTGTCTTGGTCACAGATGCGCCAGCAAGACGTGCACCAACAATTTGGTAGAAAGAGCAAATGGGACAGTTAATAGTAAACTTAGGAGGACAATGGAAGTAACAAAAAGGAATTGGGTTGAATGTTTATATTTAGTAAAACTTAATATGAGGATAACCCCATCAGCTCAGGGTGGACTAACAACTTTTGAAATAATACATGGCAGACCTTATTATATCCCTGATCTACAAAAAGACCTAAAAGATTCACAAGATTGGAGGTTAGCATGAGGAAGATATTAATGTCTACAGACATACAACATGTTAATAATCTGCCAAATGATGTTTTTGAAGCCCTACAGGTTCCTGGTGACGTGAAAGAAGGTGATTGGGTGCTGATAAAGACCATTAAGAAGAAAACGTGGTCTGATCCAAAGTGGGAGGGTCCATTCCAAGTGTTGTTGACAACTCCTACTGCTGTGAAAATTCAAGAGAGGGCTACCTGGATACACAAAGCACACTGTAAACAGGTGAGCCTGTCAGTCTTTCCAACCACAGGCTAGGGAGGTGATAAAGTCTGACTACAAAGGGGTTGTCGCCATCTAGTGGAGGCTTCGTCTCAACGTCAGTGAAGAAACCAACGATATTTCCTAGCCCTTAGGGTAGAGAGAAAGACTGACAGGTAAATCTAAAGGAAAGATACTGAAACATTTAGTTTTATTTATCATGTGTGTCCTGATTGTGTTAATAATATGCTCGACACTTCCACAATCTCATAATCTCCAGAAATTAAAGAGGTGGATAAATGAAGATTTCCATGGAATGTTTATACAAGATATAAATACTTGTATGAGACTAACAGCTGGTGCCAATATGCAAAAAAAAAAAAAAAAAATTGTAACCAAGTCCAGGAACATTTCTGGTTGTTATGTATGTACTAAACTTCCTATCTCTACCAACTAGCCCAGGCTGACAGCTAGACCAGTACCAGTGCCAAGAGATGAGTGTTTTATCAGAAACAGCGCTTCTGGTGTCAGTACCAGTTTCTGCGTGGTAATGGGTAATGTAACATTTTACAACTGTGATGTTTCAGAGTTTAAACAGTTTAATGTTACAACCCCTGTGTCCAAGTATCAGAATCAGAATCAGAATCAGAATCAGCTTTATTGCCAAGTTTGTACATACAAACAAGGAATTTGACTCCGGTACACTTTGCTCTTTGGTTTTTGTTTTTGCACTACAGAATATACATATTTACAATGTACAATATACACATATATAAATAAAAAAGGTGCATTTGCAACATCTGTATGCTGTTGTTTTGTATTTTATTGAATGTTCAACAGAGAAACAGCCTGGGGGAAGAAACTGTCTCTGTGGCGGCTGGTTTTGTGAACAGCGCTCTGTAGCGTCGGCCTGAAGGGCAGAACTCTAAACAGTTTATGTGCAGGGTGTGTGGGGGTCTGCAGAGATTTTAGCAGCTCTTTTCCTGACCCTAGACCTGTATAAGTCTTGGATGGAGGGAAGGTCAGCCCTGATGATTCTCTCTGCAGTCCTGATTGTTCGTTGCAGTCTGGACCTGTCCTGTTTTTGTGGATGAACCGAACCACACGGAGATGGATGAAGACAGGACAGACTGAATGATGGCAGTGTAGAAGATGACCAGCAGCTCCTGTGGAAGGTTGTACTTCTTGAGTTGCCTCAGGAAGTACAGTCTCTGCTGGGCCTTCTTTTGAACAGTGTCTATGTGTGAATACCATCTCAGGTCCTCAGAGATGGTGGTTCCTAAGAACCTGAAGTGATCCACAGCCGACACGGTGTTGTTGAGGATGGTGAGGGGGGTGTATGGAGGTGGTGTTTTCCGAAAGTCCACTACCATCTCCACAGTCTTGAGTGGGTTTAGTTCCAGGTAGTTCTGACTACACCAGTGTACCAGCCGATCCACCTCCTGTCTGTATGCAGACTCATCACCGTCCTGGATCAGTCCAATGACAGTGGTGTTATCTGCAAACTTCAGGAGTTTCACGGAAGAGTCCGCTGAGGTGCAGTCATTTGTGTAGAGGGAGAAGAGGAGTGGGGATAGAACACACCCCTGGGGGGCACCAGTACTTATTGATCTGGTTCGGGAAAAGATGCTCCCCAGTCTCACCTGCTGCTGTCAGTCCGTCAGGAAGCTGTTGATCCACTGACAGGTGGAGGCTGGGACGTTGAGCTGGGTGAGCTTCTGGTGGAGGATGTCTGGTATGATGGTGTTGAAGGCCGAGCTGAAGTCTATAAACAGGATCCTGGCGTAGGTCCCTGGGTGGTCGAGGTGTTGCAGGATGAAGTGTAGACCCAAGTTAACAGCATCATCTGCCGACCTGTTCGCTCGGTACACAAACTGCAGGGCGTCCAGTAGAGGGCCTGTGATGTCTTTCAGGTGCTTCAACACCAGCCGCTCAAAGGATTTCATGACCACAGACGTCAGGGCTACAGGCCTGTAGTCATTTAATCCTAGGATGGTGGGTTTCTTGGGCACTGGGATGATGGTGGATTGTTTGAAGCAGGAGGGGACCTCACACTTCTCCAGTGACTTGTTGAAGATCCGGGTGAAGATTGGAGTGAGTTGATATGCACAGGCTTTCAGGCATGATGGGGAGACGTTATCAGGTCCTCCAGCTTTCTTTGTTTTCATGCGCTGAAAGAGCCTGTTTACATCATCCTCAGAGATCTTTAGTGCAGGCAGAGGATCTGAAGGTAGGGGGTTGGTTGCTTTGCTGGTCGAACGTGTTCCTGAATGGGATGTGGAGGAGTTGGTTTGAGGTGTGAATGGCTTCTTGTCATGTCTAAAGTAGAAGCCATTCAGACGGTTGGCCCGGCGAGGACTTTGTTCAGGAAGGGTGGTGGGGCTTCTGTAGGCAGTCAGGTTTCTCAGACCAGTCCATACAGCCGAAGTGTCACCAGTAGAAAGGCTGTTTTTCAGCTTCTCACTGTAGCTTCTCTTGGCTGCTTTGATCTCCTTTGTTAGTCGGTTCCTGGCCTGCCTGTACCGCACCCAATCTCCACTGCTGTGAGCTTCTTCCTTGTCCCTGCGCAGATTCCTGAGGTGTGGAGTGAACCATGGCTTGTTGTTCCCAAAGGTGCAGAAGGTCTTGGTCTGCACACACATGTTCTCACAGAAACTGATGTATGATGTCACCACATCAGTTAGTTCGTTTAAATCAGTGGCTGAGGTTTCAAATCAGTCCAGTCTGTGCATTCAAAGCAGGCCTGTAGCGTCTGCTTTGATTCCTCAGTCCACTTTTTAACAGTGTGAACCACGGGTTTGGAAGCTCTTAGTTTCTGTCTGTAAGTTGGGATGAGGTGGATAAGGCAATGATCCGAAAGTCCCAGAGCAGCCCTGGTAACAGCATGGTATGAGTCCTTAAAAGCTGTGTAACAATGGTCCAGTGTGTTTTTGTCTCTGGTGGGACACTTAATATGCTGTCTGTATTTTGGGAGCTCATTAGAGAGATCTGCGCTGTTAAAATCTCCCAGTATTATGATGAAAGAGTCGGGGTGTCTTTTCTACACGTCTGTAATCAGCTCAGCGAGATGTTTTTCCGCGGCAGAAGTGCAGCCATGCGGAGGAAAATATGAGCCGATTATTATGAACGAGGAAAACTCTCTCGGTGAGTAAAACGGTTTACAGATTATGGAAAATGACTCCAGATCCGGACTACATGTTTTCCCCAGCACTTTTATGTCTCTGCACCAAGCTTCGTTTATATAAAAGCAGATTCCGCCTCCTCGCTTCTTCCCTGATAGCTCCGCGCTGAGATCCGCTCTGAACAGCTGGAAGTCCGGTATCAGCAGTACGCGGTCCGGGATGTTGTCACTCAGCCACGTCTCGGTGAAGCAGAGAACCGCTGATCTGCGGAGGTCCGAGTTTTTACCGGTGAGAAGAAGTAGCTCGTCCATCTTGTTGCTTAGAGAGCGGACATTTGCCAGATGTATTGAAGGCAGTGGTGTGCGAAGTCCTCTTTTGCGGAGCTTTACCAGGGCGCCAGCACGCTTTCCCCTCCGACGCCTCCGGCGCAGTATCCCGTATAGTGCCGCCGCTCCGCTTGCCAGAAGCTCAGTGAACCTCGGATGGATGAAAGATGGTGAAAAAATCCAAGAGAGGACTCTCTGATGTTGAGAAGTTCTCTTTTACTGAATGAGACCACCGAATTGTGGCCCGAGACCACTGTACTGTGGCTCGAAAAACATATAAACACACAAACTACAAAAACAAGGAGAGAGCGAAGCTCCGAGGCTGCCATCGTCAGCGCCATCTTGTTAAGTATGTGGAGCTTCTTGCAGGTTCCTAATTTTCTCATTGTGTTGTAGGCACCAGTTCCATCCCAGTGGAGACTATTCCAATGCGCATGTGTAACACGACTTACTATTATCCTTCCCACCAAGCTGGACCAGGGGGAAAGGTCCATGAAATAAAAGGCACTTACGCAATAGATGGATTTCACTGGATGTGTGGAACTGCCATTTATTTGCAGTTGCCTCCAAGTTGGAGTGGTGTTTGTGCCCCTGTTTATGTCACTGATCACACTTATGTCATTTCAGTTTAACCTTCCCTAAATAGGAGTAAGAGGGAACTCATCCATGTGAAGCCAAATGACAGATGATCAGATGTTCCTGAGGAATTCAAGCATAGATCAACAGGAAATAAGATTTTGCTAAGTTTATTCCCATGGTTGGGAGTAGGAAAGAATATGCTTAGATTAGAAACTATAGATTATCAACTGGGACTGTTTGTTAATGCAACCACAAAAGCTCTTACAGGACTGTCCACATAAGTCACAGCTCTTCGAACCGTGGTGTTGCTGAACAGGATGGTGTTTGACCTGCTGACGGCTTCGGTTGGGGGGAGTTTGCGCTTATTTCAGGACCGTAGTGGCAACTATTTTTGAAAATCATGACCCCTGTCATCGCTGTGTTATTGTTGTTTGCCTTTTTACTCTGTGTGTTGTTCCCTGTATCAGAGCAATGATATTAAGGATGGTTGGAGGAATTGTTGATACAATGTTGTCCCAGGATTACCAGTTTCTGGACAAGAACCAAGACTATGATGACATTATAGAGGAGGAGTCACTAACCTTAACAATAGTTTAATGTTTTAATGAAGTATATGCATAAAGCTTTTTGAAGTGTATACATGGATGTGATATTACATTAATCAATAATAAACAGGAGGGAATTGTTGGAAAAATGTATATAAGTTATCATTGTTCAGTTTAAATCATGTTTATGTTTGAAATTCTACTCTAGCTAAGATGATTCTTATGATTGAGACTGGAATATAAGATCTTAACTCGTCGAGATCCAAAGTTGATTACGAGAGAGAAGTGACAACTATACATTTCGGACCACAGTAAGGTGTCTGTCATCGTTTTTCTAGCTGCGTTGACCCATATGCAGAAATACACTCAGGAAACAGGAAAGGTTTAATATGTTTATTAAGAAGTGTAAGAATACTGGGAACTGGAACTTGCCGCTGTATGGAGAAGAGATAAATAGTAAGTGACTGATATTGCTGAGAGTTATAGATCTTGGTATAATTCTGCTTACAGTTGAAGGCTTGAAGATCCGCCAGGGAGGGGGAAAGTTGGATGGAAACTCTGGGGTTGTGTAAGGTGAGTGAATTGGTCCAGGTAATCCTGTCTTGCTTGCTCTTGAAATGAAGGTGGCACCAGGTGGGTCTTTCTTGGAGTTACGCACGGTGGAGGGTGAGCTAGGTTCGTTTGCAGGGTAGCCTGAGGAGCCTTGGAACCAGAGCGTAGCCAACTGAGAAGATAATCCGTGAAGTTCTCTTGGAAAGAGCGAATCTGGGTTTTCTGCATAAGCAGACTGGACTCTGAAACTCTGGCCTGGAGATAACCTGGGAAGGAGGACACGAGAAGGTAAGTACTCAGAAGTAATCACAAAGAGATTTGTTTTGGCCAGCTAAAGTTACCACTGTAGGTTAACACTCAGGCACTGGAGTGTTGGCAGCTTGGGGTTCTTATGCTCCTCTCCTGATGAGGCTGATGGAGAACACCTGTTGGCTCAGCTCCTGCCGTGTGTCTGGTGCCATCTAGTGGTTGGAAATGGTAAGTAGCAGGCAAATAGGTGGACAACAACTCCCAGAACTCCGACAGTGTCCTCTTATTAGTTTTATCTCTGGAGATTTAGTGGTGGTGTCTCTGATAAAGTTAAATCTTTAACCAACTTATTTAACAATGTCCAGAATGTTAAATTCCAGTGAGAGACATTTCTCTTTAAGCAGTTAGTTTTTCAGGTATAAATATATAAAATCCTGTGATTTATTTTTATTAAATTATGCAATAAGTCAGGTCAATGATTAAGTAAAATAATTAATCCTTCAGACTGATTTTTCAATAGTCAATGGGAATTTTAATGATGACTGATTTTGGACATACATATGACATAAAGCAACCATGAAATCCTCTACAGTTGGAAAAAGGCAAGCTGACGGAGGCAAAGGGAAGCCTTTGGTTCTACCATTCATAGTGCCTACCTAAGCAGTTTTGCAGGCAATGTGTACCATTTCATAGAAACAATATATCCTAATGGCTGTGGCATCTTTCATCAAGAAAGTGCAATGTCAGAAAGCAAAAATGGTTCAGGAATGGTTTGAGGAACAGAGCAAGAGGTTTATGACATGGTCACCAAATTCGCAAGATCTCAGTCAAATCAAGTATCTGGGGGATGAGGTGGATGGAAAAGTATGATCCACAGATATATGTGAGGCAAACAAATCTGATCCCCAGAGCCCCCACCTTCCAACTTAGAGGACATACAGGTCATCTTGATGTCAGATACCACAGCACACTTTGACAAGTGTGGTGGGGTCAGTGCCTCAACAAATGTGGGACCAATGCACCTCAGGCAAGTGATCATAATGTTATGCCTGTTTTATGTATGCTTTATATATATATAAAAAAGTGGCTCTCATTCAGATAAGTTAAATTGTAGTGTAATGTTTTGGTTTTGTAATGCATAAAAGTTGCCAAAAAAAAAAAATTTTCATAAATTACAATAATAACAAATGGAAATAGGTAGCCTGTGCATCTCTTCAGTTATCTTTCTATCCTCGCTCACAAACACAGGTTCAGTCACAGACAATGACTATGCAGCCCAACTAATAAATGAAGCAAATTTTTCCTGTCTGTTTATACATCAATAAAATTTTCACATTCTCTCTCTGTCCTAATAAATGGATGAACTGTGCTGTTTCTGGTAAAAGCTCTGAAGACTGGCTTGGATCTTAATACTATCTATGCCGAGTTGAAACATTTTTATTCCCGTAGAATATTTCACATAACACCTGAGGGGAAAAATTTATTACAAACATAATGTCTTACCTCACGTGTGTTTACCTATAAATCACCTCATAAAACCTGTGTTTTCTATATGTCATAGTGTAATTTTATGTGTATGCATTCGTATATATTATTTACAGCTTCATATAAGACCAATATTCCTTTGTAGCATGTAACAGCCCACACCAGTCACAAATCAGTAAAGCATTACAGATTACCTCTTGTCCTCGTCCAAAGACTTCGTCTGAAATGCAGCCGCTGTGTAATGACTGTAATTGAGATATATGTTGGCCAATAATATTTCTACCACTAATGACCCAGGACCGTGTTGCAAAGGGAGGAAGGAAGGTCACCTGTCTGTGTTTGCCCTTGGTGGACACTGAAGACTTATTGCTGATATTACTCAACACCATACAGAAATGAGGTGTTTACATGGAAACCACCAGGGCTGTGAACAAACACAACTGGAATCAAGGACATCCAGCTATTTCTTCCACTCATCTGTAAAAGCAGACAGTCTTTATTTTGCATTATTAAAGTTCTCTGTTTTATCTGAACTAATTTAGTCACACATTCTCCTTCGTCTCTGAAGTGAAAGACTAAAGGGTTGAAATGGGAGTACAAATTGTTTTTTTGTGAACAGCATTTTTCTATTAGTGAAACAGTTTTATATTAAAATGCATCCTGTTGGCCTGTTTCCACTGGTTATTCATCAGGACTTCTGAAAGTGTCAGGTCAGTAATGGTTTCATTGATTGCTTATCCTACACATCCATCCGTTTTCTGTTGCAGTATAATGACAAGAGGCTTAAACACATTTCTTATCATTTAACAGAAATGTTCAATTCAGTTCAATTCAGTTTTATTTATATAGCGCCAACTCACAACACATGTCGTCTCAAGGCACTTCACAAAGGGTTTGGAATGGTATAAGGTTGTTGGGGAGTTTAGATTAAATTACTGAGTGTTAGAGTTTGGCCACTTTAGAATGGGCTATGTGTAGGAGTACTAAGTAAAATAATACACTGATAAAGTGTGTCCATGTAGAGCCCACTGGTGGCCATTGTTATACTAAAAACCACAAGGACTGGGGGTACCTCTCTCTGACAGACTGATTATAACCATTGGAAAAGAGAAGGGGTCGCACAGGTAGCAGAAATGGAGGGTTTGCACCTCAACCATAACTGAGCTGGTATAGGCCAAACCTGACTCCCCCTTACTCCATCCAACAGGGAGGGAGGAAGGCAGAGGTAAAACTAATTGGAGAGTGTTGTTTCCTGTTGCATTGTGTGAAAGGTGGGTAACTTTAAAATGGGCTAAGTCAATTCACTCGAATCATATAGATTTCAAGTCAGGGCACATTGCAAGTGCATTCCAATTAATAACTATCCATTGAACAGTACAGTCAGATTCAGTTATTTATTCAAATTGGATAAAAAGTTTTTCTATCTAAGGAAACCCAGCAGATGGCATCCAGTCAGTTACTTGCAGCATTCACTCCTCACAGATGAGCATGTAGAGACAGTGGACAGTCACTGGCGTTGACTTTGCAGCAATCCCTTATACTGAGCATGCATGTAGCGACAGTGGAGAGGAAAAACTCCCTTTTAACAGGAAGAAACCTCCAGCAGAACCAGGCTCGGTGTGAGCAGCCATCTGCCACGACCAACTGGGGGTTTGAGAGAACAGAGCAGAGACACAAAAAGAACACAGAAGCAGAACACAGAAGCTCTGATCCAGGAGTACTTTCTATGGGAAGGAAAAGTAAATGTTAATGGATGTAGCTCCTTTTGTCGTTTCATCTAGGAAGAAAGAACAGATAAATTCTGAGCCAGTTTTCAAGGTTAGAGTATGAAAGTGAGCACATACAGTTAGTCACAGTAAAAGCTCAGTCAGTAGGAGAACACTGAAAGACAGGGCCAAGTGTATCATCAGTAGAAGGTGAGCATTAAGTTGTTGCCAGCAGAAGCTTGGACGATGCCCCCCTCCATGAAGGTGTCACAGGTAGACACAGAGTCAGACCAGGTGTAGCTGACAATATCCCTGACATTCTTCAAATTAGAAGTCTTTGTCACTTGTGCATTTTCAGCCAGCTGACTGGCATTGTGCAGCAACAGGAGGGGAAAGGCATTGTTGAGTAATCCTATGCTCAGTACAACCACAGAACACTCTGGTCACTCTTTCTGTGGCATCTCATTAAACACAATGAACCACAGGAACAGTATGACAAATATTTCGTAATTTTCAAATTACATTTTTTAAAACCCTATTGTAGATACTAGAAACTGTCCCATGTCTGTATTGCTGTAAAGAAAAAAATGGTGTATAGCTAAACTCGAACTTCTTGATGTTTTGTTTTCTATTCCAGTTATTGATGCAAATGTTAATATGCACAGCTTGTCCTTTAGTGGTTGGTGTGGTTGGTCATGCAACTCGCAAAGACCCAAGTGATAGAATTGACTCTTTATGTTCTTTGACCTTTATAAATCGGCAGATCAGTTGTAATTTGTATCACCACATGGCCTTACAATGCTTAGCAGACTGGTTGACCTGAGGTTGAGCTTCAAGCATGAAAATGTCCCGCGCCACTTTGCTGATGATACCCAGAGGTTTTATAAAATTCTGTCAGGTGACAGGAGTAAATAAATCATGTTTTATTGATGACAGCATAAAACACTGTCTCTGTGTAAAATGCCTGAATCACCCCCTCACCTCTTTAAATTTTTCCTCCAAGATGCCAGACTCTGCGTTTTTAATGCCCTCTGTGGATATGAGCTTTTCTTGGAAATTGTTTTTTTTTGTATCTTATTTTAAATCCAGAGTCTGTTCATTTCAGAGGCATGTTTTGTTTGTTAAGCCAAATAAAGTGCCTTAGAAAAGTAATCCCACCCCTTGAACTCAAATTTCTTACCTTAATCTATAAATACATGTTTATGTCCTTTATTTAACAAACAAAAGCAGTGCCTAGTTCTGACATGGACAGGAAATGGTGCATTAGTTTAAAATCTTTTTAAATTATGGGTATGTCTATCAGCTTGGCATATTCTTCTTTATTGCTCAAACACGGTCAGATTGGATGAACAGGATTTGTGAACATCAATTTACAAGACAGATTTGCAATTATTTGTATGTCTTGACTTCAACTAGGTCATACTAATGCCTTAATATGCATCGATCTAAACAATTCCATTGTAGCTCTGGTTGTATGTTTAGGGTCTCAAGTCATTTGCTGCTTTTAATAGAGTTTCTTCCAGACTTGCCCAGTACCATGTATTATGATAGGAAGGTGTGTTCAGTGTGATGTGCTTTGTTATTTTGCACGGAGACCACATGGCTTGTCCCAAACTGAACAGGACTTTTATGGCTTTGTTCCTATCACTTTTTCATAAAGGCCAGATTTGTGGAGTGCACAGCTTTTAATTGCCCTGGCCAAAGATTCTCACAACTGAGCTGTGGATCTCTGTAGCTCCCTCTAGGGAAGGTCTAATGGCTGCTCCTGGTAGGTTTGCAGTTGACACAACTGCAAACCTACCAAACCTTTTAGATGTATCATCCTACATCTAAAACAGGTTGTATCAACCTGTTTTAGATGTAGGATGATAGATTGAACAATTCTGTGTGAGATCTTCAAGGTGTGGCATTTTGTCATTATATAACATTTCACCTCCACTATATAATACAGTACATTAGTTTGTGTAGTCTATAGCAAAAATATCTGTAAAATATAATGAAGGCTTTGTGATTGTAATGTAACAAAATGTGAAAAAGTTCCTGAGGTATGAATACCTTTGCTAGGCATTGTAATTTTAACCACTGAACAAATCAGGCAAAAAAGAAAGGCTCCTAAACTCTAGGAATGAATGTGTTCTCTCCTGATCATTTTTATATCTTTAATTGAATCAGTGAAAATACCAAAGATAAGAGAATGGAATTTTAGCTCCAGCGAGATCATTCCCAATTTAATTTCTCTGCAAGATATGAGTTTCATATTCTGTTTATCTGCATCATAGTTTTTTAAGTCAAAGTTCAAAAAGCCTGGCGAATGACTTGGCAAGAACACTTTTGAAAAATATTGCGACCTGGCTCCTTGGAAGCAGACTATAATAGAAAGTAATATCTTGTGGTAGTAGCATTGTAGTATCTTGAACAGGCTGAATTTAAGTACTTGATTG
Organism: Crenichthys baileyi; assembly: GCA_036173005.1. Classification (NCBI taxonomy): domain Eukaryota; kingdom Metazoa; phylum Chordata; class Actinopteri; order Cyprinodontiformes; family Goodeidae; genus Crenichthys; species Crenichthys baileyi. Next base: position 441,443 of record JAHHUM010001185.1, on the reverse strand, counting down.
CCATCTAGTGAAACATTGAAACTATTACAGAATTGTGCACACTTTCTTTGGAACAGAGATATCTCTACAAAAAATACAACAGAAACATCCTCAAAATGTTCAGTGTTGTACAAAGTTTTATTCTTGAAGAAGATGAAGGTGCAGTTACATCATGTGTTGAACATGAAACAGTTCTCTGGTAGCCAAACCTCTCAGGTTTAATCAGTTTGTTATTCAATTACAAACATGCCTGTCAGTTTTTATGTCTGTTTTCTTTTGGTAAAATATGGATTATTAGGAACAGTGTCCACTAAATTATATTTCTTATAATTTCTGTGTATTAATGTTCAAATGTTGGGAGTTGGTTAGTACAAATAGGAACTGTTCATGCCAAATGGAATTATGCTGAAAATGTTTAACCTGTGATTTTAAACCACAAGATCTCATATGACCACTGACTCTCACCTCTTTTATAAAATGGTTAATTTATGAACTTATAAAATGGATTCTGGTGTGAAAATAAGGCTTTGATTGTTTAAAGATAGTTCTCAATTACCCTGTTAGCTTTTTTATTGCATTTCCTCTTTTGTTGCAGAACTGACGTAGCATCAGATAATCTACATGAAAGATCAATGCATTGCAGGATAAACATCATCATGTCTAAGTAGGTAACTGAGACTTCCTAGGTTTCTCAATCCAACTTCAACAATGTATTTGGTGTGAAACCCATAGAAATCTACAAGCTGCATCAAATTCAGTCCCTATTTTTTTGCTTATATTTAATATTGCACATTAACTGTGCACAAGTCTGCCCAAAAATGTTGTGTTGGTAAAATTTTGCAAGCTCAGGCAACATTTGCATGATTGGAATTCAAGCAAACCCTTTCAGGAGCATTAGAAACACTAGCTTGAAACCACTCATGTATGCATATCTGGTTTTACTTCATGTTTTATGCACCACTTTGTCTGTCTCTACAGAACATTAAAACAATGTACTTGAGCTGACTTTTTGTTGCTGTTTTTTGTATAGCCTGCCTAACACAGTCCTAAAATCAACCATTTAACATGCCATGCAAGAGGTTCTCAGTTTTACCGTTGTGGTAATAATGGTATTACTTTAAGGGGAGCTTTTTTTTTTTTTTGCTTTTTCTTTAAGCTGAATTAATGATGTTGTAAGCAAGCATATTTGTTTTTCTCTGCAAGAATCTAATCAATTACCATAGCGAAGGGATTGGCATCATAATACCTCAAGTCATTCAAAGATATAGAGGTTTACAAGACATTATGCTAACCAAGTAATACGATTTTCACAACTTTTCATTGTGCAAACTCACTATTTTTTTTATGTAACATAAAATGAGGTGTTATGCACTTTAAAAACTCGATGGCAATCTAAATAATGTTAAATATTAGCAGAATGCAAACGTTTTATAGTTCACTCATTACCCTTCTTGACTAAAATGCAAAACAAAACTAAAAAACATAGGTGTCGTAGAACTGATGAAAAGAAACCAGCATCATTGTGGTCTGGGATTCCAGTTAAAAACACTCAAATGACTATTTGCTTTGACAATGTTTGCCATTTCCTCTCAGTCTTACTACTTGACATTTGAAGTTATAGAGAAGCACAGACAACATTGGTGGGGATGCTGGAAGAGGGCTTCTGGGTCATTGTTTTGAATAATCAATTATCTTCTCCACACAGTTAGACCACTAATGAAGTTTTAAAAAATCTCACCTTTTTTTCACCAAGAATATTTCATGTGGACGAGAACTACCTGTACAGCAGAAAATCTTCTTTTCGTAAATATCCGTGTTAGTATTGACAGGGCCTCAACATTTTTCCCATCTTTCAATATCCACAAAGTATTCAAAGCAATTGTCAGTAATCAATGCTTGTGAAATGTAAACATAAAATATGAGAAAACATAACCTCTTTGATTTTTATGAGGTTATTTGATTACCACTTATAGTAATATGACCTCTGTCATAATGCACAACCTCTTATTCGCATCCACTCAGAATTGACTAAAACATCATCATAGTGGACAGTAAGTTAGTTGGATAGGAGGTCTGATGATCTCGTCTTGGCACTGATGTGTCACCACCAGCCTGGCCAGCCTGGGCAGAGCAGTCCTCTGACCTACTTAAGTCCTGGCCAGCCCCTCTCTCCACAGGAGGCCTCTCCGGTGAAGGACAGAGGTGACGGCGCATACAGGTCAGAGTCTGTATCTGACTCCCCTTCAGCTATGAAAGGTCGGACCCTGGCGCAGATTGAATGTCCGCCTCCAGCTTCAGCCACTGCTCCACTTCCTCCTGAACCTGTAAAGAAAGAAGGCCCGAAGAAGTCCTCTTTGGCCTGAGAGATGCTGAAGCCACTGAAGGAGCGCTCCAGCTCCTCATGGTCAACAGATGGGATGGAGAGAGAGGTGTCGCTCTCCACGGCGGTGGCATCTTGATGACACCTGTGCCTCCTGTAGCGCCTTCTGCTTTGCGAGCTGCTATCCCTGCCGCTCCCACACGGGCCGCAGGAGGATCTGTCATGCATCGGAGCAGGTGGAGGAGGAAGGCGGAAGACGGTGGGCGACTGATCGCCACCACATCCGACTGGTGAAGGGGTGTTGGCCAAGCTGCTGCCCCAGGCAGGCTGGCAGAGTGGGTGCTGTAGCTGTTGCTGCCAAGACGTAGAAGGGCGGCTGTTGGTGCCAGATGGAGTGCCTACTGACCTTGCCACAGACTGACCAAGTAAAGGATCTTTCTTTCCCAGAGACCCGTCAGAGCGTGAGACATCTGCTGCTGATGAAGATGTCTTGAATTTCGTTTCCAACTTCACCTTTTCTTCTTCTTCATCCATCTTGTCCTTGGTCTCCTCTGGGCTGTGGTAAGGCGGTGCTGGATACGGCTCTTTGGAGTTAAAAAAGGCCTCTGTTTCTGAATGAGTGATGCCCATACGCTGTACATAAACATTTACCAGGAAATCAAGCTTCCTGTCCATGCAGACCACCTACAGGAAGACAAAGACACATGACACAAAGTTTAAACTCAGAACTGGAATAATTTAATCAACGGGAAAATAAACCATATAGATACACATACAAATACTTCACAAACATATAAAACCCCTTGAAAATTTGGACATTTTGTTATGTTGGTGTTGGTAGACCCATACAAAGAAATGCATAACTCTGAACAGAAATGATACATGGCATGCATTAGTTTTCAGTTCCCATCTTTTGCTACAGTGACAACTATAAGCCTTTTAGCATATATCTCTACCAGCTTTGCGCCATAAGCTACAAAATGTAAAAATCTATAATTAAGTAACTAATTAATAATGTTGCTACTGAAGATTTTTTTGCCCACACAGCTTCAACTTAAGCTTAGTCAGATTTTTTTTTATATATTCTTTTTGCAGCACTACAGGCCTTTATTTTTCATTTTTTGACAGTAGGTAGACAGGAAAGAGGGCAAAGAGAGGGGGAGACATTCGGCAAAGATCGCCGGGTCCGGGACTCAAACCTGGGACAGCCGCTACAGACTACAGCCTCTGCACATGGATGGCGCTTAAACACCACACCACCAGCGCCGCGCCAAAGCTTTGTCAGATTTAAATGGAGAGGGACTCAATTTTTAAACCATGTCACAAAATTCTCCATTGGACTTAGCTCTGGACTTTGACTGGGCCATTCTAACACCAGACATTCAGGGTAGTTGTTCTGACGGAAGGTCAATCTCCAGCTCAGTCTTTAGTCTTTTGCAGCCTCTAACATGTTTCCTTCATGACTAACTTGTATTTAGCTCCATCCAGCTTGCCATTAACTCTGCCAAGCTTCCCTTTCTATGCAGAAGGAAAACATCCCCACATCATGTTTTATCAGAGTGGATAGTGTGTTCAGGGTGATGTGTAGTGTTAGTCTTCAGCCACACAGCTTTTTGCGAAAAGGCCAAAAAGTGTGATTTTAGTTTCTGACCAAGGCACCTTCTTCTACATGTTTGCTGTAAACATGTAGAGGAAGGTGTACTTTGTTTGACGCCCAGCCATGGATTAAAAGATGGATTAATAAATTCTTGTATTTTAAGAAATTGTGTGAATTTATTCCATGTGTGCAGAGTTTTGCTGTTCAGTAATGCCAGAGCTTGAATCACCCTTTTTTCTATTGTCATAATACCACAGCCATATTGGGCTGGTATTCACAGGACAACACTTAACAGAACAAATTATTATTATTATTATAAATTATTATATACTAATATGGTCAATTATTAAGTAATATAATCATAATAATAATTACAACAATGTCTTATGGCTTTGTTCAACAAAACATTTCTTCATTCCATTCCTGAAAAAAGGCCAGAGTTGTGGAGTAATTCTCTCACTTCAGCTGTGTATCTCTGAAGCTCCTCCAGAGTTTTTGGATGCATCTATGATTAATGGTATTCCTGCCAGGTCAGTTGGTCTAGGTCAGGGTTCTGCAACCTTTACAATCCAAAGAGACATGTTTGCACTCGGTTTAGATAAATAAAACACATTTAGAGCCGCAAATGTTACATGACTTTTTGAAGAGAAAAAAAAAACCCAACTTATCATTTTTGATAAACATATACTATAAGAAATTTGTTGTAATTTGTATTTTGTATTTTTTTCTGTTTTTAGGTTTTTGAAAAAAATAAAAATACAAAACTTTTGCAAAAAGAGGATGGATACATTTTCTCTATGGGTGTTGATATTGGTGGAAAATTATGTAAATAAAAGAAAAAGCACAGTCGTTAACCTACCTGTTTTTCCACTTTGACTAGTCGACCCATCATGCTCTGATCCTCTGCAGCCTCCCCTTCAACTTTGGGACCTTTACCAACTATCTGGTCAACTCTGGGATGTAAAAAAGGTTAAGTCATAGACAAAAAAAAAGTTCCATGTCAGCCAAAAAGCTTGACAGATTTACCATTTATAATGTTAAAAATGCAAATATGTGAATGAGTCTGACATGAATAATGAGAAAAGAATCTCGTCTTCAAGCTCCACATAAATGATGGCGTTTTAAAAAGTAGTGGCTTCTAGTGAAATGTGTGGATCCATGCATTATGAGACTGCAATAAGACATATTTATTCTGGGGCCAAAATGCATCACTTGGCATGCCTTTGCTATGCTGATCATGCTTCAGTTCCATTGCATCCTATGGTGGGATCTCTTCATCTGTCTCTCCACTAGGAGAACAAGCATCTAGCACTTCAAACCCCTGTTGAGTGAGGCCATAGGATGTGGCTCATTAACATAAGCATTCTTTACATAATTGTTAGGTTTTTCTTCTCTTCTGTGTGGTAGATAATAAAATGCTATTTTTAACAAAACAAACATCCTGAAAATGATGCCTTAAAATCAGTCAATTAATATGTTCTCTAAGTAGCTTAATGAGTCAAATCTAGAGGCCTAAGCTCAAAAGGGGTCCATCAGTCAAAATGGCAAAGCAGCATGTAACTGCTCCAATATTTCAACTATGATACACAGAGAATAAATGCTGGTAAAACGGTCCAAAGGTGCAGTCTAATAACCTAACCTAGGACCTTCAGTGGACTTCTTATGGCGAGGTGTTGTTGTGGGAGGGGGCCCCACAATCATATCTATCCTGGCAAGGCACACAGAGACGATATGAGCGCAATGCAAAATGAAGCAAAGTGTGAATCACATCAGCTATGGAGAACAAGTTTCAATATATTCCACACACACACACACACAGGGACACAAGGTGAGTCTGACTTGCTGCATGGATGAAAAGTGTATGCATTTCAGTGATGGAATATATTTTATTGTGCATGTTACACCTTCAGGGCATCAGGAGGATCATAGAAGAGGCTGATAAAACTAATACAAAACAACACGACAATGTTAAACTAAATACATTTGTGAAGGAGTGAATTGTACTGTGATACCAGATAAAAGCTGCATGTATAATACAGATCTGAATACAGCACATGTAGCTGGACCAATGAAACAGGCAAATCAATGGCGTGTGTCACAACATGTGTGTATCCACTGTGAAGTCCATATTTCAACTTTATCATAGGACTAAACATAAAGCGGCTTAAATAGTGAACGTCCACTTGCCTGGACTGCAGGTTCTTAATGCGACACAGCATGTCCAGGTGACCTGCAGAGTACTGTTCGATCACATCCATGACATCATATGGCCGCAGACTCTCTTTGAACCTCCTCTTTGACACCAGAAACTTCATGACACTGTGGGGAATGACACCTCGTTTTCACATACCATGTGACACGGTGAATTTATCAGACACTTCACGCAGTTATTTTGACTTGGCAGAGCTGATCTGCTGTAACACGGCTCTGGTAAGGTGTCCCACTAAGACCTAACAGACTGACAGCAACACAGCTTGCAAAAGCTCTGGAAGCTGCACTTCAGTTTTTCTTTCAGCAACACTTCAAATATCTTCTATGCTAGCCCACTGTGAAAAACTGACTTACAATATAATTTTAAACAGTTTTCTGAAGATGTAATAGCCCTATCACAGTAGGCATCAAAAGATAAGATGCCTTCGATAAATACCACTTCCGCAATGTCTTCCTATGCACTTGATACAATAGCAAACACAGTTTAATCCCTATCTAAGTCATGGTACCAAGGATATTCCTGTACATGTGGAAACATGCTGCATCATCAGCGTTGTGATGACAAGACAGCATATTTTCCCGACAATCAAACCACTGCTACAAAAATTAGGCGAATGCCACTAAAATAGGGCAGCAATGACCCAATAACAGCATTACTTATGTCATTCTACGCAAAGCAGAACTTGGCCTACTTTCTGTTTCCACCCACGTGCCCTCATAGAGCATTAAACCTTCATCTCCAGAGTCAAGTATTTGTCAAATATGAATACAAGCACTGACATTGTAGGTGTGACATCTAATCTCTACATCCCAGTATTCAAAATATAGGTGGATCGAAGTGACACACATACTTCACACATGTGACTGAACTTGATGTTCTAGAGGAGTGAAAAAGCCATCTTTTTAAACATGAAGAAACCACATTACACAGAGGAGGGAGCTCAGGTTCCATCTGTTAAACACAACCTTGACTGTTCTCACTAGATGGTTTCACAGCCATTAACACCCTGAAACATGTGGGAATGAGAGTTCACATATTGGCCTCTGAAGAAGAGTTACGATCACCTAAACGACGCACAGGATTGCTAAATCTGTCAGTGATTAATGTGACCCATTAAAGGAATATTGTTTTACCAGCAACTTATAGGCCTGGAACTCCCAACCCAAGATCAAAACTGAAGACACCTTTTGGATAAGAGGTGCAATATCTTCATGAATAAAAATCCAGATACCTTGTTTTTAGGCAATAAGGATTGTCTCATCATGAGATTTACAACCAATAAACTGGTAGGTAACTCAGATTAAGGCAGGTTATTTAGAAACCCTAACAGATAGTCTGTCCAGAATATCCGTATCTGAAGATGCACCTTTAATATTGATCTATGGACGAGACATTATGCTGAGATGGTGAACAATACCTTAGCATAGACTATACTTGAAAACACAGTTATCAAAATAACAATATGTAAGATATGTAAGAGAGCTAGAGAAACGTTGTAGACATGGTCAGCGGGATGACAAACAAAACTTACAGATTTCTTCTGTTTTTGCTTTTCTGTCATACTTATTTTAACATAAGACCTAAATAACCTAAATACAAAAACTGTTTTAAAATTATGATTTAAGTTGTTAAGAAAAACAAACAATCTAAAACAGCTTAATCTGATGTGAAACAGTAATGGCGCCTAATTGGTTTCGTTGTTCTGGGTTCTTTTGTGACCTACTGGACGAGTCACTGATGCGTCACTTCTGGTTTGGTTCACCACTCTTTTATGTTTTCTCTATTTGTTGATGATGGCTCTCATTGTGGTTCGGTGGAGTCCAAAAGTCTTAGAAATGGCTTTGTAAACCATTCCAGACTGATAAATGTCAATGACTTTGTTTCTTCTCTCTGCTTGAATTTCTTTAGATTAGGATATGATGTTTTGCTTGATGTGATCTTTTAACCTGTTGTACTTCATGTTGTCAGACAGGTTCTATTTTAGGGATTTCTTGATTCTACAGGTCTGACACCAATAATATTTGGGTGCAGCTAGCTGAATTAAGCCAAAAATGTAATGAATCACAATAAGTTCAGGATTTAACAATGGGGCAACATGGTGTAGCAGTAGAGCAGGTGTCCGATATATGTAATCTATTAGCTCTTGACACAGCCGTCTGGAGTCTGATAACTGACAATGAGACCTTTGCTTGCATGTCTACCCATTTCCTTTTTGGTTACTGTCAATATTAAAGGCCACAAAATCTTAAATTATTAAATTATATGTACTAATACTGCCAGGCTGGTTTGCTTAGCTTTTCTCCCTTAATTAACAAGACATCATTTTAAAACAGTTTTTAACATTTCTTCAGGTTATCTTTGTTTCATGTTGAAATTTATTTGACGCTCTAAAACATTTAAGTTTGACTAAAAACCAAAAGCAGAAGAAATCTGTAAGCGATAGAATATACTTTCACAGCACTGTGGGGATTTGAATTAGAGCTCTACAGGTGTGCTAGGAGTCTGCAGTTGTGTAGTATTGGTCTGTTTTGTTATAAATAGCAAAAAGTTAAAAGGAAATCCTCAGTAAAATGCAACCTTACCAAACAGCCCTAATTGTAACCTTCAATCCTGGAGGTAATTCCTGGGTGAAAAACTCACAGTGACAGCTCTTATCATCACCAATTTCCTCTCCGGGGAGGCTTGCCTCTGGAAAGCAAAGACAAACAGACTCATAGGAAAATTTTTATATATTTTTTACATGTGGACTATGAACAACAAAGGCAAAGCATAGCTCTTGCTTTTATCCTTACAGGCTATATATTGGTTTAAGCCAGTTAGCCTGCTCTAAATGCAATGAGCGAGCTTTGAGGAAACAACAGAATAAGGGACTGATATGCAGCAGAATTGAAGGATAGTGCTGATGTGATAAAGAAAGGTACTGAGACCTTTAATGACAAGTACTCTATTCCTGCCACCAATTCTTGGATTAGAATGTCAGCATTAGATTTCACATGTTTAGATTAGCCAGAAGGCTAAGCTTAACATGCTAAAGGTGTCATAAAGGTGTCAAGACCTAATTGCAGAAATAAGTTGAATTTTTTTGTGGTGAAAGTGAGGTATTTTCATGCAAAATAAAGCAGGACTTTTGGCTATAACATATCTGTGTCAGTTTGTTGTTATCTTAATGCTTGACTTGAACCCGCTATTAGCTTAGCCTCCATTTGCTGGGGAAAAAGCAAGCTTTATCATTATTTGGGTGTTTTTCAACAAATCTATTGAGTAAAGGTATTGAAATCATACCATGCTCTCAGCTATACTCATGCTTTACAGCCTCCAGTCAAAACAAGGAGAAAATAAACAACTGAAAATTATAAAGGGGTTCATGTCAAGTCAACAGATTTCAGCATGCAGTTTTCTCAGACCGAGTAAAGCCAACTTTTTCTTTTTTTGATAATTTCCATGTAAAAGCCAACCAATAAAAATACTACCAATATCTTACTTATTAAACCTTCAATTGCTGCAAAGAGAAAAAGAGGAGAGACATGAGGGGGAAAAGATTTGTTATGGATTCTATAGCTGGATGACAATGGTAGACAAATCAGTTGTAAATATGTGGAATCCACTCAGTAGTTTCTGATAAATGTTTAAATTGCTTTTTCTGTCTCATGGTGATCAAGTGGCTGCTGTAACTTTACAAAACATTGTTCACTGAAGAAAATTACAGATTAAATCAGAGGTAAAACTGAAGACATGTCATGGTGACTTGTCTAACCTGGAGAACTCTTCAGTCCAAAGTCTTCGTCCTGCATTTCAATCAGCACTTTAACATGTCATGAGGTGAAAGAAGAAAACAAACAGCTGATGAGAGTTGGTTCAAACTGTTTAACAGAAAAGGTAAAGAGGTGATGAAGAAAAGATCTATATTTGTTGACAGTGATACGGTGCCCTGGATGATGTATGGATGTTCTGTCTTGTGCAAACAGCCATTTTTGCCATCTAACCTAGAAAAATACATTTGTCTAAGGTGGTTAATCCTGCATGATCCTAGAGACTATCAAGCGTAATATATACCTAACTAATATTTTATTCTTAAATTAAAGAAATATGATTTTTTTTATATTTTCTTTTTAGGGGGTTTAGAACTAAAGGAAACAAGGATTTGCTTTTAGAACAAGCGAATACAGCAGACTTCCACACAGCTTCATTTCTTGAGCTGTTAAAATGCTGAACCGATGTTAACAGTGGCAGATTTTGATATGGGTTGATATGGCTGAACGCCCAGGGTGGCAAGGCCGGTGGGACGGTATGATAAATAAATTAAAATGGGGCTGTCAGATGAACCCTGAAATACGTCTCTATTGTTTTTCCGCATGCCCATTCAATATTGGAATAAGTGTACCGTGTAACATATACTATATGTTACACTGTACTATACTATAACAGTATAAAAAATCCCGGTTCTGTACATGTCAGGTTTTGAAGTGACAGTTCGGAACAATTTCGGCAAGCTTCAATCAAGAAAAATAAATTGAAATGTGTGATTTGTCTTTTTTTATTCGGTAAGCAGAAAACAAAAAAAAAATTCAATTTCTGAAATTAATATGATTTTATTATGTTCTAAAACCTAAAAAAGTAGAAAGTATAGAACTGACTGCAAATTTGATTGTATTGTTTTCAGTGAAAAAGGTAGTATGGCATAGCTAATGCCTAGATAGATAGACAATATAGCCACTTGAAAATGTTCAGTGTTAATATTTAGAATTTTTTTAATAAGATTTCTGTCCATATTTGAGAATAAAACATGTTTAAATCACTTTGACATTGTTTTGATATTTAAAGAACCTCGTGTCCCATCCATACCTGAATGCAGCATGTGCAGTTGTTGGGAAAATGCCCTCTTTTTAACAGGATTCCCTTAGACTTGCATCTGGTACCCTGTGCAGAGTTTGGGCTGCTGGATGCTACAGGTAGCCAATTTGGATTTCAGCTGATTTTTCCGCAGTAGCTGTGACGTTTACAATCTGCTTGACGCTGTTTAATGTGAGTAATTCAGTTCAGTGTAGAGTGAGTTACTGTAAATAAATTATTGCTATTGAAAAACACTGACGTAAAGATTAGGCTCAGTCCACCTTTATTTCTCCATCGTCAATGCAGCCGAATAAGAAACCTTAATGATCCAAAATAGCACAGTTTAGTGGTAGCTGGGAATCATCTCTATTTTGATTTGGTGTCACTTTTTATTGGTACCCATACATACCAAACTGACAGGGCTGTACGATAAATGTTCATAAAATATGTGTACCATTACAACCACTAGTGGCTATTGATGCTGAAGGTGGTATTAAGTCCTATTTGTATTTTTTAAACAAGTGGTCTTAATCTTTTACAACATTATACAACAGTAGCACATTTACTTTGGTATTATTAGTGGTTCGACTCCCCCTAGTGGTCTGGCGCATTTTGTGGAACGAGTTTACAGTTCTTCTTAACTTGCTGTTGACTTTCTCCTTTGCATTTGCTTTGTTGGTTGCAGGTTTTTGCTTCTCTGCATTTTCTGTGATTGCAGCATTTTTCTTTTGCAGAGGCCTTTGTTTTTTGTGTTGTGTGTTTTGAAGTTTGCATCATTTATGTTTGCAGTGTGTTTAGCCGTTTGCTGCACGTTTGCACGTCAGCCACCGTAGTAAGGTTCTGCTAATTGACATGAAAGAAGTTTTGTCTTTTCCCCCGTGTTGCAATTTGATGGATTGTCAGCCTTTCCAGCATGTATCCTCACCCACATCCCCTCTCAATCACTAAAGGAGATAGGCATAGTCAGAGATAGGCACCTGACACACACCTGTTTTCAGCTATCTAATAATTTTTCACACTAAACTGATTTTCATTGTTGCTTTAGTTAAATGCTATTAGTTATAAAAAGAAATGACAAAAAAATTAAAAAAATTTCAGTTGATTTGACAAGAAAACAAAGGCATTTTATTGAATGTAACATTCAATATTTATCAAGAATGAAGACATAAAGGATGTAGTTTACAGTCTAAACACAAAATATTTGTTCCATTAGTATCCTTCTGTTGTGAAGTTTGTATGCAGATATTGCAATGAAGCTTTTCATTAACTTAATAGTTAGAAAATACTATCAGTTTTATCTAATATTTAGCCAATGTTATTAAGAGCCGCTGTAGAGGTGCCAAAGTGCCAGATGTGGTCACAAGCGCAGGATGCATACCCGTGGTCTACCAGAGAATGATGACTGGAGTCCACAATATAAACAGCCAGTCCTGTGAAACAGCCTTCTGTTGTCTTTGGTTCGTTTCATTTTCCCCTTTTGGAGACCAGCAGGAGTAACTCAGGAATGTTCTCATTCCTGTCCTTTACCTCATTTTCTTGAAAAGGACTAAGAGTTAAGAGTTTAAAACAATCTTTTTATGAAAACACATAGGGCTGTCATCACCACTGACGCATCAACTCAGTTTTCTTTGATCTTAACAAGAAAGATGTTTTGTCTTAACTGTATGCTTGACTGGATCGAACGGGATTCTCATTAGACTGAACTGGATAAAACAAAGTCTGGCTGGGATGTAATTGGATTGTCTTTTCTTCAAATAAAATTTTGACAAGGCACAATGATGTTTTTTAAACAATTGCTTATAATCCTATAATCTTTGAACAACACAGGGAGTCTGATTTACTCACAGAGTGACCTCTCATTTGTATTTGCTTTGACTTGGAAATTCTCAAAGGTTTGCAGCTCTGCTGTGTAGACACTTTGTGTCCGCAACACTTTGGCCAGACATTGACAGACATTCTCTCTGTGTGCTAAGATATACAATTTCAGCAGTATTAAGACACTGCTCTAAATAACTGAACTTAGGTTTTTCATCACTTTCAAGGGCATATCTATAAAATAAAGCACATAGGCATACAGACTGCTTCTACAAACATTTGTTAAAGAGTGGGTCGCCTCAGGAGCTCAGCAGATTTAAGTGTGGTACCATAATAGAATTAGGCTACCAGACCTTACATCACCAAGTGCAATGCAAAGTACAGTGATGTAAAGCACGCTCCCACTGCACTCTAGAACAGTGAAGACATATTCTGTGAAATGACAAATCACTCTTCTCTTTCTTGTAATCAAACTGGTGAGTCTAGGTATACCAGTTGTCAGATAAACAGGGCTACAAGTGCGAAGTTTTCTGCAGAGGGGGTATAGTGTGTGTGGAGCTGCTTTGTCCCATTAGAAGGATATAGATGAGTGGGTTTGGTGTGAAGAATTTGAACAGCCTGCACATGTTCCTGACCAAAACCAAGTTCTTCCAACATTAGTGCTTGACCTAGAGGCTGTTACTCTTAAGTAAACATATTAAAGGTGCTTGCACCCTTCAAGAGTAAACTCCAACCACAGAGTGCTGAATCTTCTCATGCTAAAACAGTTTACAAAAGGAGAGGCCAAGGGAACAATTTTGAAATAGTGTCTTTCTTTTTACCTTGTTTTTGTCAGCTCAACTTTATTTAAGTTCTTCTGGAGGAGGAACCTGCAGAAAACTGAGCTGTTTGTTGTTGACTATTCTTTTTCATTGCTGAAAAAAGTAAGTTTCCCCTTACAGATTTCTTCTGTATTTGACTTTGTGTCACTCTTAAATGTCACTCAAACTAATTTTACTGTCAAAGATAACCAGAGTAAACACAAAAACTATTTTTCAAATCATGATTTTGTTTATTAAAAAGCAATCCAAACCAATCTGATGGTATGTTCAAATATAATTGTCCTCCTTGCTAAATCGTGGATTACCTGTGATTAACTACATTTTTGGTAAATGTTTACAAGCCACATCCAGGCCTGATCACTGCTAGACCTGTAGAGTCAAAAAATTACAAAAGAGCTCAAAAGCAAAACATCACCTCTAGATTTAAAGAAATTCAAGAACAGATAAGAAACACAGTTATTGACATTCATTAGTCTGGAAAGTATTTTAAAGCTGTTTCTAAAGTTTAAGGTTGTGAACAACAGTGACAGTCATTATCCACAATTGGAGAACACATTGAACAGTGATGAACCTTCCCAGGAACAGCTAACCTACTGATATTACTCCAAGAGCACATAACATCTAAAGCACTGCAGGCATTACTTGCTTATAGTTGAGGTCAGTGTTCATGATTTAACAATAAAAAAAGAGACTGGACAAGAGAGTTGCAAGGTGAAAACCACTGCTGACCAAAAAGAACACAAAGGTATGTCTAACTTACAAAAACATTTTTTGAAGACTTTCAGGAAAATATTTTGTAAAATGGTGAGACAAAAGTGGAACTTTACATTACATCTGGTGGTAAAATTAACAAAGTAATTGAAAAAAGGATCATACTGACAGTCAAACATGGTGGTGATAGTGGGATGGTCCAGAGCTGCTTTGCTGCTCCTGAAAGACTCTAACAAGTTGTTAGAAAATGATTGACGGCAGTTGTGGTTGTTATGAGGTTTAGGGGCAACTACTAACAACTTACTTTTTTACACAGCAGGTTGGTTCGATAGCTTTTTCCCTTAAAATATAAAATCCTAACTTAGAAACTACAATTTGTATTTATTCATGTTTACTTAAGATTTGTTAGATGATCTGCAATATTAAAGTGTGACAAAAGGGCAAAGACTGAAGAAATCTGCAGGGGGCAAAATCACAGCACTGTATAGTATATAAATTGAAGCTGTATTACCCTTCTAACCAATATATTCTCTAAATATACAGTTTATTGTTTCATAATGATATGAGATAGGTCACTCCTATCATGACCAGTAAATGAGTACAAATAACCTTTTGTTCACTAATCTAAATAAAAAAAACTCAAACAAATGAACACCAACTTTATCTCAGCACTGTAATGCTCTGTTAGACTGTATATTTTCTGTGTTTTCTTACCATCTGAGTTTTGGCGCGAGGTACTGCCCCTGACTCTGCTCCAACCCTTGGCGACCTTGCTTGGGCTTGCTTCGACCCCGTCTTCTGCCGCTGGAGAGAGGGCTTTCCCCTTAACCACAGGGGCTGTGGAAGGACTGGGAAACACTTTGTCCTTCAGACTGGCTTTACGACTATGCAGAGCAAGTAACACGAAGAAATATTTAATGAATATGATTTATTGCTTTACATCATGCCCTAACCAAATCACAAATAAAATGTATTTATTATGTCTTTTCTTACTAATCCTTTAATTTAGCACTTTAGTGACCATTTCTCTTACCTCAGAAGTAATGCAAAAAGGCCAATGTCCTACAGCAGAAGGAGCCATGTCCACATACGAGCATAGTGGAGCATTCAGTGGGTCAGGCAAGCAGCAGGAAGCTACAAGCGGGCATGCATGTGAAGCAAAGTAGCACTGTGCCCCTCAAAAGGAAGAGCTGTGGTCTCACTCTATGTAAAACAAAAAAAAATGAACACAAATCATGCAGAAACTAAAAATAAATCACGCTGCTACTGTATGCTCTTTCACATACTCTGGAACTGTTAGGTACTCAGCAGTATGCAGCTTGCCTGCTGAACAGAGTTTCACAAGGGCTGATCTGGCAAAAAAAAAAAGGCAGCACGCAAATTAACTGCATAAAGACATTACTAAACAAAACCATAAATCAACAGTGGCAGGGACCTAAATGGGGGTGTATATCTCCCTCTTCTCTGAGGAAAAAAAAATGTAAAAGGTTGAGGGAGAGAAGCTTTTCTTCTTATGTACAGATCGCTGACAGAACTTCAACATACTTAAAAAAATTATCTAGTCCAATCTTCACTTAAAACACATGTGCTTGTCTTTGACCCTTCTTGGTTTAGCTTTTGTTTAAAGAAAGAAGGAAACAAGGTGGGAAATGAAAGAAACACAAGAACTTGCAGTGCAGTTTGTTAGTATCTGTGCAGCAACTATACCTAAGAGTTCTTGGGCAGCACCCACAAAGTCTGTCTTTGTGTGCATTTTCACTACTGGAGTGGTGGGCAGTAGAGGAGACACAAAAAGATACAATAGCAGAGGAAACAGTAACAAAAACAAGTGTGTGCCATAATATGATGCCAGTAGCACTTTATTATAACTGGAGTACAAAGTACATAGTTGTTAGTCATACCGATTTGTTATATTACCTTTTAAGTGTTTTGACCAAATTGTTTTGCCCAAATTGTTGTAAAATTTTTACATTCAAATATTCAAGAAATGTTTAATTATCTGTATGTGGTGGGTTATGATAAAGTGTCACTACATCATCAGTTATATCACATGTTTTCTTTACCAAAAACAGTGTGGTAAAATTTAAGCACAGCTCTTAAAGTGTTCCAAACAAATTCTGTGGAGGCGAAGCTGGAAGCTAGGTGGTCAAAAACAAGGTTCTTTGTGAATATTCAGGGTAGCCAGGTGTCCCTCTTTAGGTGAGACTGCAGAACAGTATAATACCTTGTCACACAATTTCAGAAATGCTCAACATTTTCCACCTTTTGAAAGCCAAGCTGCAGCACAGGCATTTAAAACATGAATTTATTCAGGGGAATTAGATTATGGGGGACTGATTTTTGTTGTTAAAAATTTGAAAACAATGAGTCAGGGATGTAATAATACACACAGCTCACAAAGGGGAGATGATAAAACCTCCTGCAGTCACAGGAACAAGATGGGATGAAATTGTCTACTGTGAAGTAGCCCTTTGGTGTAGCTTTGAAGCTAATGCCAACTTCAGTGTCGTTAGCAGCTAGTCTGTAGCAGTTTTCTAATATATTTATCATTCGTATCTTGTCTCTCACTGTTTCTTATTTCTACCAAATGCCCCAAATTCTGCCATTTGAAAACTTTAAAAGTGGTGGGCTCTTCATCTGTACCTTTGTAACTGAGTGTTGTCATCTAGCCTGACAAAGAAGTCTTTAGTTAACAACTTCCTCTCTTACTTCAAAATAAGAGTCAGCAGGAAAAGCATCTATGACCCTCATCATCCACAAACATCATTTGTGGGTTTTTTTTGACAAACAGGTTTCACAAATAAAAAATCTGTGTTACAGAATGTGTATTCTAAATCTAAAATATTTGCCAAAGAAGCATCATTTTTGTGATTTCACAAACATAACAGATATTTTTTTTTTAAATCTCATGCCCTGTTTCAAAGAATGTCTGCTCAGTGTAGCATTGAACTATGCAAAGTTTTCAGATGTAATCAAAGATCCTAGATCTCTAAAGAACAATGAAATACCTCATGTAATTAAGCACCAATGAGGAATATATTTACATACCAACCTGTACCAAGCTGTATTTTATGGTCAAGTTTTCTTACAGTGCAAACTTTGCACAACACAAGGGGCCGTCCACTCCCCATTGACTGCACATGACATTTGGGAACACAGATTTGTTGTCAAACGGCCAGAGTTTTGTTTCCAATCATTCTTGTTGCACCCAAAGAGAAGGCCACCCTGGGTGAAGAGCCATATTGCCCACATCAAAAACTGCTCCAGGCATAGTGTCAAAAAGTTTAAAAACACTCCTGCTTTTTTTATACTTTTCTTCTAAACCTGTGACCTGAGGGATCAGCATTGCTTCTGTTGATCATGTAGTGTATTACAAGCTAGCTAAGCGTTTTTGGGCATCACCTTGTTATAAAAAATATAAAATACAAAGAAAGAGGGATGACACGAGATGCTCAGTACTGTATTTTCAAGCCTTTTCTGTTGTAATAAAACAGCAGAAAAGGCTCCCGTCTGTATTATCCCTAAAATTGGGCACGCATTGATCAGGTGTGAGTTACCCAATCATGATCTGTGCTAGTTAAGTGTGCCCAGCAGTAAAAATCTTCAAAATCATAAAATCAATACCTGAGTTGTGAAGATGTTTAATTCAACATAGTGGGAGCCACAAACAATCATTTCTATAGAATTTTCTGATAATACAGGTAAAACACTTATCTGTGTGGTCACTTATCTGTATAGCTGACAACACATATAAAGCAGTAGCCGTTGAAATTATAAACAAACTGGGCACCACACTGTGAGGCTTATAGAATAATTTTTCCCCATCAGGTAAAATAATGTGTCAAACTTTCAGCCTTGCTTACACATCTTACATGAACATAGTCTCACAGATAGTTAGCTGGGATCTGGTCACCCTGTGAATATCTTGTAAAGCAGCGAGTTGGAAGAGAAGCAAGAATGAGCTGATCTTTACGCGAGATAGCAAAGGCAGCAAGACCGTTATTGAAGGAAGCACTTATCGCTCAGGCACGACCATGTCCAACACAGCAAACACACAAACCAACGCTCGCACGCAGATGTAATTTGCACACACTCCCACAAGAAGAGTGGCTCAGCAGCATCTAAGAGCAAAATTGAAGTGAAGCCAAATGAAGGTGAGAGGGGAGAATAAAAAGGAATCATTTCACAGACCTGGGTGAGGTTTCAGCCTGAGACTCTTTCCTGTAAGGAGAAGAGGCACAAACTAGTAGACACAGCTTGTTCGAATTTGTTAGTAAATGATGAATTCACGTCACTCCATGCAGCAGTAACTGCATGAGTTTTGCATTTTCACTGAATAATTATCCATATACTTAAATGCTCTATATAGAGACATCAGTCTGAGTCTAATTATTCTACATAATGTGTTGCAATCAGTAACCTAAATAACTAAAATAAAATAACTAATCTCTTTATGAAATTATATATTATACACACACACACACACATATATATATACACTGCCTGGCCAAAAAAATTCGCTGTGGCATTGTTTCGATAAGCTTCTGCAATGTCACAAGATTTATTTCCACCCAGTGTTGTATTAATTTTTCAGGATCTTGCATTGATGATGGTAGAGTCTGACCGCTGTTCAAAGCCTTCTCCAGCACATCCCAACGTTTCTCAATGGGGTTAAGGTCTTGACTCTGTGGTGGCCAATCCATGTGTGAGAATGATGTCTCATGCTCCCTGAACCACTCTTTCACAATTCAAGCCTGATGAATCCTGGGATTGTCATCTTGGAATATGCCCGTGCCATCAGGGAAGAAAAAATCCATTGATGGAATAGCCTGGTCATTCAGCATATTCAGGTAGTCAGATGACCTCATTCTTTGAACACATACTGTTGCTGAACCCAGACCTGACCAACTGCAGCAACCCCAGATCATAGCACTGCCCCCACAGGCTTGTACAGTAGGCACTAGGCATGATGGGTGCATCACTTCACCTGCCTCTCTTCTTACCCTGATGTGCCCATCACTCTGGAACAGGTAAATTTGGACTCATCAGACCATATGACCTTCTTCCATTGCTCCAGAGTCCAATCTTTATGCTCCTTAGCAAACTGAAGCCTTTATTTCAGGTTAGCCTCATTGATTAGTGGTTGTCTTAAGGCTACACAGCTGTTCAGTCTCAATCCCTTGAGTTCCCTTCGCATTGTGCGTGTGGAAATGCTCTTACTTTCACTATTAAACATAGCCTGGAGTTCTACTGTTGTTTTTCTTCCATTTGATTTCACCAAACGTTTAAGTGATCGCCGATCACGATCATTCAGGACTTTTTTCAAGACACATTTCTTCCTCGAAGACGATGGGTCCCACTATCCTTCCAGTTTTCAATAATGTGTTAGACAGTTCTTAACCCAATGTTGGTAGTTTCTGCAATCTCCTTAGATGTTTTCTCTGCTTGATGCATGCCAATGATTTGACCCTTCTAAAACAGACTGACATCTTTTCCACGACCACGGGATGTGTCATTCGTCATGGTTGTTTAAGAAATGAGAATCAACTCATTGCACCAGTTGGGGTTAAATAACTTGCTGCCAGCTGAAACATCATCGCCCATGCAGTAATTATCCAATGGGAGGCTCGTACCTATTTGCTTTGTTAAATCCAGGTGGCAACTTTTTTTTTGCCTGGCAGTGTACATATATATTGCCATTAGTGTGTCTGTATATAATATATATATACATATATATTACAATATATATATATATATATATATATATATATATATAATTATAATATATATATATATATTATATTATATATATAACACACACACAAATGGCCCAGTCAATTGTACTTGTGCCATTTGTTACACATTGATTGATTTAAGGACCTATTTGTTATGATTCCTTTCTACAGTGGGGGGAACAAGTATTTGATTCATTGCAGATTTTCCCACTTGCAAAGCAAAGTCTTTCATTTTTATCATAGGTGCTCTTCAACTGTGAGTGATTGAATCTAAAACAAAAATCACATTGTGTGATTTTTAGGTAATTAATTTGCATTTTATTGCATGACATAAGTATTTCATCACCTAACAGGCAGTAAGAATCCCTGCTCTCACAGGCCTGTTATTTCTTCTTAAAGAAGCCCTCCCGTTCTCCACTCATTACCTGTATTAACTGCACCTGTGGTCTGATGAGACAAAAGTAGAGCTTTTTGGTCTAAACTCCACTCGCCGTATTTGGAAGAAGAAGAAGGATGAGTACAACCCCAAGAACACCATCTCTACCATGAAGCATGGAGGTGGAAACATCATTCTTTGGGGATGCTTTTCTGCAAAGGGGACAGGATGACTGCACCGTAGATCTTGGGCAACAGCCTCCTTCCCTCAGTAAGAGCATTGAAGATGGGTAGTGGCTGGGTGTCCCAGCATGACAATGACCAGAAGCGCAAAGCCAGGGCAACTAAGGAGTGCCTCCGAAAGAATCATCTCAAGGTCCTGGAGTGGCCTAGCTAGTCTCCAGACCTGAACCCAATCGAAAATCTTTAGAGGGAGCTAAAAGTCTGTATTGCCCAGCAACAGCCAGAAACCTGAAGGATCTGGAGAAGATCTGTATGGAGGAGTGGTCCAAAATCCCTGCTGTAGTGTGTGCAAACCTCGTTTTGTTTTCTGAAATTTTTCTGATGTATGCAATCAAATGCAATTAATTTGCATTTGATTGCATGACATATGTATCGAATACTTATGTCATGCAATCACATGCAAATTCATTAATTTAAAATCACACAATGTGTTCTGGATATTTATTTTAGATTCCGTCACTCACAGTTTAGGAGTAACTACGATAAAGATTAAAGACTTTGCTTTGCAAGTGGGAAAACCTGCAAAATCAGCAGTGTATGAAATACTTGTTCTTCCCAATGTATATATGGATTACTTGGATCGTTAGTAACATTTCCTGTCAGCAGGTCCATTAGAACTATATTTATTGAAGAAAGGGTGTTCAACAGCTATTTAAAATGTACTGCTTGGACCAAAACAACATTATTACAGCTGAGCTCTAGTCAACTTTGTTTGAGTCGGATAATGTGATATGTCTGGTCAAATGTGAATCCTGATATTAGAACTCCCAACATCAATAGCAGTCTAACATCATCTCCTCATCATCCACTCTGTTATTGATTGGGTCATATTCCTACCTGAATGACTTTCCTTTTAGATTCCTCAGTAGGTCCAGTTGATTTAGCGGTGGGATAATTCTGGGAAAAGAGAAACAGCATTGTGTCATTCTGCCAAACTGGTTTAACCAATTTGAAAAGGTTAAAGCTCGCCTTTGGGTCCTTCCAAGCTTATTACATCAAATTTGGCACTTAGCCATCACCCTTTCACCTCAAATTATGACTCTACTGAAAAGGAACACAAGCAATTTCCAACAAGCCAGAAATTAAGCTTTGAAAATCATAAATAGTGTAGTGCGAAAGGTAAGCTAAAATGCACAGAATAAAGTGCGCAGAAGCTATTGGATAGTAAAAGGAGACGTTGTGGGTCTGTGTTCCACTTTACTTACAGTGATAACAATGGTAGCAGAATGTGATAAAGTATAACAGAAAAACCTGTATTTCGAGAAAATGCTGATTAACAAGCTGCTTTGTTAAGCTGTCACTTACCTGTACATTGGAACAGCTACAGTCTGCTCATAAAAATCCCAGGTGCACAGTAGATCTGTGCGGGAAAGGTTAGTGGCATGAAACCTCCAAGCAGCCTGGACAGAAAATTTTTTACTTTAGCGTTTAACAAAGAGCAGGAAACAGAATTTCATATGTATGCACTGTGATGCATTATTAAGTTTTTGACAAATACCTGGATTAGGCCCGCTGCAGGGTTACGTCTCTTCTCAAAATGTTTCTGTCTGTGCTGCTCCTGAACTTTGAGGGCGAAGCCCGAGCCAAGAATGCCCTAATCAGAAAAAGATAAGGTCCATGTTTAATCTGAAAGAGAAAGGACACTACATCCTGATATAATCCGTTACACTCCCCAAAGATGTCTCAGACTTTTTGTGCCTTGTAAAAGTATTCACTCAGTTTACCTCATTTGATCTAAATATTTTGGTTCTATGAAGGCCTAGAGGTCTGTTAAAGAACATTAGTTAAGAAACAGCATCAAAAAGACCAAGGAACACAGCAGAGCATTATTTCAGTGAAGAAGCCAAGAGGCCCATGGGAGTTCTGGAGGAGCAGCAGAATTTCACAACTTAGGTGGCAGAATCTGTTGACAGGGAGAGCAATAGTTGTGCACTCCACCAGTCTGGGCTTTATGAAAGAGTGAAATTAACAAAAAACATTGTTAAGAAATCTATCCAAAGCCCTGATTGCAGTTTTTTAGCACGTCATGTAGGAGACACAGTAAACATGTGTGAGAGGGTGCTCTGGTGTGAAAAGGGGTGGCAGCATCTTGCTGTGGGGATGTTTTTCCACAGCAGGGACAGGAAAGTTGGTTAGAGCTGATGCGAAGATGGGTGGAGCTAAATACAGGGTAATCTAGTAAGAAAACCTATAAAAGGCTGCGAAAGACTTGAGCCTAGGGTGGAGGATCACCTCCCATACTTTGGCAAGGCACTGTAGGAAACTAATCTCACAAAGTACTTTAAGGAAAAATGGTGCAGTAAATTGTGTCTTTGGAGTAGACTGCTATTACCACTGTGCCTTAGGTTCCATTTTTAAATGTGTTATATGGCAAGTTGTCTGTTATGTGGTTCACTGGTTCATCTCTCGAGTTTAGGTCTCTTTTTATGCCAAAGTGAGGCATTATGTCCACTGTCCCTATGTGCCTGCTCAGTAAGGAGGAAATGCTGCAATGTCACTCACTTGGTGCCATCAGAAAAGTTTCCTTAGATAACATTTTACCCATTGGCATAATAAACTGAATCTGATTGCACTCTTTTAAAACTAGGGTTGAATCAAAATATATGTAATGATGATGAATCTGTCTATATGATTGGATTGAATCCGCCATATATAACCATATCTACTGTATTTCTGTATAAACGCTTTGAGACATTTGTTTTTAACCAGCACTACGTTGATAAAGTAAACTGAAATTTATCTGAATAATAAAAATGGGGAGGTAGTGGATTGAAAATAAGGGAACATTGCAGCTTATTGCTTTGTATTTACATGAATGTTCTGCTGTGAGGAATTCAAACTTCATAAAAGTAAATCCGGGAGAAGTACACTTGATAGAACACAATATAGTTTCTAATGAAGCTATAGAGTAGTAACATCGCATTAACAGGCATTCAACAGTCACCTCAATCAGTGTTTTAAATGCACTCTTTTGCAAACAGCACTGGGTTAAAAGTATCCCCAAGAAACCCAGATACATACAGCAGGAAGTGCAAAGAAAGCCACTCCTATCATGCTGAACGCAGCTCCCAGCATTCGACCATTCCAGGTTTTGGGAACTTTATCACCATAACCAATGGTAGTGAGGGTGACCTGATGAAAAAAGTACAAATAAACAATAACAAAAACAACCATATCAAGTTCTAATTCAGGTGTTGTGATCAAGAGGTTTTTGCTTCTACAATTACAGTTTAAACAATTAGGGACGTCAAAGTATAAAACATCATCACAGCACAATTATTTTCCCAAAGCCTTACCAATCCCCACCAAAGAGCATCAGCATAGGTCTCAAACTCCTCATTCGACTCCTTTTCCACAGAATAGACCAAGAAAGATGCCAGGATGAGGCACAGAAATCCAATATACCAGGCTGTGATGAGCTCCTGCAAGGGGGAAACAATAGAGTGAACTTGAGGGAATTAAAGTAATAAAGTGGCATCAAGGATGCTTCACAAAGGCAGGAATGCTACCTCTGTTGACTTGTAAAAACAACCAACCCATAATAATATTGAACACAAGGATGTGAGCCCATTGCTCCGAGTGGTGTTTTATAAATGTCTTTATTTCCCTTGACTTCACACATGCTGCAGACTTTCTGGCTCAGCTTGTCAAATTCCATACAAACAGGCACACAGGAGCCAAGTACAGTATACTAGTGCAAGCCAAAGGTCTAGTTTCAAAGCACATTAAAGGAAATATGTTTCCCCTCGATGGCAGAGTAGTGTGTGTTAGAATGGACACAAACGAATGCAATGGTTTTAACTTTAAGGGAAAAAAATGCCTTCTGGTTGTTATGATGAATACAACAGAAACTGCAACAAACTGTGACTAAATATTAATTTCAGTGAGATGAAAAAAGAAGAACCTTTGTTACAATGAGATACTAAATTGTTATCTTTACAAAACAAGCCCTGTTGTCTCAAGACAATGAAACAATACAGCAGTTATGATGACAAATTGAGTTTCATTATCTCGACATGATGAGTTTTTTAAAATGTAATCATGATAAAATAAGCTCTGCTGTCTCAACATAACAGAGCGTTAGCTGTTATCATGACTAAAAATCACTGCATAGTTTATTCCAAATTCAATGACAAACTAGATTATCTCATCATTAAACAGACTGTATATTGAAATTATGATATATTTAACTGTTATGATATTCAAACAATCTCTTATCCTATTAAAACCAGGCAATCTGTACCAAACAAACTCTGGCAACTCTGTGCACCCAGAAAGATGCAAGTTTTAATTCCATCTTCTTCCACCACATGTGGAACATTTGGTTAAGGAACTTAATCCCAATTTGCTTACCAATCTGTGTATAAGTGCATGAATGTGTGCACATTATGAATGCGGCTAGGTGAATGAGATTTTTGTGTGAAAACACTCAGAGTGGTCAGATGGACTAGTGTGCTATATGAGTTCAGTCCATTTATCACACTATGATGGGTTTTTTACTTGTCTCGGGAGATAGATCTGGGAATGACCTCACACCCCAGTTGAGTGTTTTCTAGCTGAAATTTGGAAAACAATTAAATTTACCATTTGCCAACTAGTATTAGCAACACGAGCAGATAAACATGTTTTTATCTTGATTTTATGCATTGAAAAACTAAAGAAAAGTAAAACAAAAACTAAAGGAACTACAAAACCAAAGCTGTTATCTTAAAAATGCTGAGATAATTTAAATGTTGTGTTAAAGCAGTTAACAAAACTAACTGAGATATTTAGTTAATTATGCTAACAAAGCAAAAACAATAACAGTAAACAGTAACAATTTTTTTGTGCAAAATTAATTGAACGTAAACATAAGTTAGTAACAGCAATAGTTATTTATTAAGCTCAAAAGAGTGAACAGAAGTATAAGCTTATATTAATCTACCCCTTCCCATCACTTCTTATTCATGAAGATGAACATACTTAATTTCAGAAAAAAATATCAATCCAAAGCTCTTAAAAAAAGTGAAAGAATAAAGTGCATTCCATAAAAAAGGACTCCAATGACTATCATCTGAAAAACATATTACAATGTACTAGGACTGGTACTGGTACTCGTTCTTCCGCTTCATCGGGGACCGGGTCCCGAGGGCACCAAACTTAGTAGAGATGCCCAGGCGTTCCTCTCCCCTCCAGCTCGTATGGGGGGAGCACCAAAGCGTTCCCAGGCAGGTCGAGAGACATGGTCCCTTCAGGGTGTCCTGGGTCGTCCCTTGGGGCTCCTCCAAGTGGGATGTGCCTGGAAAACCTCCCAGGGGAGGCCTCCAGAAGGCGTCCATCAGATACAGATGCCCAAGCCACCTCAACTGGCTCCTCTCAATGTGGAGGAGCAGCGGCTCTACTCTGAGCTCCTCCCGGATGGCTAAGCTCCTCACCCTATCTCTAAGGGAGTGCCTATCTAACCTGAAGTGGAAGCTCATTTTAACCGCATGTACCTGGGACATCTTTCGGTCATGAAGTTCATACCCATAGGTGAGGGTAGGAACATAGACTGACCGGTAATTCGAGAGTTTTGCTTTTCAGCTCAGCTCTCTCTTCACCACAATGGACCGGCACAGCGTCCTCATACCTGCGGCAGCCGCACCGATCCAGCTGTCGATCTCCTGCTCAATTCTCTCCTCACTCATGAACAATACCCCGGGATAGTTGAACTCCTTCACTTGAGACAGGAGCTCCCCTCCAACCTGAAGACGGCAAGCCACCCTTTTCTGGTCGAGAACCATGGCCTCGGACTTGGAGGACCTGATCCTCACCCCAGCCGCTTAACAGTTGGCTGCAAACCACCCCAGTGCATGCTGTAGGTCTTGGCTAGAGGGGTCCAGCAGAACCATGTCATTTGCAAAAAGAAGAGATGAAATCCACTGGTCCCTAAACCAGACCCCCCCAGCCCTTGGCTGTGCCTAGAACTCCTGTCCATGAAAGTTATGAACAGGACCAGTGACAAAGGGCAATCCTGCCAGAGTCCAACATAAACCGGGACCAGGTCTGACTTAGTGCCGGCAATGCGGACCAAACTCCTGCTCCGCTTGTACAGAGACCGGATGGCCCCTAATAAAGGGCCCCCGATTCCATACTCCTGGAGCACCCCCCACAGGGCACCACGAGGGACACAGTCGAATGCCTTCTCCAGGTCCACAAAACACATGCGGACAGATTGGGCAAACTCCTATGAATCCTCGAGCACCAGAGCAGCAGTGTTCCACGGTCAGGACGAAAACCACACTGCTCCTCCTCAAGCCAAGGTTGCACTATCGGCCGGACTCTCGTCTCCACTACCCTGGCGTAGGCCTTACCAGGGAGGCTGAGGAGTGTGATCCCCCTGTAGTTGAAACACACCCTCCTGACCACCACCCCGGTCTGCCAGTCAAGAGGCACTGTCCCCTACCGCCACACAATGTTAAAGATGTGTGTCAGCCACATCAACCCCACAACGTCCAGAGACTTGAGGCACTCAGATCGGAGATCAATGTCGATCTTTTATTTTTTAAATTTTTTACCAGTATCAGTTATTATCATCTTTTTCTGTTATAGTGCTAAGGAACATGGGAGTTTGAACTTAATTAAACCAGTGATACTGGATTAATTACATTGAGATAATTAAACCAGTATCATTGTAAAATTAAAACCTCATCCCAGTATAATAGAATTTTTAAACTACTATAAGAAAATAGGATCCATTATGTTCAGGTCAAAGCAAGCTCCAGTATATTAATATAAAGAGATACTTCCATCTTTATCTTAATGAAGCTCCTCTATCTTGGGACAATGGGTTCATTTAACAAACATAAATGTCTAGATTACCTTGCTGTGGGCATAAACGACAGATCCAAGCAGTTTCCAAGTGCCTCCACGGCGATCCATTCGAAGCATACGCAGGATCTGCAGGAATCTCAGACTCCTGATGGCGGAGGTGGCAAAAACATTCCCCTGAGATCCCGCTGCCAGTACAGACACTGAAGCAATCAGCACCATTATGTCTGCAGAGCCAAGCAGATAATAATATTTAAACACAGCACACAAGGTTAGCTACGCTGTGTATTATTATTTCTTAGTTATAAAAAGAGAGTTGTAAATTTGCTCAAAGGTTCAAGCATTCATCATGAGGAAAAAGGAAATCCACATCAATATGTATGTGTCATGTTCTCCTGATGGTAGAAGGTAAAAGAACTGAAAGGCCACAAAACAACCAGGAGGCAAACGTGTTTCCTCACCTATGACACAGAAAGGCTTTCTGGCAAATTTTAGCCTCCCTCTCCATCCTCTGTACCGACAGCAACATCCAGCAGCCCATATCCTTACAATGTACTCAACTCCAAACACAACGATGGTCACAAATTCCTGTGGGACAAATGAAAACCAGGGAGTAACAGGAAGTCTGTGACTTCAATTTGTTTATTATAGACAAAAGGTCTTCGAAGAGAGAGATGAGCTACTTGCACGGGCTGCTACAGAGTTTCAGGTCAGGCTTTCAGGAAGATGTTAAATCAGAGCCGGCTCCAGAGGAATTTATCTGGGAGGGCTGTGGCTAATTTTAGGGGGTCAAGTTACGTTCATAGATATAAAAAATGAATACCACGTAATTTATTGGATAACTTAAACACTAACATAACTTTTTGAATTCAATTTATTTGTAGACCATAATAACAAATAAACCAAACACTAACATCAGATATATTCTGACTGAATTATATCTGTGTTTAACTTCCACTCATTGGTGAAACCCAGCGATAGTATGAAAATGATGGGCTGGGAGACATGCGTCCTCCCGCGGTACAGCAAGCCTCGACCGTCAGCTGACACCTGGCGAGGTGAGCCAGCTGTTAGCGCAGTGGGAGTGGACATCTCCAAACACAACGCGCACTTTTGCAATTAATTGATGTCTTAGTAAACCGAACAGATATTTCTGTTTTACACAGCTACATTCTCGCCTAAAAAATTATAAAAGTTAATTTTGTTTCACAGAAAACGTAATATATCCAACTTTATTCGCAGCTTCTCTCTCTCCTTTGCCATTACTACTTAAGTTTGAACTACGACCTGTACCACTATGACCCACAATGACTCATGGGATAGGGTGTGCCACAAAGGATACATTGGACCCATCCTAAACTTTGATTTTATTTGGAAAATTAAAAAACACTATGTTAGAAAGAATGATCTACTCAAAAGTTACAAAGAATGGGGTATAAATGCAATTGATTTTCAAATACTGAAAGGAGTGTTGAAGCTCAAATGGCTTCAATCTTTCTTCTGAAACAGCAATGATATGGTTTGCACTACCAACATTAGTTTTTGACAAACCTTCTGGTGTGAAATTCTTATTAAAATGTGATTTCAAAATACAAAAGCTACCAATTAAAATCTCTGAATTCCATCAGCAAGTCTTATTATTCGGGAAAATGATTTTGAAGCATAACTTTAGCCCACATGATATTCCTTTATGGAATGACAGATTGAATTTACATAAAATAAAATCTTTATTCATGATAAACTGGATCAATAAAGGCATTAGTTCCATTGTGCATATATTAGGTGTTAACGGAGAAGCGCTGTCAGTTGTTGATCTAAACAGTAAGTACAACGTATTTCACAGCCCAAGAATATAGGAAAGTTGTAAATAATATTCCAGAAGCAGTATTCAATTTAGTTAAAGACGGTTTTGATAATACCACAATTCCCAAACTCAAAAATCTTATTATTGATTGATTATTAGATTTGAGTTATAAGAACTGCATATCTCAAATTTCCTGTTCCACATAAATATGAAGAGGTCCACTTAAAACAATAAATAATATTTATCTCTCCAATCAATTCATTAGATCTAGATTCAAATTTAAGGTAGACAATTGTAATTGTCACCTGTGAGAGCAAGAAGAAGAATCATATGAACATTTCTTCTATCATTGTAATATAATTCAAAATCTATGGAAATCAGTTCATGATTGGTTGTGTTCCAGATCCATAAATGTAGATGTCTTTTCTCCCTCTGATATAAAATTTGGAATGATAAACCAAGACAAACACACTGAATTTATAATTAGCAACATTATTAGTATTGCAAAGTTCTTTATACATAAATGTCGTCTTAACAAACCTCCCATCCCCTTTTGTTGCATTTAAAAACTATTGAACTATCGATCTGCTTGCTCTATCATTAAAAAAATATCTACTACCAAGGCAAAAAAACATTGTCACTTTCTCTTGGAGTGTTATTCTTAACAACCCCTTAAAGCATTTACAATGTACTTATAAGAATTCTGCTATTGTGCTCTCTCTCTGTTGTTTGGTTCCCTGACAGAATATACAAGTTTTCTTTGTTTCATCACGTTCCATAGACCTTTATACCGCAATAGAATGCCACGATCCAATATCATATTCATGTACATATAATTTCTTATATCTGGACTTATAGATATTTTTGACTCATATTGATTGTGAAAGCTTTGTATTCTTTTTTATGTTATTGTACTATATCTTTTCCATAACTCCTCCCATTCTTGGTGAAGATGGACATTAGTATTATGTATATTTCATTCTGAGTGTAGTCTATGTGATATTATTGCTGATTAAAAAAAATAACTAAATAAGTAAATAAAAAAACATTTGACCCATCCTTCAAATCTGGGGAATAGGACGCATTTATCGGCCGCTTCTGGAGGAACCTTCAAATTTGGACAGCCTTCATCGGCGCACTATCAGCCTAAAATGTGACCTCCTTTACCACCTCCAAAGTCCCATTTAATAGCCTACAGCACCCTACAGCACAGTTGTCTTGAGTGAATACCTTGTATAGTTGCAATTTCATTTACACAGGAGTTGTTTTCTGTCTTGGGCGGGCCCAAAAGCCTGAATGGGCGGGCCCGGCCCCCCAGGCCCACCCTTTGGTGCCGGGTCTGTGTTAAATCAGATATTCTATAATTGTTATCAAAAGATTAAGAAGATTCTGAATTTATTGAGATAGAAAAATGCTTTAAAACCATTTCCCAGACTCATAAACCAGTACAAAAATGCTTTTGCAGCCATTTTAATGCATTTTTGTGTTCAGAATTTACATCAAACAGCGATACAGGGCTAATTTGGCTTGCTAGCTAAATGTCTATGGGATCACATAACAGATATTATCATTCTAAAAAACTGTAGAGGTCTAAGGGGTGAGTGAGTGAGAGAGTGAGTGAGTAAGTGAGTGAGTGAGTGAGCGAGTGAGTATATGCAGCACTCAGACTGAAAACGTCTACAGCCAAGAGCTAAAACAAACAAAATGATACGTACCAAGATGTACAAGGCATTTTCTGAGTTTTCTTTATACTCTTTGATGGTGGCAAAGACTGAGAGGATGAGACAGGAGAAGACCAAGAAGAAGCTGCAAGAGATAAGAGAGGAGATTAAAAGTGGAGTCTTTTGTCAAGTGAGCCACGGTTATATTGGGTAAATTCAGTTTTGGAAACAAAAAGGTAAACTACCACAATGTATAATTCACAATGGCTGTGATGTCACTGAAAAGGATCCTAGAGGTTTACTGCTCATTCTCATGTGAGTTAAATAAAAGAATCAATAGCTTGGTTCCAAGCAGATGGCTCCATTTCTTCAAACACTCGTCACTTTAGCATGTAAAAGACATTAGAATTTTTTTATTTAATAGAGAGGCTGTGTTGAACATGTTTGCACAGTGTGTTGAAAATCCAATAAGCTATTGGTCTGAACTAGTATCTGCTTTTTGAATTTGTGTATGTAGCACTAGTTCCCAAAGTAAGGGTTGGGGCCTCACTGAAAGCCATTAGACAGTTGGTGCAGGGTCCTGGGATGATCTCTGTTGTGGAAACTAAATCTGTCAATGTGTCTTTACGGCATTATCTTAAAAATGCAAACAACCTTTACACAATAGGTTTCTTTTCCTCATAAGGTCTGTGATCAAAACGTTGCACCATAAATTTGGCTGTTTACCACATTTTAAAATGAAGCCTAAACTAATTCTGTTCTCATTCTCATTCTGTAGCTGTTCTCATTCTCATTTTTTGATAGGTATCTCCACAAATCAAATTAAATTTAACATGTTACCTGATAGCATGTTGTTAGATGGGATCATTGTCGTGTATCTATTTAATGTCTTTGTTTACAATGTTAGAACAGTCCAAATAGCAGTTATGTGGGTTGTAATATACTGTTGTTAGTTTGTTGGTAAAGAGTTTGGAAACCTCTGAGCTTTTGACGTCTCTGGCAGTAATGCTGATTCTCAAAGTTCATGTCAGAAGAAACAAACGTTAAGGTTTGAATAAGCACCATGTATTTACGTCATTCTCTGTAACATTTAAGGGACCATAATGTACAAAAATATAAAAGTACCTTTGATTTCTTTATATTTTTCTTCCATACTTTCTAGTAATTTATTGAGGTGGTCATGATCAAAATTTATCCTGATTAAATTAAGTTTTCCTTTCAACTTTCAACTCATTTACCCCTATGTATTCCTTTGTCCTGACCATAACTGCATATCAATCAGGGTGAGCTTAAAAAAATAAAAACTGGATGAGTAAAGATCTATCTACATTAGATGGACATTATCTGAAAGTTGTTTATTAAAGAAACTGGGGAAAAGTGACAGCAAAGACCTGACCTGAGAGATTTATCTTCGATATGATTATTTACTGTATACAAAACTTTTGTAATTACCTTGTTTTTACGAAAATACAATTTGCAGTTTGTCAAACTTTGGTATCTTTGGTGTTTTTCATAGATTCAGACACTTCACAGCCAGCCATTTCCAGTACGCACACTTGTCATGTTGACTTTCCATTCCACTACCTAAACACAAACATTGCTTTTGTCGAGCTCAGAGACTGCAGTCTTGCACTTTGTGATACCATAAATAAATGTGATACTCATCATCTGAGTATCTATGATGTGATATCACAAGGCAGAGATATCACAAAGTCAGCATCATAATCAACATTCAGCTCTAGAAATACATAAGATGCAACAGTCGCAGGAAGGAATTATGAAATGCAGCAAAGGAGTTGGCTGGCTGCAGGTCTGATTGAAAATCATTGCTGCCTCGACCTTGCCAAGCTCATCAGCACCCACTAATGAGGAGGCTCATGGATAAAGGAGAGGGACAGAACCTGCCTCCAAAAGCAGGCCGACAATTAGCTTCTCCAGACCCCCAACTTTCCATCACTTTATTATTAGCTGAGCCCAGCGCTAAAAGATTCTCCTCATCATTAAGCAGGAGACACAGTCAAATCAAAGTCCTGAAAAAACTGTTCGAAGTGGACTACTAAGATCTTTTTGCAACACTTGCAAAAAGTATTTAAATTCATGTTAGTTTTATGTTCATAAATTAAACAGCCTGCAGCTATTCCATGTAGCACTAGAAACAGTGAAAAAGGTAGGTTGGCTTTTGGTCAATAGCCTAACACACCAAATAAAGCCATGCGTTCCTGTTTATACACTAAAGGCCTGATCTTCAAAAGGTTTATGTGTATAAAACACACGCAAACCTGCTTGCATCCGCAAAGCTGATCTACAAACCAGGTGCTAATCGGATTACATGTTTAAAATCAGCAGAACAGCAGGCGAAAACTTTCCAGCGAGTTTGCCTTCGTGAATATGCAAAACACATGATAAATCTATGGGTGGGGGATATGCAAATGAATGTCCTTACCACTTGCAACTCGATTTATCAAACCTGAAACAGATTGAGAGCTATTTTTATGCTAGATTTAGCATGTTTGAAATGCAGGTACTAAATGGGACGCAAAAATTCCTGCTGTCACTTTATGCAGAAGGAGGCATAAATAGAATGACAGATGATGGAGAGAGAGTCTTCTCTACATGTGCCAACAATAAAAATAAAAATAATAAAAACAGATGAGAATAGAGTAATTTATATAGGATTATCTAAGATCTGATTTGGAGTCAATCATAAAAGCCATGACATATCTCCTATGATAAAACTCCGTGCAAAACCTTTTTTCTTGCATCTGAATCTTTCCAGCGCACCATCACTGTCATTGAGATCATCTGCTGCTGAATCGCAAACCTGATCATGCAGAGGTGTGTACATAACTGATCATCCGCCAGAGTAGCACACAGAGCCTGTGTAACTCTAATTGCACATAATGTAAAGGACTGTGATGTTGATGATATAATTAAATGGAAAGAAATATACATTATAAAGCAGATGTAATTCATCATTTGCAAACTAGGTGCTAAAATCACTTTTTAGCAGGTAAAAAATCACCATTTTAAGGCAGCCTATTCCCTGTCTTGAAAAAGAGTGCATGCTTTAACCTTGTCACTAATCAAAACAAAATGCATTATTGACAGTAACATTGTGTCATTGCAGATCAATCAATTAGATCAATTAGAAGTTCAAAGGAGGCAAACCTCTAATAAATTCCTTGACTGACATGTTTATCTTTTTTATTGTTAATATTGATTGACAAAATTGACAAAAGCTGCAAATGTTGCGAGTTACGTCAAGCAAAGTTAACAAGCTGCGCGGGCTCCTATGGTGCAGACACAACACTGACCAGCTGCCCCATGTGTGCACCAATAGCCTGATGGCAGGGGTCATGTGCCACTTTGGACACAGCTCTGCCCTCCTGTGCAATGGCCTGTTTATCCATCATTCTGATTAAAGGCGAAGCAGGGTGTAATATTTGCCTCACTGGGTCCGTCCGGACCACAAACAGGAAGCATTTGCTCGAAGGACAACTTCAAACTCAGCCTTCTGCATGCAAAATTACACACTCAGGGGCACCCTGCGAAAATGAAGAGGGAGGAAAAATAATGTCGTCAAGGCAGATGCTGCGGTGATAAACCTGCTGCTGTGAATAGCGACAACAAAGGTTAACAAACAGCAGAACGGAACAGAGGGAAAAAATCAGCAACTGGATCATTCATAATGAATGCGCAACTACCCCTGCATGTTTCAAGCTATACAACTTTTCCTCGCTTTTCCTCTTGTTCCACTGGACGCAGTAGCAGCCAGTCAGTAGTACACACAATTTCCTCATTTAAATAGGGTGGTCTGCACCTCTTTTGCACCTGTTATGCATTGCACATGCAATGTTTGATGATCGCACGCAACATGCCTACTTATTGCACATGCAATTTTTTTTTTGCACAAGCAATTTAGCACCCCTTTTTTGGGATCTTTGAAGATCAGACCCTCTGTGTTAAATTATTTAAACATAATTAATTTAATTAACGTAAATTCTTTTAAAATGCACCTCCTCATAATTGAGTGCTGTATCTTACCACAGTGTGACAACTTAACTGTTGTCACACTGTGGTAAGATACAGCCATTAACTTCATTGTAGTCGTTGGGGATTTTATGTGATAAACCGAAACAAAGTAGTGTGTAATTATAAACTGGAAGAAAATGAAGAATGGTTGCAAATTTCATAGATACAAGTCTGAAAAGTATGACATGGAACCACCTTGTACTGCAACCTGCATTTATTTTAGTGGTGTGTTTCTACCTTGTTCACACATTAAGAGACTGTCATGTTTGACAAAACAGCTGAGTTTTATCAGGCTGGATGGGAAGCATCTGTGTACAGAGATCTTTAAATCTTGCCAAAGATTTTTAGTTTAACCTAATCATGGGCTTTTACTGGGCCATTATAACACATTGACCTAAACTACATTATTGCTGCTCTTGCTGCATGTTTAGGGTTGTTATCCTGCTGGTCTCTACAAGAATCTTTGGGATTTCTAAGGGTACTCGGATCTCCTCATACAGAAACACATCTCTGTTTGGTTGGTAGAGTCTCTAAATTGCCATATATATATATATATATATATATATATATATATATATATATATATATATATATATATATATATATATATATATATAATATATATATATATACAAAATTTAGATAAAGAAGATAAAGGAGACCTAAATTACTTTCTGTGGTATTACTCTTGCATAAATGATACAGCAGTGGCTCTACAGTCTCCTATTGTCTTTTTTCTGGGCCACAGAGGCAGCTTTAAATAAATTACACATTGCACCAATCACCATTAGGCAACAATGACTAATTTATCTGCTAAAGGAAAATACATTTTTTGGACTTTCATGTTTGGGTTTTACGAAGAGGTAATACAATATATAATCAGACCAAAGCTAGTAAAAATCACTTTAAAAGCAGATATGGATTGTATTTGTAATATTATAGTTATGTTAAGTAAAGTCACTTTAATATAAAGTGCCTTGCAAAAGTATTCATACAACTTAACTGTTGTCACACTGTGGTAAGATACAGCCATTAACTTCATTGTAGTCGTTGGGGATTTTATGTGATAAACCGAAACAAAGTAGTGTGTAATTATAAACTGGAAGAAAATGAAGAATGGTTGCAAATTTCATAGATACAAAATCTGAAAAGTATGACATGGAACCACCTTGTACTGCAACCTGCATTTATTTTAGTGGTGTGTTTCTACCTTGTTCACACATTAAGAGACTGTCATGTTTGACAAAACAGCTGAGTTTTATCAGGCTGGATGGGAAGCATCTGTGTACAGATATCTTTAAATCTTGCCAAAGATTT
Organism: Crenichthys baileyi; assembly: GCA_036173005.1. Classification (NCBI taxonomy): domain Eukaryota; kingdom Metazoa; phylum Chordata; class Actinopteri; order Cyprinodontiformes; family Goodeidae; genus Crenichthys; species Crenichthys baileyi. The sequence goes on along the minus strand of JAHHUM010001185.1, from coordinate 405,202 downwards.
TTATTTAACCTAGTCATGGGCTTTTACTGGGCCATTATAACACATTAAAATGCTTTGACCTAAACTACATTATTGACGCTCTTGCTGCAAGTTTAGGGTTGTTATCCTGCTGGAAGCTGAACCTCCACCTCAAGTCTTTTGCAGCCTATAATAGTTTCCCCCCACGACTGGATGGAATTAGCTCCTACCATCTTGCTAGTAATGTTGACCTGCTTCCCTGTCAATGCTTAAGGAAAGCAAGCCCACAGTATGATGCTTCCATCTTTCACAGTGAGGATGGTGTGTTCACAGTGATGCACAGTGCTAGCTTTCCACCACAGAGTTTTGTAGATAGAGCAAAGGTTTCAGTCTCACCTGACCAGCCAGAACGCTTTCTTCCACATGTTTACTGTGTCTCCTACATGCAAACAGGACTGCTTGTGGCTTTCTTTAAACAATTGCTTTTATTTTGCCATTCTTTCATGATGGCCAGATTTGTGGAGTGCTTGACTAATAGTTGGTACAGAGACAGGCTTCTCCCACCTGAGCTGTGAATCTCTGCAGCTCCTTCAGAGTAACCATTGACTTCTTCAGCTTCTTGCACCTTCTGGCCGGTCACTTTCTGTCACAGGTGGGCAACTTCAGTCCTCAAGGGCCAATGTCCATTAACTCTGCATATTGCATTTTGTGTTACTTTGAGGTGCTCTATCACATGGAATTTAAATAAACCACATTTAAGTTTGTAGTTGTAATGTGAGAAAATGTGAAAAAGTATAACATTGTGGATGGTGCAGCGGCTGAGCACACATCCCATATATAGAGAGGCCTCGGCCCTTGACGCAGCTGTCCCCTGGTTCAAGTCCCTGCCACGACGACCTGTGCTGAATGTCGTCCCCTTCTCTTCATCCCATTTCCTGTCTGCCTACTTTCAAAGAAAAATAACTAAATAAATTCCACTAGTGTCGCAAAATAAATCTTACAAAAAAAATACATACATTCATTGTATATGTACATTCCTATTTTTGTGATGATTTTTGCTGAAACCAGACCTACTGGAGGACAGGAGTTTCACACTAAAGGCAATGATTTACTATAGAAAAAAAGGAATGAGAAGAACTGGAGACCAGTGGTGAGGATCACAAACAGAAAACAGGCAGAACAATGGAGGATTGAGAACTGGAGGACCATTAACCAGGAGGATCTGACAAGGAGTGAAGGTTAACTAACCAGCCAATAACTATAGGGAAAGGTGATCTGTGACATGAAAACCATCTAAAAACACAGAATGTGCTCCAGCTGAGTGAGGACCTGACCTAAGGAGCTGAAGGAAAACGGCTAATGAAAACAGAAATTAATACACAGGGATTAGGGAAGTCAGACAAAGAAAATCTGAAAGATTAACTGGGGACCACAACCCAAATGAGAATCTAAACATACTACTTAAAGAACAGGACACAAATCCAAGAATAACAAAGTGAAACTTGATATCTAATGCCAAAGGAGCCAAAACACCATATTATCAAAGTATAAAACCAAAGTCCAGGAATCATGTCCTGTTTTTATGAAAGCTTTAAATTATTTGTGCCACTCCCTAATGTATATTGTATGCAGCTTAACAAGTTCTTCTAGTAAAATTGTTGAAGAAAAGTACTTTTTGCTGTATTTATTCAATAGGGTAAGCTTTTATGTTTACATTTTTCTTTGTCACTGCTGCAGTTAAAACACTGAAAAAGTCAGCCAGCATTACAAACAAACAGAGACGATTCAGCAAACTGGTGCAGCTTTCAGTCTACTTCTAGTATCAAACCAGCAGTTGTCTGAAGTATGTTAACCTTTAGATGATGATGGTAAAGCTATATGTCCTACCTAACTACATAAAGATATACCAGTTATAATCCTCACCTTCTGCCCAGAGAAAATGCTCATTTTGGGGAAAACTTTTATTCAATATGCAAGAGATTCTATTATTATTATATTTTGTAATTATTATTATTTTATTAGAATATAGCACAGCAGTAGGACACATATTATCCCTAACCACTCAAGACTCAAGCATAACCTTTTCACAGCAGACCCCTCTCCCCTTGAATCAGGGCACTCAGTCAAATCCTAGGAGTTTGGCAGCCAACATCTGTCTGCTGTATTGTCCTTGCCTTATTCCTTCCCCAGTTTTTCTTCAGCTCGCCACCTCAGCAAAATAGTGTATAACTGGATCACGTCCTCAATCTGTCTCCCAGATTCACTTAATACAACATTATTCTGTTGCCACTGATTGATCAGAAACTTCAGACTTCAGAAACTTTGTCCTCCTCCCCATCTCCAATGAGCTTTGATGAATAACTGATATAATCTGGTTTTGTTAAAGCTTTTCTCCCACACAGTTATCAGGAAGGATATCAGAGCTTTGTATCAGTGCAGGAATACACTGTAGGGGAGAATATGGGAAATTAGAATCCAGATTTCACTTTGCAAATGCTAATGTATGACTTTGATAAAGCTTGTTACGCCTCAAATGCATCAGCTTGACCACTGGCAGCATATGGACCACAGCCGAGGAATCTTTTGTCATGGTTGCTTTTCTTTTCTTTTATTTATTTTTTTACACACACCCCATGGCTTTCTAGAGAAATTGATTTAGAAGTTAGAAGTTAATGAGTCAGAACAAAGTGAGCAGTTGTGGTCAGGAAAAAAAATAGACAGCTGGTTGGGGGTACAAAACAAACCAGCCAAGAGAGGATAAGAGAATTTCCTAAAATGTGTAAACACACATCAACAGATTTAATTTTTACAGCACAGATGATCTCATAACCCCAGACGTGGTGTCTGACAACCCCGAGAGGGGTCCAAACCCCAACATTGGGGTCAACTGCAACACAGAGAAGCCTTAAGTGTCCCAATGAGATGAAGGGCCTGAAAGAGATTTCCCACTCTTGACCAAAGACTTAATGAATTCTCTAAACCAGTATCTAACACATTCTATAAAACTGAACTTACGATTTATTTGATAAAATATTGTTTATTTTACACATCTTAAATAAAAAAAACAACAGCTACCTACATTCACGGACAAAAATTTCAAACACCAAGTTAAACACGCCACAGGAATGGTCTGATTTAGATGCAATTTGGTTCATATGTTCATATGCAATTTGGTTCATGAGTATGTAAGAGATTCGGTTTGCAGAAAGTTGGATTTTCTAGGGCAGACAGCAGGGGCAGTGGTTTCATGAATGGAGCAATAATCTTACAGGCATGTACTGCAGCATCCAACAGTGCGTCATGGACCATGTCAGAAACATATTGCACAGCATTACCAGCAGAAGACCAGGCTTGACTAAGGTATCAATAAGAATGAGAACACTCAGTACCATAAATATCTGCCAAAATGGTTGCCACATGACAAAAACACAACAACATATTGTTTATAATCTCATTTTGAAGCAATGTTTAAAAATTTAGTTAAACCCATAGATTTTTTCCAACAAATTTAGAACATTCTGGAGATTTATGGTTTTTTCTGTCATGTTCAACTTATTAAATAACACCAAGGTTGGTTCCTGACTTGGCGCTGTGGTAAAGAGCTGTTTTAATGTTGTTTCTTTATGGCATCTTATCTATCAGTTCTGTTTCAAAATACAGTACAGACCAAAAGTTTGGACACACCTTCTCATTCAAAGAGTTGTCCTTATTTTCATGACTATGAATATTGTAGCTTCACACTGAAGGCATCAAAACTATGAATTAAAACATGTGGAATTATATACTGAACCAAAAAGTGTGAAACAACTGAAAATATGTCTTATATTCTAGGTTCTTCAAAGTAGCCACCTTTTGCTTTGATTACTGCTACGCACACTTTTGGCATTCTGTTGATGAGCTTCAAGAGGTAGTCGCCTGAAATGGTTTTCCAACAGTCTTGAAGGAGTTCCCAGAGATGCTTAACACTTGTTGGCCCTTTTGCCTTCACTCTGCGGTCCAGCTCACCCCAAACCATCTCGATTGGGTTCAGGTCCGGTGACTATGGAGGCCAGGTCATCTGGCGCAGCACCCCATCACTCTCCTTCTTGGTCAAATAGCCCTTGAACAGCCTGGAGGTGTGTTTGGGGTCATTGTCCTGTTGAAAAATAAATGATGGTCCAACTAAACGCAAACCGGATGGAATAGCATGCCGCTGCAAGATGCTGTGGTAGCCATGCTGGTTCAGTATGCCTTCAATTTTGAATAAATCCCCAACAGTGTCACCAGCAAAGCACCCCCACGCTATCACACCCACTCCTCCATGCTTCATGGTGGGAACCAGGCATGTAGAGTCCATCCGTTCACTTTTTCTGCGCCGCACAAAGACACGGTGGTCGGAGCCAAAGATCTCAAACTTGGACTCATCAGACCAAAGCACAGATTTCCACTGGTCTAATGTCCATTCCTTGTGTTCTTTAGCCCAAACAAGTCTCTTCTGCTTGTTGCCTCTCCTCAGCAGTGGTTTCCTAGCAGCTATTTTACCATGAAGGCCTGATTCACACAGTCTCCTCTTAACAGTTGTTCTAAAGAAGTGTCTGCTGCTAGAACTCTGTGTGGCATTGACCTGTTCTCTAATCTGAGCTGCTGTTAACCTGCGATTTCTGAGGCTGGTGACTCAGATGAACTTATCGTCCGCAGCAGAGGTGACTCTTGGTCTTCCTTTCCTGGGGCGGTCCTTATGTGAGCCAGTTTCTTTGTAGCGCTTGATGGTTTTTGCGACTGCACTTGGGGACACTTTCAAAGTTTTCCCAATTGTTCGGACTGACTGACCTTCATCTTTTAAAGTAATGATGGCCACTCGTTTTTCTTTACTTAGATGCTTTCTTCTTGCCATAATACAAATTCCAACAGTCTATTCAGTAGGACTATCAGCTGTGTACTGTATCCACCTGCTGCACAACACAACTGATGGTCCCAACCCCATTTATAAGGCTTGAAATCCCACTTATTAAACCTGACAGGGCACACCTGTGAAGTGAAAACCATTTCAGGTGACTACCTCTTGAAGCTCATCAACAGAATGCCAAGAGTGTGCGTAGCAGTAATCAAAGCAAAAGGTGGCTACTTTGAAGAACCTAGAATATAAGACATATTTTCAGTTGTTTCACACTTTTTGGTTCAGTATATAATTCCACATGTGTTAATTCATAGTTTTGATGCCTCCAGTGTGAAGCTACAATATTCATAGTCATGAAAATAAAGACAACTCTTTGAATGAGAAGGTGTGTCCAAACTTTTGGTCTGTACTGTATATGACACTTTGATTTTTAAAATCATTATTTAAAGCACAGTTTGTGAACTTGTTTGCAAAAAATTAAGTATAAAATAGATATTAAAAACTGTTGTTTGAATTTTTAGTTTAGCATCGGAACCTCCTTTGATCATACTCAGTTTAAGAAAAACCTAAACACATAAATTTTAGAAATTGAGATTTTATTTTCAGAAAGCAGAAATTAAAAATGTATCACAGGAAAATATTTTCCATATGTAGAAATGAAAAAAACAAATTCCATAATTTTCCAGACTGTATAGGAACCCTGTAAAATGCTCATTTTCTAACTTCCTGTAGCAGAGACCTGGTTTCAGCAGCATCCTTATAATTGTATCCTCCTCTCTAACAGTGCTACAGCCGACAGCATCATCTCTTCTTGTGAAAAACAACCATGATTTTTGCTGCTGCTTATTGTAAAGTGACTGTTTAGCCCTGGCAGCCCTTAACTTCTCACACTAATGCGAAAAAGAGCCTGGTTCTCACAGAAGAAGACAAAACTGAGCAAAAAAGCGACAGATGTAAAAAGAATGGAGTATGTACCCACATCCAACATGCTAGTCCATCACACACTTCACAAATGAGAATCCCCATGAAACAAAAGCAGATTCTATCAAAACCTTTGGATACTTTGCAAGCTGTCATTTTTTTCTGTTAAAGGCTGTTTCTTTGAAATCACCAATGAGGAACAGAATGTAGGACACAGGGAAAGATTTCACTGATGTCGCCATATGATAGCATAAATCATCAGAGCAGAAGTAAAGAGTAGGAAGATTAAATGAAGTGTGACGGTTATGAATAATTCACAGAATGCAGAAAGTTGTGGTTTACTGGGCAGAATTTCTTTACTATAAAAATGATATTTGTTTGTGATTAGCTTTTGACAGGCTCTGTTATAGCACTCCTCTGTTCTTTTACTTTTAACAGTCATTTTACATTTCTCAATCCACTCAGCGACATCACAATGCAAACACAAAACACACCTGGTCAATGAAGATCCAGAGAGCAAAACAACTGTTAAAAGAGCTATTTTTACTGCAATAGCAGCAGTATTCAGTTAATATTTCAAAAGTCCCCCAGGAATGTGTGCATAGGTTTTCACATTAAAGCAAAGCCCTGCTTCTGGGTCTCCAGGCATCCCAGGGGAGTTCAATTGCTGTTCACAATGAATTCCTTGATGCTGTGGCCATTTTCCCGGCTCACTACTAGTCATTGTGTTCAGTATCACTGAATTAGAAGGAGTCAGGCAAAAACCGAAGGGCACTTTGAAAGAAATCCAACCACAGTTTCACTTAAAGAATAGGACTTAGATGTGTGGCCTGACAGAACTGCAAATATATCATGTTTTGAGGGTGTACAAGAATACCAAAGGTTACAAGTTCATAAAGTGCCTTGTTTTTTTTTTTTTTTTTACATTTTCTCACATTACAAACACAAATTCAAATGTATTTTTTTAGGATATTATGTGACAGGCCAACACAAAGTATTGCACAACTCTGAAGCGGAAGAAAATGATTTATGGTTAATTAACGTCTTTTAAAAGAAAAATGGGAAAAGTTTGGCATGAATTTTTAACTCTTTACTGTGATACCTTTCAAAAGTTTGTTAGAGAGGTAACGCACACCATCATGAGGACAATTTAACACAGGAGACAGGTCATGGAGAAAATTGCGAAGATGTTTAAAGCAGAGTTAGGTTATAAAACAATGTCGGAAGAAAATCTCACAGAGCACTGTCCAAGTCATTATCTGACAATGGCCTGAGATTTTTTATTTTTTTTTTGCATCTATCTTTCCCCAGCACAAAAAAAGAAAAAGAAATGACCAGGGTTTGGCTCCACTGCAAGCCTACAATGACATGGCCATCCACCTAAACTGATCAGCTGGGCAAGGCGAGCATTTATCAGAGAAGCAGCCAAGAGGCTCAGGGTAACCCTGGAGGAGCTGCAGAGATCCACAGCTCAGGTGTGAGAATCTTTCCACAGGAAAACTTTTAGTTGTGCACTGCAGAAACCTGGAAGAGTAGCTTAAAGAACAATCCGTGTGGAAAGAAAATCATATAAAGTCCTGTTGGTAGTTTGTCACATGCCATGTAGAGGACATGGTTACCACTTAGATTAAGGTGCAGATCACAACTACTTTGTTACATTTGGAATTTAGAAATCTGGGAATCAAAGATCTAATGTGGGGTTCCTCATGGCAGCCACCTATTTTATATCTACATGCTCTGTCTAGCTCAGGTTATACTATTATTAAAACATCACTTATATGCTGGTGACACACAACCTCCTATTTCTTTTTCACCACTTGACTATATTTGCTCATAGCCACTGGGTAAGTTATCCAAAATGTCAATGAGTGGATGGGTCAAGGCGTCCTTCAGTTTAATACAGAACACATTACGAACAAATTACGAGCTCAGAACTCAACTTGACTTGATGAAACAAAATTTAAAATGCCACAACCCTAGGTGTCATCATGCAAACAAAGTATGTCACTATGTCTGTCACTACATTTAAAGCATTGCAAGATTCTAAAAGGGATTTGCACTGTCAAAGCAGGACAGAAAAAATGTTGTTCATCCTTTTACTTTCAGTTGGTAAGATTATTGAAATGAGTCATTAAAAATCTAAAAGGCAGCTGCAGCTCTTAAAATTATTGACCTATCTGCTGTCCTAAACTAAAGCTAGAAAAAGGACATCATCATATCAGTCCCTAAACCACTGCTGTGGCTCCCTGTTTGTGAAAGTACAAATGGTGTATTCAGGCTATTGGTTCTAGAGTTTAAGAGAAGGATTTAGTTTATTTGCTCCTAGGCCATGGAACCAGTTCCTTGAAAACCTAAGATGTGCAGAACCATTTAGTTTCTTTAAGTCAAGATCGAAAACAGTTTACTGGGTGTTTTTTTTTTTTAGTTTGTTTAGTCAGTTATAAGTTCTTTTCTTTGCCTTAAAATAGCATTTCACTGCTTCTTAATTACCCGGTAATGCCAAAAATAGCATGTAAATTTGATCTTTTTGGTGTTTTCCCTTGCCTCTGTAAGGTACTTTGAAGCCATTAAGACTGAATGGAGGTAACAATTAACCTTCTCTTCTTCATGCTCAAGAAACACCCTAAATATGAAATTCTGAGCACAGACAACACTCTCCTGACTCACAAAAGGCACAAAGACTAAAGTCTGTAAGATGTAGAAAAGCGACTTGTGTGCTTGTGGCTGCTACAAGCAGAAAGCTTCCATTTGATTGCACAAACTGGCTGCTGTATATATGTGGAGTCATCACTGTGCAGAGCCAGACTGCAATGTTAGGCCAATTAGTGAAAGTGGCGAGGCGGCCGGGAACAGCTCATGGTGCTGAAACCTGCCGCATCCGTGCACATGCGAACACGTGTTATAAAAGCATGTCTGCCATATGAGGTCAACTAAAATGTTTCAAAAAGCAAGTGAATGAATGATGGCAGAGTGACTGCAGGTGATCGGACTACAGCAGGATTTAAACCTGTAATGCGCCATTTGAATACTCTGGAAACACACAAGCTGTAAAACTCCTATGACGCTCCCCCACCCAGAATCAGTCAGAAGGGCCAAGATGACCAACCAAAAATGCCTAGGAAACCCTGGAAAAGCACTTACACATAAGCATGGTAGACAAACGCCCATCCCCGCGGTCTCTCCAGTGCGTTGTAGAGGAAATTTTGTAGTTTCCGATAGCTGGCATTTTTCTTCGACGGTCTGGGTCTCCCGCAGGAGATACTGGACCTGGGTCTGCTGAGGATGCTGCTCCGCTTGGCGCTCTCTGTGCCCGCAATGAGTAGCGCCCCGTCCCTGGTGGATTCCGGAGCGCCGGGATCCAAGCCGACGAACCCGACTTTGTGCTTCTTCTCTCCGGCTTCTGCTGGGTAAACCCCGCCGTTGAGAGATTTCTGTACCATCCTAAAGTGGAGACGACTCTAAGGACGAGTTGTCGGTGCCCTTGCCGCGGGGATGCATCACCGGCGCTGAGGGGTGTGTGCTGCTACCACTGCTGCTGCTGGATGCAGTCCGTGCCGGTCCCCTTAGAAAACCTACCGCTACAATTAGGCGAAAATGCAAAGTGTACCCTGCCTACTTATGTTCCCTTCTGGCAACCTGACGGGCACAGCATGAATTACGCTCTCATCACTCCTCAGCAAACTAGAAGTCCAATGGATTTAATGACTAAGACATGCACTAGGATGTAAATTCAAATTCAACATGCAAATCAGGACTGCTGTTCTGGTAGCAGAATGCTCTCAAAATCATTACAAGTTGCTGACTTGAAGTAGAAAATGGATCATTAATGTTCTTTGGTGAAAAGTAACTTCTTTAGTCCTAAAAACACACCCTGATGTAACCCTACATTTTCTCCACTCAACTTCAGCCCAAGAGAGAATCTACAGTGAAAGCTCTTATTGGATGATGCACGTCTATGCAATATTCATGGGTGCAGCTTTCTACACTATGATAACTGGATACCAAAGGCCACGTCAAGACACGATTGGATTTCACAGGAAACAATAACGTCCCTGCCAACGCCTATAATTTGTCAGCGTCAACCAGAAATTAAAACATGATGATAAGATGATAAATGACATCAAGAATTCTTACTACAAATACGACTGGTTTGGCATACATCCAGTAAGCCCCCTTTAATAGGATACCCTAAAATAAAACCCAGTACAATGAGCTGCCCTCATCAGTCAACCACTTTGTACATATAGTTTACTGATGCGTAACCTGATCTTGGTAAATAAAGTTGTTCAGTAAAGACATCAAAGATTTATTTATAAAACACAGCAGATAACAAAATTGTGAAGGGGGTGTGAAATGTTACACGGTTTTCAAAGTTTCTCACAAATAAAAATCTGGGAAGTGTGGTTTGATGCAGGTGTTTTATGGTGTTTACCTAGGCCACTATGACATGAATATGCTTTGATCTAAAGCGTTCCAATGTAGCTCTGTCTGTATGTTTAGGTTTGTTGCTCTGCTGGGAACCTCCAAACCTGTCACAGGTCTTTTGTAGCCTCTAACAGCCTTTCTTTAAGGATCACCTTGTATTTACCTCCATCCATCTTTCCATCAAAGCTGACTAACTTATTTGCTCCTGCTGAGCAAAAGCAATCCCACAGCATACTTCCACCTTCACATTTCATGTTTTTGGTTTTCTTCTTGCCACTCTTCTACATAGGATGGATTTGTAGGGTGCACAAATAATATTTGTAATTTTGACAGATTATCCCACAGCAAGAGGGTGTAAATCTCTGCAGCTTCTCCAGAGTTACCATGTTACTCTTGGCTGCTTGTCTCATTAATCCTCTTATTGCCCAGTAGTTTACGATAGCCATGTATTGGTAGGTTTGTATTTGTGCCATACAATTTCCATTTTCAAACGATGGGTTGAACAATGCTTTAATAGATGTACGAAGCTTAAAATATTGTCTTACAACGAAGTTCTGCTTTAAACGTTAGTACAACTTTATCCCTTGTCTTCATGATGCATCCCCACAGCAGAAGGCTTCCAATGTGTTTCACTGTTGGGATGTTGGGATTTCCGTTTGTTAACTAATGTTCTCCGACAAACATTCAAGGCTTTCACAGAACAGACGTAGTGAAATGGTAAATGTTCTGAACTTATATAGCGCTTTTCCAGTCATACAGACCGCTCAAAGCGCTTTTCACTAGAGCCACATTCACCCAATCACACTCACTAACGCTCACACATTCATACACCAATACGCAGATCGGTAGGCAACTTGAGGTTAAGTGCCTTGCCCAGGGACACATCGACATATGGCAGGAGGAAGCTGGAATCGAACCCACAACCTTCTGATTGCAAGACGACTAAAATGAGATTAATCTATTTTTACTAATCATCTGACTTTCTGAAGGCAACTGGCTGCACTGGATGCCATTCTGGGTATCGTAGTGAAGGGTAATGAACGCAAATGCATATCACACTTTTCAGATTTGTAAGGACAAAAAAAAGTCAAAACCATGTAATAGTTTTTGTTCCTCTTCACAATTACTCTGCTACTTTGTGTAGGTCTATAACATAAAATCCCAATAAGATGCATTGAATTTGTGGTACCAACACCACAAAAACTGGAAAGTTTTAAGATAAAACATTAGTTTTTGCCAGGTAAAAGAAAACCAGTGTTAAAGAGACACTTTAGGCTTGGTACACCTATAATCTGCTGCAAACTGATTTAGAAAATATATTGTAAAATGTAGAGGCTGAATTTAGTTTTCTTGTTAGACACTGGCATCAGCAAGAAGAGGTGAAAGAAGAAACCAGAGGCCCAGCAGCACTTACTCACAATCTGATGTTATAGTAAGTGCAGGAACTGGATGTAATGATCTTGAGTTCATTGCCTTTAGAGCTATAGTAATGTGTATCATTTTAAAGGCAACGCTTTAATGTGTGGGACAAACTAATGAAGAAAAAAATAAACTCAGATATCGCCATTCCACTACAAAACACAGTCATGACGAGAACATTTTATTTACTAACTTGTTAAGATTTCACTTACAATAATTTTAGAAAGATTCAACAAAAAGAATATCTTTGTACAGTTATTTTCAGGCAACATAAAAATGCAGATAAAGTATATATACAAAAGAAAACATTAGAAATAGACAATGTGTTTGTCCAGTTAAACCAACATGCTGCACTCATTAGCTAATCTGAACTGGTAACGGGTACAAACGGCCAGTTTATGACTGATGCAACAACAGAAATTAACATTTACTTTGCTCAGGTACAGAACTGGGATTATATAGCTTGATACAAAGACTGATGCGAATACCGCTAAGTCTTATGTGTAAACCGATGACTGAATCAAGCTACAGGTGAAGGGCGAGACTAGAAGAACATGCCAATATGAAATCAGGCTGCTTTCAAGTAAACAGAAATCTGCGTAACGAATGCAGCATATTCATAAGAGGTTCTGGATGTGCATGTAGAATATTAACAGTCAAAAACAAGCTCTGCAGATGAGGTTACGCTGGAAACAGACCGGCAGTGTCTCTTCAAATGCACCGTCACCAGTACAAAATATGTTTTCATATACTATATTATTTCCATAAAAATAATCCAATATAATTTATAGCAATAATCTGCTGCTGTAACACCGGTATGGTCACAATGTTACATGTCTCTATTTACAAAGAAAATAAAACCTCCAGTAAACTAATGTTTCTGTGATTGAATCCTCAAAACAATCCCTTTGTTTATGTTACCCTAAAACTGATTACAGTACTTTGTGCTAACACTGAATGGACCAATCGCTGGGTTTCTTTCAGAACAACTGCAGTAAACAGGAAAACATAAAAAGCCAATTTAAAAGTCAGATAATACTAGGCAACCTTTCAACATCTGGATTAATATATTAATATTTAAGTGATTCAGTAACTTAGCTTTTTGACTTGGTTTCTGTGTTTTACCTTTGTCCTGATTTGCATTAGCTAGCTTTAGTTACTCCCTCCGTTACATGCCCTGATTATCAATCAAACATTTACCGACATAAGTGAATTCCACACAATTAAATAAAACACACAAGCAGGTACATGTAAAACAATGGCATGCCATTGGTCCTTTAAATACTGATCAATATGTTGGCTGGAATGCTTTTAGACCCTTTAATACCTGATATAGAGTAAGTAAGTGATAAAAATGCTCCTTCTGGACACAATAAATAGCTATCCTTCATTTCGCACAGTAATACAGCACTTACACTAAACCTACAGTAATTGCACAGTCACCACATGCAATGGGCAGAAAAAAAAACAGACCCCCCTTGAATCTTTCTATCAGACCCCTCAGTCCCTACTTCCATCTTTCTGTCTGTCTTTTGGAGTCTCTGTATCTAACAGCACACTAAAATGTTTTTCTTCACTTGTGGTCCGAACTCTGAGCCCTGGGGAACACCGGAGCATGCAGACAGAGTGAGGCAGCTCTCTGGAGTTTGCAGTCCATGGCAAAGTGGGTAAAATCGTTATTTAAGATGTTGGTCAACTACAGGTAGTTTGGTTAATCCAGTTAAGAACAAAGGCTCATTTATGAGCATAATCACTGAGAACATTGCTTTCTCACCGTTTGTTAAGTAATTAGGGTGAGCTTTATGTCAGAAGACAGCCAACACAATAATACTTTCTGGGAGCATCTCAAAGTATACATGACCAGTCCTGGGTCTCTGGCCATAGAAGTCATACTTTAGTTAGTCCATATTCCCTTGCATTGTTTGTCTGAACAGTCTTTCTTAGCTTGCACTGAGGACACTGGTGTTACACACACTGGGATGGTCCATGTTTTAACTGGCAGTGTCAAATTGAGAGGAAGAGATCAGAATAAAATCATCATTTTGATATCCTCCACTTCTGCATTCACCCTCCCTGTGATGAGATTCTCTGAAGCATTCTTAGAGTTCTCCATCTGAGGGTGGCAAGCACAATTTGAAGAGCCTGTAAAAAGAGGAAGAAGCTTTTGGATTGATGTTTATGACCACATATGAGCTGATGTGCTGACTGCATATGCAGAGCTGTGAGGTCTTGGTGTGGTACCTTGGAGCTGATGGTGGCATCTGGTCCATTACCCTGAGATTTTTAGCAGAGAGTTCCACCCTTGCCCCCTGGTAAAACAAAAGAAATACAACATGAGTTCTACAAGAAACAGCCTAAATAGTTCAGAGTACAACAAGTTACATGTATTTTATAATTGCTAATATCACTCTGTAGTGAATGAAAAATTTACCAAAACAGTAAGTATTTAAATGTGTTGGCAACTCTTTTACTGCTGCATTTAACATTTATAAGAAGTAGTTACAAGGATAATAATGGCATTTCAGATCAACATGTCTATAAGCTAATGATTTGATAAACACCCCCAAATTCCTACTTTAGGCGCAAATAAGCAAAGGTTTTAGACAATATATGACAGTGAAACAAGAAATATATATATAATTATTGCCAAATAAGGTAAACTGACAAATATTTAAACATTAAATAAAAACACTATATACTGATTTATTTAAAGTTTAAATAATGACTTAAAATAATTAAAGTAACCTCTAGGCTCTAGGGAAAGTAACTTACCATACCTGGTAAATTCTGGAAAAGTAACCAGTAAACTCCAAGAAAGGTTCAGGAAAGTAGGTGCTAAACTCTAAACTCTAAGAAAGTAGCTTCTTAATTCCATAAAATACCTAAAATTAAATTCAAAAAAGTAACCTTTATTATTAAAGGTAATTGTTAAATATAATTTTTTTATTTGACCACTATTTATACAGGATAAATCTAATTAAGAAATAATGCTTCATTTTCAAGAGAGACCTGAAGCATTTCAGCATTGTTCTGGTCATAACGACCACTCCCCTAAGTTTCGGGAAAATATTTGGCAAGTTCCAGATTAATCAGTAAATTCCATAAAGGTTCCATAAAGTACCAAATAAGCTCTGAAAAGTAACTTCTAAGCATCAGGAAAGTACCAGGTAAGTTTGAGAAAAGTAACTATTGAGTTTCTTGAAGGTTCCAGAAAAGTACTTGATAACTTCTGGAAAGTGCAGTGTAAGTTTTTGGAAAATAAGCACTATGTTCCATAAAAGTTCTAGGATGACCCTGGTAGGTTTGGGGAACGTAACCCCTAAGTTCAGTTAATGTAACTGGAATGTTCCAGCTAAGAAACCAGTAATTTTCATTACAGATCCAGGAAATGACTGAAAGTTCTGGAAAGTAACCACTGAGCATCAGCAAAGTACCTGGCTAGTTAACCAGCAAGTTTCCAATAAGTTCCAGAGGAAAATTTCATAAAAATTCTAGATAAATTCTGAAAAGTAACTTTTACGTATGAAGAAAATACCTGGTAAATTTGTGAAAAGTAACCTCTAAATTCAGAAAAGTTACCTAATAAATTCTGCAAAATAACCAGTAATTTACATAAAAGTTCCAGCAAAGTACTTAGTCAGTTTGGGAAAGTACCTTTTAGGTTCTGGAAAGTAACCTCTAAATTCCATTAAAGTATGGGCTGTAATATGTAGTGCTATCTAGGAGGGAAATTAATCTAAATGTGTTATAAAGCTTCCATAACTCAACCCCTAATTCTACTAGTACATTTTATTACTAAAGATGTATAATAACTCCCCAAATCGCCAGTCCCTGAGTTTTACCTGTTTCCTCATTATGTCCATGGTCTGCATGATGCAGCGCGGCAGGAGGCCATGGTTCCTGGCCAGGATCATTGCTTGCTCCAGGGTCACATTCAGGGTACATCTGAAAGCAACACGAGGTCAGATTTTAACCCTGTGTTGTACTTATGAGCATCTGCACGATACATAGAAGCTTAAATGGATTCAAACAGTGTAATGCAGCTAATGTTTGGTAACAGCTGGACTAAATCGGACAGCTCTTAAAGATATTGGTGCAGAAAAAGACTGACCTCTGCATGCCTGTGCCACACATAGTGATGTGGCAGGCTCCCAGACGGTTACACAGTTCAGAGGACACACACAGTACGCTGACGCCTGATGGGTGGCCCTGGGCACTCGGACGCACGTTGACATACGACTGCATTAGTCGACAGAGGTCATCCAGTGTGTTGAGCGGTCTCAGCAGCTAAAGGGGTTGGAGTGGGTCAAAGAATAATGATTGAATATTATCACTTGGAGGCCATCTTTGCAAGTCATTTAAACTCCTACTCTTTCTTTAAAGACACTTATTACTAAAATACAGTACTGTGTCTAAGTTTTGATAAATGTTTCTTTGTTTTAAACTTAATTTCCAAAGAGCCTCATTTTCTTGCAGTCTTTTTAAGTCGTCTTGATCAAAAGTTCTTCAAGCTCTCTAGAGGTCAAAAAAACTTTTTTCTATGGACTTTTTTGGTCCAGTATCTGCCAAATTCATAATAATAATTTATTTATTTATTTATTTTAGGCCACTAAGAGTCATAAAAAGACATGTTCTGTCGATTTCTGGGTTTTAACGTTACCGATCCTGTCTTTATCAGGTTCTAAAAATATTTAAAACATCTCATCAAAAGGATTACAAATATTTAATAGTTTGTCCAATTTCAATGAATTTTCAGCATTTTGACAACCAGTTTTACTCTGCATAAGAATGTGCAGGATGGCCGTGCCTAGAACACAAGCAACCTCACTGTGTGCCACTTAAGACCCAAGGCCTCTCTTTGCTACTAGGCTCTCCAGGTGCTGCTGCCATATATGCAATGTTTCTCCCATTGTGTCATTTGCAAGCTTTTCCCACAGCTGACAAGATGTCAGCAAAACCGCTGACAGGGGTGGGGGCAGAGGTGCTCACTACCAATGGCACATTTTTGTGCCATTGGTAGATCGATTTCTTACTAAGCGCGAGCCAAGAGAAAAGACAGTGGCCCATGTGGTGGGTATAATAATACCTCTGTTATGTTGCAAATGATCATGATTGTTGCACACATTTTAAGACGAGTTAAAAGTAATTATGTTTTTCTTTTACTTTCCTTTGGAAAGATTTGTTCCCAATTTTCCAGAGGTTTAATTGTATGTTCACCCTAGAATCTAAATAAAGGGTACTTTCATTTTACCATGAATATAACTCCTAGTCAGTCTACAAACAGCAGAAAAATAAAGAAACAATATTTAGATGTCTTAAAACTACCCAAAAAGTAGCCAACGTCCAGATAAAAACTTTCCAATATCTTTACAAAGCTTGATTAATGATTGATCATGACTGCTTTAAATGATTACATTACAACATTGTCGGGCACCTTAAAACAAAATAAAAACTAATATTGCTTCCTCACTTATTCTCAACAGTTTTATAAAAGAAAGAATATCACAAAAAATAATGAGCAAAATATCAGCAGTGTCAATAAATGCTAAAAAAGATTTAAAAAGCATTGTAACAAAAAACCCAAACTTTCATACTGAAACTATTCCATACAGATTGCTATGCAAAGTAGAGTAACTGACTTGTAAGATGGAGCATCAATAAAAATATGGATTATTAGCTAAATTTTTACATTTACCACAAATTTTTTCTTTCTTTCTTTCTATTTAAAAACAAGTACTTGTAAATACAAATGGTCTAGATTAAATTCACACTATGTTCTACAGACTTTATTTCAGCTACAGTCAGTGTGGGACACTACAGGTCAGGTTGAAATTAAATCAGTGCAGAATGTTGATGTGTTGAGGTTAGTCGGAGTTAATTAGGAGGTCTTGACAAGCTAGACGGGATTTCCACAGAGACAGGAAGACAAACCAGTTCCTCTTACTTTGGAAATGCTTGGCTGAAGGTCTCTAACTTCAAGGCCCAGTATCTGTGCTTGCATTTATATTCAGTCACAACATCATATAAAAATTGACTTGTATTGCAAGAGCAACTCTGTGTGATATCATATTATAAAGGTAAGACTAAAGGCAGTAAATGTGAAATCCATGAGTGTATATTTACCTGGTCTATCTTCATTGCTGTGGAGTTGGAGTCTGTAGGTAAGTTAGACTTCTCCAAATAGAAAGCCCTGTGGACACAAAAGCATGTGGATTTACACTCTTTAGGCTTTCTATGGTTAGAAAATGACTCATGTTGTCTAAGAGCTGAGTCAGGTAGCATCTGGAGTGCATTGCTTCACTGCAGATTGATCTGCTACAGTACATGCTTCATGTATCCTGGTGCTGCATTTATGAGTCATGTTCGGGGAATTAATGTTCATATAATGTGTCAGAGATCCAGATGTATTTATAATTTAAAGAAAAACGCATCATACGACATAAGGAATAAAAAAAACACACACCCTCCAACTATGTGATGTTCTTGGTAAAGTTGAGTTAAAGCCTTGAAAAAAAATCATCTTTTACAAGAGCATTCTGATCTTAAACTGAAAAACTCAGCTTTTGGGTACAATTTATCAGGGATAAAATCTCACATCAAGAAATAATAGCCCACAGCATCACAGACCCTCCACCATACGTAACAGTGGGCATTATGTCCTTTTCCACATATTCATCCATTATTTTCTGCCACACTGTCATGGATTGTTTGTCTTCTAAAAAGTTTAAAACCAAAGTTTAGACCCATCTGGCAGCTCCAATAGAAGCTGTTTTGCAGTCCCTTGTCATTATGTTCTTTCTAACATGTAAACCCAAAGTTATTCATACCCTTGGCAGATTCAGTTTTCAAATTATTTTCATTCAAGCAGGATATTTATTTCTGATGGAAAACTGGAAAATGTGAGCGCATTCCCCCAGAGTGAAATAAAACCACATACAATACATACATACATCGATGTTGAAAAAAAAAAAAAACCTGTTTTCTTACATCTAAAAATTAAATGGGATGTTGAAAATTATTTGCACCCTTCTCAATAACGAGTGAAAGAATCTTTATCGACATTAATCAAAGCCTTTTCATATTTGCTGAGCTGCTTTTTGCATCTCTCCACTGACATTTTGAGGATTTATCTTTTGGTCAATCAGGTTGGAAGGCCTCCTTGCCATCACCCTAATCTTTAGCTTCTTCCACAGATTCTCCATCAGATTCAGGTCAGGACTGAAAGCTAAATAGATCAACTGCAATTTATATGGCAGGTGTTAAGGCAATACTTTCATGACCCCATTATGACGCAGCAAAATAATATATGTTAGCTATTTTTCATACAAAGTAAGCACTAGATGAACATCATTTATTTCCTGAGAAGAGAACTTAAGCTCTGTGTTTTCACAAAACGTTGGTCAAAATGATTATTGTGCACTGAGCTGCCGTATCACACAAATTTAAACAACCATCTAATATTTGATGGTCTTAATTCATAAGAGTCAGTCGATCTTAGAAAGTTGTATTTTTTCATTTTTAAATGTTAACGCCAAGTGAATATGAACACTGAATATTTTGAAAAAGAACTCGGTTTCATATGTTCTTATGGATTAAAAGAACAGCTTTCCCCGGAGTGAAAAATAGTGATGAGTGGTGGGGATCCCACTGAGGAGCTCTGATGCAGTGTAGAGCAGCGTACCTGAGTCTGCGGTAATAGGCCTTGACCTTCTCTAGCGATACAGCATTGATGCGCTGCTGGAACTCCTCCATGTCGACATATTCCTGCGGGGACACTCCTTCAGGACGCTCCAGCGCTGGAAAACAAAACAGGAAGCATTTTGCTTGAAGCAGAAGGCGACTACATGAATGCAGAATTCTATAACCACAGAACTTGAACAATAACATTTCAAGCGTGTCATAAATTATGGGACATCGATAATAATAAAGCCACATAATGGGTACAAACAAGCCTACATGTTCCAACTTTAGTAGTAAGACAATTAAAAACAGAAACTTGCAGTAAACAAGGTGCTCTGCACTTGCCCTAACTTGCAGGGAGGTCTGTTTTCCAGCAGGTGGCGATGTTTACCCACCATGGTATTGAGCCCAAAATCCCTGGGCTGTGTTGCACTTTGAAGTACATGAAACAATCAAGAGCTGTTTCATTGGATTATCGTTCCAGCCAGCACTTCTGTATGGGAAATTAATGGCTATTTGGCAGACTGGCGAGATGAACAATGCTTTCTGAATAACACTGATGGAGAGCTAAAAGATTTGAAGAAGAGTGCAGAGGTGGAAGCGTCCAATAAAGAGCGTCAATCTAACTCAATAAAAGGACCTAAAGCTATCAGCAAATGTACATGTGTGAGAGGCAGATGCACTGAGTGTTTTTTAATGTTTTAAGTCTACGTGTAATGTATATAATTGATTTAAATTTAAGATGGGTTAGTGATATATGGTTTATCTCATCAAAAGTAAGTTTTGGGGAAGATGATGTTAAAACTCAAGAAACGTAAAATATATGCAATAAAATATATTGCATCAGGACTGAAAGTGATTAAACAGGTTGTGTTGGCATCCCTGGTAAATGTGTGTCAAAAGGCTTATAATAAACAACAAATCTTTTATTGCACTTAAAATGTTGTCTTTTCACTATTTGTCAATTTGGGTTTATTGGGGCAAATACAGCTGGCTTGAAATCACATGTAAAGAAGCCCTAAACCGGGAGGAGCTCGGAGTAGAACCGCTGCTCCTCCACATCGAGAGGAGCCAGCTGAGGTGGCTCAGGCATCTCTACCTGATGCCTCCTGGACGCCTTCCTCGGGAGGTGGTCCAGGCACGTCCCACTGGGAGGAGGCCCAGGTGACGGCCCAGGACACGCTGAAGGGGCTATGTTTCTCGGCTGGCCTGGGAACGCCTTGGGCTCCCCCCTGAGGAGCTGGAGGAGGTGTCTGGGGAGAGGGAAGTCTGGGCGTCTCTACTGAGTCTGCTGCCCCAAAGACCCGGTCCCGGATGAAGCGGAAGACAAAGAGTGGGAGTACGAGTACGGGTACGGGTACGAGAACAAGAAGCCCTAAACCACAGGTTTTCTACAGGAGTTATTTGGTACAGGTGTGGGACTAAGATGACCAAGTAAAAAGGTGGATTTTGTGTCTGGTAAACTGTTTCTATGTGGATCTGGTCTTTGTTTTGGATGCTTTGCAACCTAACAATATTCTCAGACAAAGAGAAACAAGGCTAACAGCATCACAGATCCTCGAGCATGATTAACAGCAAATATTAGATGCTTTTTCACATATTCATCCTTCGTTGACCCCCTTACCATCTTGGAGACTTTGTTTCCCTAAGATGAGACGCTATGCTGTAGTTCACCAACAATGAGTTTTGGATATTTTTGACCCCCTTACCATCCTGCTCACTGTGGCAAGGTAAAGCATAGTGGCTAGTGCCTACAACAACTGAAGAAACATTTATTTTATTTTAAAAGGGATTGTTGGGGGTACCAAAAAGTGTGTAAATGTTTTGGAAAACATTAGTACCAAGATTAAGTCAATCTAATCATATTAAAAAGGTGAATTTTTGTTTTTCATATTTTTGTATAAGATTTAAGTCAGCGAAATAAAACTATATATTTATTTTAATGCTTTTACCAGAGGTGAAAACACATTTGTCTGCCTCTTTTTATAACAGCAAATAGAACTGAAATCATCCTGCTGCATAAGGCACTAACAGGTCATTCGAAATCTGCAGTTTCCCGTAAGCTGTCCCATCCATCCCAGGCTTACCTCTGGAAAACAGGACCGTGTGAAGCTTGAGGCTGCCTCCGTTTTGTAGCCGACTGGGCAGCTCACTAAAGTGACAGCTGTCCAGGTACATGGTGACCCTCAGGGCTTGTCTGCTGCCCTCCACCTGGTAGCATACAGGTGTGTCTTCAACACAGACAGCAGCAGGTAAGTTAACAAGACGGGAACATTACAATTTATGCCATTCACTTATATACAGTAGAATGCAAAACAATAATTTTTTTTTTAGCAATTTGAAGGAGTTGTTTTGATTCTGTAACATTTTAACATGAGTGACTCCTGACCTGCCCTCCAAAAAGATGACCTTTACTGTGCTACCTTAGCGTCAGGTTTCCTTGCTAAAAACCCCATCAGGTTATATTCTTTTAAATCAGTTACTTCAGGCTGAACACAGGTACCTCATGTTGTGTGGGGCTAGCATGTCAGTACCAATGGCTCCCAGCTTGCTGTTGGAGCTATTAAGAAGTCAATACAATCATGTGTGCTCTGACACCACAAACCATCTACCTGCAGTAGTCTGAGCTCATATGTAACATCAACAAAGAAGCTTGTTCAAAAACTATTTTTTGCATCAAAGTATGCAAAAATATGATACACAACAGCATCCCTGTGATTACCAGAGTTTAAGCCAAGCACAGATTTAAAATGGTTCGTGTACCGGTTTCCACAATTGTCCATGATGTTCTCCCTTGTAGCTAAGCATAAATCTAGAGAGCCGATTTCTGCCTATTCCACAAATTTAACTGTTAAAATGGGAAGTGCCTGAAGTGCTTTTCCTTTGAGCTGCAATCTTTGCTGACTGTATTGAAGCTGTTTAAAAGAGGACTGATGCAAGATGAAGACATCTTGTGTGTCTGCTGGCCTTTTTCCGGTAACCCGGGCACCTTCAGTAAACGCAGACTGCGGGGTTATTAAAATACACCAACGAACCCAGTTTTTCACCTTTACATACACGGTTTTGCAAATATGCCTACAATGGCTACCTTAAACAACCAGGGAGCATCCTCAGCCCAACAGCTGCACCGTATAGTTGCTAAGTACTAAAATTAATGTTTTGACCTTGAGCTGTTTGCCAACACATAGCCTATTTCACCTTGTAATGCTGCAAAATGAACATTTCTTTAACATGGTGCATAAAGCATTTAAATGTTAAAACTGGAAGTGTTTATGATTATTGAAATGTTCTTTTCTAATAAATATGTAGGAATGCTTGAAATGCACATTTGCAAATATTGCATGTGTCTAAATGCATCCTGTTAGGGTGCATCAATATTTCAGCATTGCTAAAAAATGGAAGATAAAAAGAGGGTGCATGTTTGACTCTTTGTAAATATAATTTAAAGAGCCAGTAGAGCATTGTTTAAGTTCTTTATTCATATCAGGTATGGCTATTTCATGATCAATAGGTTTGATCCATTCTAAAGCTGCTCAAACTGTACAGCTGCTCGTTGCATACGATTTGCTTTAAAAAGGCAAAGTCGGTCTCATACTTGCAACCAGACACTCATCTTCCAGTGGCCTGAAGAACACAGTGACTTTGTCCAAGTCCAACAGAGCTGCCTTGGTGTCCTCCAGCATGGTGCGCTCCGCCTTCTGCCAGAGGAGAGAAAAAAAGCTCTGAAGCCCTACCAGGAAGAGAGTTTTTCACAGAGCTGGAGCCAAGCATGTGGCTAAAGCCTGGCTGGTCCAGAAGATCCAAATCAAAAAGTAAATAGAAGGAGTTTCAAAAGTATTTACAATAATGCACCACTTTGGATTGGTCTATTACATTAAATCCCAGTAAAATACATTAACCTTGCAGTTGTAACATGAGGAAATGTGAAAAAGTTATTATAGGATTTATTTTCTGAACAAAATGAAAATAATACATTTGGACTCACTAGGTGCGGAGCAAGTGTAGACTGGAAGTGCAGCAAAACACCAATGACCGATATTTGCTCCAGCCACTTGCGACTGGTCTCCTTGCTGTCCTCCTGGTACTCTCCGGCATTGTTAAACCGCGACCGCAACGCCGTCAGCAGCTGCTCGGCTAGCGTGCAGAGGGAGCCAGTCGCTGCCTGGCAGAAGATCACATCCCGTCGGAGCTGCAGGGATGTGTCTATTGTTGAGGATGGAGGACGGGAGAACACAGAACAGATGGAGAAAATGTAAGCAACAAAACGCAAACAAAGGTGTTCAAGTGAAGATATGCACTGTGGGAAACAATGAGCTGGGATGTAACCTTTAATGTCACATAGGATGTACTGGCTGTGATGGATGAGCCACTTTGCAAACCTCCTGTAACTGCAGAGCCCCTCTGTTCTACTAATTTCAAGGAAAATTAAAGCTAGATCCTATCTAATTTTCATTTTCTACTGCAGCCTCATTCTAAACATGAACCGTTACCTGCTTTAGCACTGACCTGTGCATTTGAGCAGAGCCAGGAGAAGCTGGTTCTTCCCATCTGTAGGTGTAGAATGAAAGCAAGACAAAATGGCTGAGTCACTGTATGGCTAAATAATTTTGTGGCACATAGATGTGTCTTCTGCTCACCATCCACAAATCTCTGCAAGCTCTCCACCAGGTTTTTGATTGAGTGGGGCAAGTTCCAGGGGTCCTCCTGGATGTTCTTGTGGATGACAGAACGACTGCGGGCAGTCCAGTCCTCTGTTTGGCGAAACTCTGTTAAAATGAAAAAATAAAAATCAGTGTGAGTTTTACGGTCAGCTGTCAGACAAAAGGATGCACCCTGCCACCTTGAAGAAGACAGAGACTGTACCTGGCTGGCTGTGGTCAGAGTAAAAGTGCTTGGTCTCCTCACAGGCCTTAGTCATAACAGATCCTTTGAGGAGGCAGTTAATTGATTCAACCTGCAATAAGATTAAACTGATTCAGAACATCTGTATGAAAACTCACCATTTTCTGGTTTTCATACTTCCCTCATTCTACCTGGTCATTTTTTTCAGTCATCCCTGTACAGTACCATACCGGGCCCCTACACTGTATGTATGTATGTATGTATGGATGGATGGATGGATGGATGGATGGATGGATGTATGGATGGATGCTTTAGACAATGTAAAGTTTGACATAAATTTAAATAAATAAACCAGAACAGTTACATTTTGATTCCAAAACCATTTCTTTGTTAATGTTTCCTATGGAGAATTTCACTTAAACTTAGGAGGCTTTTAGCCTAAACTCTTTGTAAGTCAGAGTCAAGTGGCCTAACAAAAACACATTCCTCTGAAAATGATCAGGAACTGAAATCAGAATGACTGGATTGAAAAGTATTTAAATAGACATCCAAAGAGAAATCTGAAAAAATGTTACTTAAAATCACTACACACTGCAAACTGTTAAAAGTGTGCTACATGTCTGCATGTGGGGGTAGGACAGGGGTATGGGGCAAAGAAACAGGGTTCAAGGGAATGAAGACAGGAACCTCAGCAGAGGACAGCTTGCTCCATGGGGTAACTCAGCCCAGATGATGACTGATTATTCCAGCAACAATGAGTCCTAAACGATGAATGATGACACGTGTGTTTCTAGTTTCCCATTTTTCTGTTTTATCTGTCCTGGAGGACTTTCAGCATAACATTAGGGCATTGTGTAGGGGTTCTGGAAGCTGACAAGAAATTAAGAAAAAAAGTAAACTAATAAATACTATGATTTTTTTTATTAATCTGTATTTAATTTTTTAATGTTCTTTTTGCATCTCCCCGATGTTAGTTTTCCTAAACTTACATACATTCTAAAACTATTTTAACTCATCAAATCATCATATATTGCTTTGTTTTATTTCAGTCAAGCATTTTTCCTCTTTTCATATCATTACATGAAAGTATTTCCTTTTGCACTTCTATGATTTCAATTTAAATGACCATCAGCATCACAGCTAACATCACAATATGGAAGGCTGTTATTAGTGGAACAGGAGGAAAGAACAACATAAAGGCAGAAACGGTGTTAGCCAGCGGTGTCAGCACTGTTAACACAGTTAGCACTATAGGTGCTGTTTGCACATTCAGCTGATGATATGCAGCTGCTGAATCTCAACGCCACTTGGAGGCCTCAATGTCCCTTCTGGCTCAACAATGCATTAAGGAACAACAAACACCTTATAAATCAGCATCTTCTAAATGTGTTTACCTTAGCTTTTTATTGTTGGTCCATGCATGTCGCAAAATTATTACATTTTATCCATATAAAACATAACACTTTGATATCAGTTTTTTAAATCATTGTTACTGAAAATTGTATAACTGCTTTTAAAATCTAGAGCATTCTGGCTACTTAAAATGTTCTCAATTGTATAGTAGTACATAAGAACAACTTGAAGAACAATGCTGTATTAGTACACAGGTTGTTTTGGTCTCCTAAAGTCCAAATTAAAGGTAATATACTTTTACAAATTGTGTAGATTCTTCTGAGGTTCCATCTTCGTTTGTTTGTTGGACGGGTCTCCCGCTAGCATTATTATCCTAATTAGCACAAGCAGCTAGCTTAATTTGCAATAGGAATATCTGTCTACAAGCAAAAAGCCATAATGCCTGAAATTATTTTTCTAATTCTATTAAACATTGCAACTTACCTGGTTGAATAGGTGCTCTAGGCAGCCATGCAACTTGTCCTGTTTGTCTGAGGGAATCCTCATATCACAGGGCAGCTCGTCCCCTTTTGGCCCCAAAAAATATAAGAAAAATGTCTTATTTTTTTATTACCAATAATAGGGAATAGATTAAATAATGTCCAAAAACGTTTTATGCTGAATATTCCAATGAAAGAATACATTGGGAAAGGATACATGACTCCTCTAATAAATTGGGGGAAACCAAATATGTAGCTGAGGGGTTTATATAACTTTAATTGATCTGATAAGTCACCCCTTAATAATATCTTCAGTATTTCTTTTTTTGTATTACCATGAACTAAAAAATTAAATTTATTTGGCATTCTTTGCTCTCTCAATCCTCCACTTTTTCTCAGCATGGACATTTTTTTTACTTCGAAATCCAAAAGCGAAAGAGTGTTTGTGACTGAAACCCTTTTCATCTTCAAATGGAAGAAAGCTACTCCAAACCCCAGAGAACAGCTTGGCCACCAAAAATAGAGATTTCTGTTACCTGATCCCATCTCATCACTCCCCAGATAAGAACTGTTGCTTCGCACGCTGGTGTAGGACAGAACCGAATCTCTGTTGCTGTTGCATTCACTGCAAATATGCAAAAACACAAAACACAAGCTGACTGAGTATGTGTGTGTTATAAAGCAGATGGTTTATTCAGCTCTTCAATCACATTTATAAGATTTATAAGGTACTGTTTTATAACTATACGTCCCCCAGATTGCATGTGACTTTTTTGATTTACAGTGTCTGAAACGATGAAAAAACTGTTTAGATTCACACATAGAAGCATCCACTAAACATATTGATATTGGATCCATGCAGTTTTTACTAAAAATACATTTCTGCATTTACAATTTAAAAAACTAGTTTCTTTAGAGCTACCAGTGTGACCATCATACTAGTCTGCTCACACAATTTCTGCCTTCCTAAGACAGTTTTGTAAAGTAACTTATCCTGGCATTTGTAGTCATACATGACATTATTCAACATGATGTCTGGGAGCGTGTGCAGGATTTACATGGCTCAAATTATACACAGGCTTTAGCGAGCACTCCTGAAATCCCCTTAGAGAAGCTCTGAATGATTCACGGCCCGTATTACCATGACAAATAGCCGACTAGCGATCAAGAGCTCCAAAAATGACAACTGTGGCTTTGTCTCTTTCTTCCCTAGCATCAGGCTTGGTTGGATGAAAAGGTGGGGGATTCAGGGCTGGAATTCACCTGCCTTGTTATTCTGTGGCTTCCAGTGTGTGTTTGTGTGGGCTTCAGAGTGTGTATTTCTGCTGGTTGGGAGGTGGGACCGCAGAGGCAATAAAACACTGGGGAAAGAGTTAGTATAACTTGGTTGATTCCCCCATCTGGACATGTGGATGTGCACTTGGAGTGTATTGGGGCAGGCCACACACACACCCTGTGTGTGTCTGTCTGAAACACACAAGAGGTGATTTCCCTAATTTAGCTTTACAGAACTGCAGCCAAACATTTGTGCGCCGCTGAGATAATTACACAGTTTGTAGTAACTGGTTTGCCTGGAAGGAAAACTCAACACATACCGAGTATCGCACACAGTTTAATTAAATTATAGGTAAACTGATATATTTGCAGCTCCAAAAACATTAGGAGTATGATGCATTTATTCAATCTGAGAACAGAATTACTATGTAAATACCCCCGCAACAGCTTTCTTTGACACTGCTCCTCCTATTATCTTACATCCTGCATACTTTGTAGAACTTTATGCTGTTTTCTGCCAATACAAAAGGCTCCTAAAATGTGAGTACTCACTACAGTCAAATCAATTTTCAAAGGTGGTGTTTACAGACTCATCACCAATAAATGTGGTCCCCAGCAAATACATTTCAGCTAATTTTACCTGAAGTAGGACCAGCAGTAAATTTAATCTGAATCATATCCTGTTTGAGGAAACTGAGAGGAGGTTAAGCACTGTTTGTCATTTAAGGTATGTGAGGAGAACCAATCACCTCTGACAGATTCTGGCACCAAGGCTGAACTGTTATCTGTCAAAACTGGATCCAGAGACACAATAGAGAAAGATTTGCAATAAACACCTTCTCCTGCTCCCCTGAATCAGGGTTTGTGCAAGTTTTAGCAAGACCTTTTTAGAGCTTCCTAATACCCTAATGAGTTCAATTCAAAATCTAAACCATAAAACAGAAAACAACTAAATAACTTTATTACTTAAAAACTGATATTTAACTTTATGAAAAACGTTAACTGTTAAAATAACTATCAACTGTTTTCCTGCTTTGAAGTGAGAATTGTGCTTTTAACCTAGATTACACAACTTAAACAGTCTTTCAAGGGAAACAGAGCTAGCCATGAAGATTTATTAGGTGTATCTTAATTTTCTTTACCATTACACCGAGGAAGCGTGCTTCTAAGTGTACCCAGGCAACACAAATCCCAGGACTTCAGACATGTTTTGCTCTTAAAGGAAATCGATAAACAGCTATCAAAGGTTTCAGGCTAAACCTTGTTAAATATACACTTGATAAAAGACCTGGTAGGGGATATCAGGACAGGAACATTTTAATATTACTTCCCGAAAACAAACTACAATAAGTCGGTTTTAGGAGGAAAATATTCAGGGTTTATAGTTTTGACATGGCATGATTTTTTAGAGAAATATTGGCCAGAATAAGACAATTTTCAGCTTGATCAGCCCTGACCTATGAATAGCTGGTCGTAAACTAAAAATGTAGGTCTTGATTGAACCCACAGATGTAAGTGCTACCAGGTCCCAACAGGTCATGGAAGTTGTCACTGAGAGAAGAGACACTGGTTTAATTATTAGTGAGATTTAAAACAAATTTAATCAGTATTTTTAAATAATTTTTACTGACATTTCAAATCATGTCTGCAGTTAATTCAGACTGCGAGAGAGCGAGAGAGAATGAGACTTTCAGCTGCTAACACGAAGGCTGAATAAGGTACAGCAAAGTTGCTCTGCTTTATGCTTTTGTACTACAGCCTCTGTCAGTAATGGAACATGTTGGCTTTGGAAACATGAGCCGCCTTTTAGAAATCACAGAGTTAATGTATGGGTACCGTGCAGACTCATACTAATGAAGCATTTGATTCCGGCTTGTTGAAGCAGGGCAACATCTAAAGCATGCAGGACACTGGCTCTTGAGGAGTAATTTTGGACACCGTGGGTCTACATTCTGTTTTTGTAATGCTAGTTGTGCTAAATGCACTAATTGCTAATATAAAATGCAGGAGACAAGTTAAAACGTCAAATTTTTAATCACCGTCTTTGTTTTAACATAATTGTAAACCCGGGGGCAGCTCGTGGTGAAGCAGTAGAGCGCAGGACCCATGTACAGAGACCTTAGTCCTCGATGCGGCTGTCTCGGGTTCCGGTCCCAGCACGGTATTCTTTACAGCATGTCTTTCCCCTCTCTCCACCCCATTTCCTATCTGTCTACTTTCAGAAAAAAAATAAATAAATAAAGGCCACTACAGCCTCAAAACAAAAATAAATAAAATCAAAAATAAATTGTAAACCCGTTTTACAGTGTCTGCTCTCTCACACACAGTTTTAAGTCATCTCTGCCGCTAATTAAAGATCACAAGAAGGATAGGATTATTCTGTTTTTATAGGTCTGATGGAGTAGTTGGACCGAACTAAAGTCATAATCAGAAGGTCAGAGCTCCAGAGACTGGAAATCAGAAACATAAATTCTGTTTGGTCATAAATCACAAATTATTATTATTATTATTTAGACAATTAGAACTGTTATTAATAGAGATTATTTCATATCTGTATTAATAACACCTGAATTCTTTAGGTAAAACTAAAAAACACAGGATGAGTGAATGTCATCAGTACAATACAGAACAAAAACGTACACAGAAAAAGCAATAAATGAACAATGTAGCTAAATGAAACAAATTTAACATCTAGTTAAGTAAATCTGGATGTAGTTATGAGTTTGTAGGGCCAGAAAAAAGATCAATGCATTTACATCTTTATATGTATTTTAAAACCATGCAGAAACCCCTTTCTTTGACCAGCTCTTTGTAGAAAATGTGTATGACTAAATTTCCGCAACATAAAAAAGGTACCTAGTCCTGCTATTAAAAGTAGTCATTTTTTTTAAGGGACAGCAGCATCACAGCTGTGTATCTATAGTTTGCCTTTGAGTATTGCTGTGGTCTGTCAACTCCTCTGGCTTTAATGGCTTATTCTCTCAGCAGGAGAATAGTCCACTAATCACCTCATTTAAACACAGTGGCATATTTTATATGCATTTCAGATAATTGATTCACTTTTAGTCAGTCAGTCAGTCATTTTCTACCGCTTATTCCATAGTGGGTCGCGAGGATTCACTTTTACTGACCCTTAATTTGCTGCTACCATACAGTGCCTTTCTGTCCCCACTGGTCTTTAAAAACTTTAGTAAACATCTTGTGTGTGTGTGTGTGTTAGCTCGTGCATGTTACACTCACTCAGAGCAGCCTTCCTTTACATTTCATTACGATGAGGTCGCTGCATTTCACGTGGCGGGGCCTGGCTTTAATGACAGACTTGGCGAGGAGGCCGCGCCCTAAACATTTGGCTATGTTACACCGGGGCTACCACACCAACAACCAA
Source organism: Crenichthys baileyi (assembly GCA_036173005.1). Taxonomy (NCBI): domain Eukaryota; kingdom Metazoa; phylum Chordata; class Actinopteri; order Cyprinodontiformes; family Goodeidae; genus Crenichthys; species Crenichthys baileyi. The sequence goes on along the minus strand of JAHHUM010001185.1, from coordinate 374,589 downwards.
TAACTGCATCTTAGTGGGTGGTGGAAGGTGGGGCTCAGTGGAGCTCGGCCCAGTGAACTATGCACGCACAGAAAGCTCTGAATTAACTCACAACAAGCAAAATGACATAACCAGACCTGACCAAAACAGTTTGAAGTCATTTTTAGCTCTTACTCAGAATGCCAACATCTGGGACTAATTGTAGTCTGCAAGGGGGAAATGAGATGCATTAAAACTCAGTAAATGTTTGAATTGGAGTTTGAATATTGTTTATGTTTTATAGATGTATTGGTTCAAAAAATAGGTGTTAAAAACTATCTAAAAACATTTTTCATGAACCATTTATCATCTGAATGATTCACGGCAAACTTGTCGAAGAAGTTACTGGGTCACTATCATTTGTTGAGTTGTGTGAGGTAATATAGTCCTTAACGCTTACCTGTACGAGTCCCTGTAACTCATCGTGTCATGGCCAGAGTCCTCCTGGTCTTCTTCGTTCACTTTAAAGCAAACTTTTTTAACACCGCCTTGCTCCGTTTTGTCCTGATCACAGCTGTCTTCGCAGGGGGCCAGAGAAGTTGGCTGACCAGGCTCGTCAGCAGGAGGCTCTCCACTCTCCCCTTCCAGTTGTGTAGGTTCAGTGATTGATGACAGGAGGCTAAAGAATAATTTAACAATGTGAAGCATGTCTTAAAACCGTCCCTATAGCTTGAAAGGTTTAATCTATGTTCAAATTAATGTCTTAGTACTAAAACAATGTAATGTGCTTATATTTATATTCAAATAAACACTCCAGAGTGAAACATA
>JAHHUM010001185.1:0-367360 GCA_036173005.1 Crenichthys baileyi | reverse complement strand
ACTCAGCTCGGTCTGTGGCCTTGTGAAATACTGCCTGGAGAACCGAAAGGCTGCAACCGGAATGTCAAAACAAGTAAAGAGCTTGCATGTTTGCCATGCAGTATGGAGTTTGAGAAAGAGTTTAATCAACAGTCTAAATCAAACATTCCTGGCAAAGGCATGGATGGAAAGTCAGTGAAAAAGTCAGGTTGTTATACTGTCTTTTCAATCAAGGCAAGATTATATCATCAGCTTACAAAATAAAATAAAATCCCACTGCTAAACACTTATATCTAATATTTTACATTATACACCAATAAACAGACGAGGCTGATACTGTTTTCAGTAGCATTCCAGAAATGTTTGTGTCACTAAGGACAGTTTTTACTGTGCTATCCAAAATAACAACAAATATATCAGGATGCCATACCATGCTGCTCTACATACTGTAACAGTTAGAAAAACTAAACCACCACTGAAGTTTTTTATTACCTCTAGGAATAATGGCATAATTTAGACATAGTAAAATATCCCTAATTATCCCACCAAGTGGCTTTACTCTGACTCAGAATGAAGCCGCTTGGTGGCAAAAATTTGACCAGTTTTGGAAACCTTCTCAATGAAAAGTGCAATTCGTAAAAAAAAAAAACAAAAAACAATCATTAGAAGAAACGTTTTTATTTGTGTATTCTCACTGCTTGAGGGGACATCTGGTGGGTGTTCTGGGCACTGAAGTGCTCCAGGACCTCCTGGTAATCACTGCGGTTCACATTGTTGCCGTTGACTTTCAGGATAACCTGTCCGGGTTGAAGACCTGCTGCGGCTGCCTCCCAGCCTGCAAGGGGTCAAAGCAAAATCAGAATGTAAAAGCCATAGTCTGGACAGTTCATACATCCTGAACTTTTTTGGACAGGTTACTGCCACATACTTCAATGTGTTTTATTGGGATTTTATGTTACGCCAACAAAAAGCTGTCCATATTTCGGAATTGGAAGGAAAAATACTTTTGTTAACATTTTGCAAAAAAGAGGGTTAGGCAAGCATTTGTAATTACCACCAACATAGAGTAAGGCACCACCACAGGATGACGCTGCCACCACCATGTTTTTACTAGGGATCTAGGTCAGATGTGTGGAGTGCACCACTTATTTCCACCTTATCTGTAGATCTCTACAGGATTGGACCGAGCTCAATCAGATGTTTGAAGCTTACTGAACAGTTGCAATTATACTTGGATTAAATTCCAGATCAACAACTTTGAAATCATCTTTTATCAGTTGACTTCTAAGGGGGAAATGGTTGCAGTGGATTTTATTTAGGGCTGTAAAAGTAAAAGGGGCAGAATAAAAATGCCCTTTGCAGCTCTTCATTTGTAAAACAAAAGCATTACCTTTCAATTTACCATTATGTACTGTTTTGTCTTGATCTATCACATAAAATCCATCTACTTACACTGAGGTTTCTGGTTGTCACGTGATACAATATGGAAAAAATTAAAGGGTGTGAAAACATTTGCAAAAGAGTGTTATTTCTGGTTGTTTTAGTCAATCCAAATATCTGCAGAAATCTGTGATGTTGCATTTAGAGGAAAACAGCATATTAATGTGTTCGCTGGTATTCCATGAAGTCTCATCGTACAAATGGCTTCGCAGCCTGGAAGTCCAATCAACACCTCCATCCTTGTTCCTCTCTGGTCTAAAAATACAAGCCAAGGGTGCGGTGCTGGTGGTGTACGGGTTAGCGCGCGACCACATATAGAGGCTATAGTCCTCGAAGCGGCCGTTCGAGTCCCGGACCCGGCAACCTTTGCCGAATGTCTCCCCCTCTCTTTGCCCCTCTTTCCTGTCTGCCTACTATCAAAAATAAAGGCCTCTAGTGCAGAAAAAATTCTTTAAAAAAAATAAAAAATACAAGCCATCACTTCCACGTCAGAAATTACCTGACTCTCCAACAGTAAATTGTAAAACCAGTTTAGCAGGAGAAAAAACTGAACTCTGCACCATAGATTTATTGGAAAAACTATAGCTCAATCGCCAACAGAGAGCCAGAAGTAATATAGTACAGTAGGAAACGAGAAGGGGGAGAGGAGCAGAGGTGAAAACAGAGAAGTCATAATAAAGTAAAACCAAGGTATCACATTCCTTAGCTGCGCAACTCGGAGACTCGTTCTTTCAACAGGTTTATCCCACTCTTTCTGTTTGCTTTACACAGATCCAACTATCATTTATCATGTAATACAGCAAATCCCTCTTTATTCTACTTTCACTCAGTCTAAGAAGTGCAAATATCTACTTAGGTGGCTGTAAGGAGAAAGTAGGAGGGTGGAGATCAAAAAGATAAGGCTGCTTTTTGCAGTTTCTTCCTATTCTCTGAGCTCTGATCACAAAGGACACGTGCATGCAGGGTAAATTATATAAAAAGATCTATGACTGTAGGTGCTGTTCTGTCAGGACCGAAAACACTGAAAAAGTCATGTGGTCAACAGGCAGCCATAAAGCTAAAAGCAGAGTGTAACAGGTGGTTAGAGGCTACAGTTACCTCACTTAAGACTGAAGTTCACTCAGAATGTTTTTGTCAAGTTGCCATCATGAACACATTTAACACATTTCATGGCACTGATGTCACAACACAAACCAAAATTCATGCATAGATCCTTAGTGTTTGATCAAAGGCTTAGCATACACATCCTTTAATCACCCTCAATAGATGGCTGGTTGGTAAAATCCAGTTATATATAAAGTCCCATAATAAAGTCCCATTTTCTGTTAGCCACAGCCCGGTAGGAGACACAGCAAACATGTGGAAGCTGATGCTCTGATCAGATGTGACCAAATTAAGGCTGGTCAGAGTTGAATGACAGATACATAGAGCTAGATAGTGGGAAATCCTCCAATAAAACCTGTTAGAGGCTATTTTAATACTTTTGCAAGGCACTTTATAATGACTCATTTGAATGTTTCTGCTGAGTTTCTGCTTTACCCTGATTTTGAACAAAAAAAATGTTAGTCCTTTAAGCTTTATATAACAAAAATTAACTGATATTTTGCCACAACATCTCAGAAAAAGGTAAAATCTGAGACCTAAAGCTTGTTTCTCACCTTTCCTCACAGCATGGACATGTGGAGGTTCAGATCCAGAGAGCCTGAAGGAGAGGCTTTCTGGGTTGTCTGGGATTTTTATGATCCTAGAGGAGAAAAAGACGAGTCAGAACAGCTTGTGCTTTGTGTCTAGTGCACATGTATGCCTGACTGATTTCTCATACTCACTCCTTGGCTTTGGTGGCGACCAGCAGCCGCAGAGACCGTCGTATGCAGAAGGCCTGGTTGATCATGGCTTCCACCTCTGAAAAGGGCCTGAGGAACAGCAGGTCCTCGTTGATGGTGTAGATCTTCCTGCCCACCTGCAGGCCAGCCATCTGGGAGGACAGACGGACAGACAGGAGACAGAAGGCTCTTATTTATAGGTTGCAGCTTGCCTTGGTGTCTTCCAAAGTGCTGTTCACAAGGTAAGAGTTCCAGATGACAACCACATTTATTTCACAAACTGTAAGCTACAGCGAGACCTCGGCCATTTTTCTTCCGTATGATTCAAGTTTTTGCCTGACTAGTGTGGATCACCCAAAATGAAGCCAGTGTTCAGTATTACGTGCCTCCAAGGAGCATAGCAGAACCAAACAAAACCAAACAAAACAAAACAAAACAGACAAAAATCAAAGTGTCTCCTTGTTGAAATATTCAGTCTGCTCAGTCTTGTCATGTATTTTCCAGCGTGAGCAGGACAAAGCAAGTAAAAAAAGTGAATAGATGGATATATTTTTGTTTTTTTATAGAGAGAGTGCATAACAAGATTACTAGATATGATTGTGCTGCACACCATTTACACCTGGTTAATGCTGGCAAAATTTGCACGCATTTTCACACTGAACTCCTAGCTCCCACAGTTTTACAAATCAGATTAAAGACGTGCACCTTCTGTTTATGTTTTCTTCTGCTATGTGATCGCTTGTTTGTATGACCTTTGGCGGGTCAAGTTAACCTTTACATACCATCTCTTCAGCCAGATCAAAAGTATGTGACAATGCAGTAACAGTTGTACAAACATGTCGACGCTCCCAAGCTGTTAAGCAGTCATATATGCACTTCTATAACCTTTTCATATAGCCCCGTCGCCTGCTGTATATCATTTAATGCAGTCATCCTTCACATCTTTGGTCACGTTGTCAGAATAATGCTGCCTCTGTCTGTGCGCTGTGTGAGGCCAGTGTCCTGGGCACGGATCCGGTTGGGGTGGCCTCGGCCGAGCCAGACACCCCGACTCTGGATTACAGCCCGGCATGGATGTAGGAACGACAGGGAGGAGCCACAGACGTTTGAATGAGAAAAGGACTTCGCAGCATGGGTGCTGGTCTACACGTGACTTTCTATAATAGCATCATATAGTGAAAGAACTCAGTGTGTGTGAGTGAGTGAGTGAGTGTGTCTCTCAGCCCCTTTCAGAGCCCCATGGGAATCAGCTGAGCTTCATTCACTGTGCTGGCACACAGGCCCAGTCACAACCAGCAATCCTGTTACTTCGGGGGATGGAGGGGCGAAAAACAGACCAACAGGAGGAGGAAGAAATTAAGAAAAAGGAGCATCGAGGAGTCTGTTGAATAAAGGAGAGGGAAGTCGTGTGGATTATGGAGAAAGTTCCTGTGCAATTACTGCAAAAAGTAAAGAAACCAATTTTATGAGAAAATCTGAAACTCAATTGTATGAGATAAAGTAGTATGAAGTTATTGTTGGTGAAACAAGATAATTTAACGACAGCTGTTGAGGAAAGGGCTTAATATTACACAGTGCCTTCCAAGAGTATTTATCGAGCCTCTTGAAATTTCTTCCACATTTTGTCCCGTCATAACCAGAAACCACAGTGTATCTTATTGGAATCCCAAGTACCAGACCAACACAAAGAAGGACATAACGGATAAGTAGAAGGAAAAGAACGGTTTTCCTCATCCAACTATTCCACAAATGCTAGATTTAACTAAAAGTTGTCCCGTCGACCGATTCTCCCACCTAACATGTGGATGGCTGCACCTTCTCCACCGTTATTATGGCCTCTCTGCTCCCTCTCTGACTTGAAGCTCTCTGCTTAGTTTTAGGTAGTAGGTCTGATTTTTCCTGGACTGAACAGCGGTATCTGAATAAAGGAGGTTGAATGCAATTGTACACCCTGCTTTTCAGATTCTTTGTTTAAAAGATTTTGAAAACTAAGTTTCTTTTTCTATCCAATTAACAATTATACATTATTATATACTGGCATTGATTGTGGTAGCACTGGAATAAAATGTCAAAATGTTTTTGTTTTTTTTTAAAGATATTTTTTCGGCACTAGAGGCCTCTATTTTTGATAGTAGGTAGACAGGAAGGAGGGGTAAAGAGAGGGGGAGACATTCGGCAAAGGTCACCGGGTCCGGGACTCGAACCCGGGACGGTCACTTCGAGGACTATAGCCTCTATATGTGGTTTCGCGCTTAACCCCTACACCACCAGCACCGCCAAAAAGTTTAAGGGCTGTGAAAACCTTTGCAAGGGACTGCATCAGTGGATACAGAGACAATAGGAGAATAACCTACTGTTCACAATGTTTCAGGAAGGATGAAATAGACAGCATATAAAGTTTGCTTCATAGTCAGATTGATCAATTCAGGCTGCTTAACCCCAACATTAAAATAAAAAAGACACAACCAACCAATTTGAATAGAAAAGTGTCTCTTTTTTGTTTTAATTGCTTTAAATGAGTGAACACATGTATGTTTAGATATTTGGATAATGTGAATAAGCTTGGAAATGACTGTGTAGCCGAAGAGAAAACAAGGTTCCTGCAAAAGAGAACAGGGGGAGACTGACAGCAGCCGTCAAAATATTGGACAGCCATTACTACTGGGAACTAATGCCCTGTGGCAAGAAGAGCGTGCAGCTTCTATGTGTTTGTCTGTGTGCTGACCGTTACCTCTGCATGTGAGCCCCTGGTGACAGATTTCACCACAATTGCTTTGTTTTTGTCCTCGATCTCAAAGCCGTAGTCTTCCTCCTCAGGGTGAATCTAGTACAGAGACAAAACACATTTACACTGGTTGGTTGCAGGACAGATAATTTTATACACTTGCTAAAGTTTGCCTTTACTAAAAAGTGTCCCCTTCATATAAATTCACATGTTAACACAAATCCCTTAGAGATTTATGATTTTCATTGCGTGTCAGGCGTCTCATGTCTGACGATGTTCTTTGCTCCCCTTGTCGTATAAAACGTCATTGCCAAAACCCATTAGAAGTTCCCATTTGTTAAGCTGCTGCTGGGGCCATCTTCCTGCTGCACGGTCCTGATAAGATGGCGATCTCTTTTGTTATATCAGAGGAGATGACTACAGCAAATAAAGAGTTCCTGCACTTCGCTTCAATAATGGGGCGAGAGTAGAGGGGGATTAGTTCCGCTAATCAAGTAAAAGCCATTTCCACTTCTTGTGGAAGGTCAGATAGCAAGCCTACTTCCTACTCGCACGAGGAAAGGGATGCTGGTGATGCCTGTTGGCTTCCGTTAGATAAACAATTCTCTTTTTGTTGCACCATCTTGAATGAAACCTGGAGCTAGTACGCTGACCTAATTTTAATTGACAAAGTAATATATATTCTTATCACATGTCATAAATGAGCAAAGTGCAACGAAGATAATTTATTTATGTTAATACAAATATGGCTTACATCACATATAAGTTAGAGAGACAATGACAATTTTGAATAAAATGATAAAAAGCCTTTCACACCTTGCAAGAAATTTAATGAGATATGTACCTATTTCTGCACATATGGACCACTGCCAAAAAGAAGGATTTATACCCCTAGAACTAGAGGTGCACCAATTGCAGTTTTTTTGGTCGATTACCAATTACGGATCTTTAAAAAGCCTGATCTGCCAATACCGATTTTGTTTTATGACCGACACTGTCAGGTGTTATAAGGTAAAAATAGACTTTCAATATTACAATCTTACTTTAATGAAAAACATAGAACAATATCCGTGAAACAATTCAAACTTGTTTTAACTGCACATAAATGAAAACTTTGGAGCATTGCAGTTAATTCAGTATTTCATTTTTCACATTTTAAAAAGAAACAACAGGCGCAACAGGTTAGACAAGTAGATAAGATCGGCGGATAAGATTGGTGGAGAGATCGGTTTCACATGTAAGTATCGGCCGATTACCGATCACCCAACATTAAGGAAATCGAGGCCGATCAATCCATGCACCCCTACCTAGAATGTTTTGTAATGGAACAAAATGGATCTGGAAAATGTCTGTGTTCACCTCTCCTTAGTCAATACTTTATAGGACCACCTCTGTTACAATTGAAGCTGCAAATTGCAACAAAATTGCTAAATTTTGGGTGGAGCTCTAACTGATTTGTACATCTACAGACATATTTTTTGCCTATCTTCATGGAAAACTGACCAGGCAGACTGGATTGATAGTGCCTGAACAGTTTTTAAGTCACAGATTTCCAATTAGATTGATGTTCTGCTGGAAGGTGAACCTCCACCCCAGTCTCAAATCGGCTGGGGCCTCTAACAGGTTTTCCTCCAGGGTTGCCCTGTATGCATCTTCATCAATGTTCCCATTAAGTCTGAGTAGCTTACCTGTGCCCACAGCATGATGCTGCCACTACAATATATAACAAGAGGGGACAATGTGGAAAAAGCTTGGAAAATTGTTATATAAGATAACCCTGCTTCAAACTTTAACCCTGATCTTTCTGCTGTCCACCTTGATCTTCATGATGCTGTTTGTTTACTAATATAACAAACCTCTGACACTGCCACTGATCCCCTGTATTTATACTGACATTAAATAGCACACAGGTAGATTTGGTTTTAGTTTAATAATATGACTTCTAAAAGCATTTACAGAAATTGATTTTAGGGGCATCAGAGTAATGAGAGATGAGCACAAAGGTAAATCATTTCCCTTCAATAAACAGTTATGACCTATCTTGTGTACCACATAAAATCCACATTAAACGCATTAAAGTTTAAGGGGTGTGAATACTTTTGTGAGGTACTGTACATGCATCAACAGCAGCATAGTAAAATATGTTTTCTTTCTGAAAGAAATGCGTACATTGCTGCACAAATAGGTAAATATTTTACCACCATTGTTTGACTTTCTTTTTGTGCAAGGAGATAAAGAAAAACCTTAGACCTGCATTACTTACTCGTTACAAGTTATGTCTACTGTTACTTAGATGGACAAATAGTACTCATTTTTGAGAGCCACAGATTTTTCGGCCCTCAGCGTCAGAAGGGCAGAGTTTTCATCCTGGCTAATACAGCTGATGACAATGTGATTACAGTCACAACAAAACCCTTATCAAGATACACGATGATCTGAGCAGATTCAAACATAAGGAAATTTCACGAGGGGGATCAAGGTGAAGGGAATTAGAACATTGTGATTACTGTGAATACACACACACACACTCTTTTGTCTGAAGAGTGTGTGTTTGAAGCTAAATGTGTATTTACTTAGAGAAAAAAGCTTGTGGTCTGTTTTTACCTCCATAAAACCTCATTGTCTCCAACTAGAACAATGTTTTTATATGTATGTATGTGGGTGGAGATAATGGTGTCTGATGCAGTGAAGTGAAACGTCTGCATGCCAGGTTGATTGTTCTTGAGATGTGTTCACAGCCCTTTTATTGTCAGCATATATAGATATGCTGCAGATGGTACAGGAATCGCAGTGTGAAGCTACTATTCCCAGCCAAATGTGAGAATTTCTGTGATCATGTGTGCATTACATGTGAGGGTATGTGTGAATGTCAATGTTCAAGCTCACCACAAGGGACTTGGCAAGGATGTTTTCTATGAGTTTGAAGTCATTTCGCTGGAGCTGCTTGCTCTTGGTGCCGGTTCCCTCAGTTTCTTCATCAGCATAGAAACGGAAGAACTGCGAGTCATCTTTAAACTCGCTCTTCTCCAAAACTAAAGGGATGAAAAGAGAGAGGAGCACACATGAGGGCAAAATACAAGGAGATACACAAAGAATGTACGTCTTAGTCTTTTCATTGGCTGCATGACTGGTTGTATCAACAGAAGGGTCATAAAAGGTATAATCCGAAGCTGGCAAAAAAAACTATGTGTCATAGAAATAAAGGCAATCTTAATAGACAAATCTTTAAAACAGAGAGGGTATTGGTCAATTAGGTCTTAAAACAATGATGCTCATTTGGAACATCTGGAGCTAAAACACATCTGGGTAACAGCCTGTGGAGTTCTAAAGAGAGCACAAATAAGTATCTGTTGTGTGTGTTAGAGTGCACTGGGAAATCCCGCCTTTGGGCAGAGTGTTGCTCTAACACATGGGGCACCTCAGACAGGTGAAGGCACATGGCTTATCCAGACCCAGCATTTATGGAACCTTATATACAAAATAATCTATCCAAAAAACTAAATTCTCCTCACAAACCTAGACTAATTCAGCTGTTTATTACATGTTCAGGTCTAAATATTACTGCAAAATATACTGAATATCTACTGAACTGAGTGATTTGTATTGTAATGTCATTTTAAAAACACTCCACCACGTTTTTGTCAACATGAAGCCTGTCTCGCGAAGCGCTACCCATTTCATATTAGCATGCGACTTTGTCTGATGAACAATATAAATGGCCAACAACTATTACATACAAATGCTGCAATGGAAGGGAGCTATAAGGACTTCCCAGTCTCAAGTTGGGTTAGTTATCGAATAATCGTTAACTGAAGTATGTAGACTCTTAAGCAGAAAGCATGTTCGTTTAAAGGGGTCTGCTAAACTCAGCGGGTGTTTATTTTTTATTAAACAAGTCTTCCCTCCTCTGTGTATCTAATACAAGACAAATAATCTTTTAAAACAACATAGTGTTTTAGCTTATGCTAACTTTAAATTTACATGAACACCTGTGAGATAAATAATGGCCCATGCTGAATAGTTGTCCCCCCTAATTTTAATAACTGATGGCTGTCAATTTATGCTGAAGCACAGCAGCAACAGGTGCATATACAACATTATAACTCAAACTACAGACATCTAAACTACTCCATCAGGTTGAAGTGTGAAATGTGTGACATGTGGCTCAAACACTCAGTGTGTTGTGCATGCAAATCCTAGCATTTAGGCACCCAGCTGCTTGGAGATTTGGAGAACCTCTGCCACCCAAAGTTGTGAAAAAGCTTTCACAGCTTTATCACATGTCCTTACACCACACCCTGTCATACTGGCCTCACTCCAACTCAAAACGTTTTCTGAATGTGAGTTACTTCCTCTGACTCATATAGGCTGGGGCCTTTAATACCTTTACACCACCTATTTAACTGAAGGGAGTGTTAGTGAGGAAACTGTTAGAAAATGGTAACAGACATACACATATAGTGCATATTTGAAAAGACTCAGAAATCATGTGGATTTGAAAGTTCAATTCAATTCAATTCAGTTTATTTATATAGCGCCAATTCACAACACATGTCGTCTCAAGGCACTTCACAAAAGTCAAGTACATACATTCCAATTAATCCTAACCATTAAACAGTGTGAAAGTGTGAAAACAACCTTGCTTAAGGCTAAGTTTTTAAGTTTTTAATGCAGCAATAAGCTGCACCTTAATTATAAATCCACACTGTTAAATATAAAAGTACTTTTGGTATCCAGGCATAGATCTATTTGATATACCCTTTAGCTTTAGATCAGAGGCCTTTTTTAGGGTCTTGAAACATTCAAACATTCAAAATATTTGAATCTTCAGAGACGCGGCCAAGTTTATAAGTAATTTAAAGATAAAATAACATAGGGCATGCTGTACCAGTTCTCAGTCTTGGCTGGGTTTTGATTGAATGTAAATTATCATGAATCAAACAAAAAATAATTTTATAATAATTTTACTTGCTTTTAATTTTTTTGTTATCAGCTCAATGAAGGAGGAGAAACAGCTTAGGATTGATGAAAAGACATTTTGCTGAAGCACATAATGACACATTTTGTGGTATTTAGAAAAAAAACTAATCTCAATTTTTGCTGACAAAAGTTGTTCTTAAACTCAGAGATGTTTACTATGGGTCAAATAAATGTGCTTCTTTTCTCATCCACATACCCTTTAAATGTTACTCTCATCAAAGGCTCCGCAGTCTTCATTTCTTACATTTCAAAAAACGAAACTGATGTCAAGTTGATTTTTCTAAATCTTAGTCAAATGGTAGGATTCTGAAAACACATTTATTTATTTAATTTCAGCCAGTCATTCGACTTATGAAGAAATTTGGCCTGCCAAAAATAATAAATGAAACATTTTATAACATAGTATGTTGTTCTCCACTGAGCATGTGAGCCAGAAGTGCAATCTTTACTATTAAACACTTTCTGAGCGAAAAGGATGTTAAGTTGTGGTGTTTAAAATATAGCAAAGAGCCTCATTCTGGGCCTTTCTTGGACTAAATTTCCTCTTATAAGAGGTACGGGCCTATTCAGAAAACATCCGGGGCTTTAGCCCCCAAGGCCCAGGTCTAACGACGCGCCTGCTTTAGATAATAAAGCACAAAAAAGCTGTTTTAAATGTTGGACAGACATGAAATCTGTCAGACAGCGAGTAATGTTTTGAATTAATTTACATTTCTGTTTAATGCTGCAGATCCAATTCTGCTGGAGGTAAATCTGTGTTCATAAAAGGTATTATTTACATTTGCAAATGACATTTATATTCAGGATCTGTTTAACCAGTCACAAAATAGGGCTCCTACAGGCAATGTAATCCTATATTTGGGTTTGCACTTTGTAGGCCAACAAGCTCCAGGCTTTTGCTACTGTAAAAGGCATACTAAAGTGTTAAAAAGCAGCCCAGAAAAAGGACACAAGGATGGAAAAAGAAAAACAGAGCCAGCAACATAGCAGCAGATGTGTTGAGGTCTTGAGAAAGTGAACTGATTGGAGGACAGAAGTACCGACAGGTTGGGCGAAGATGGGTTGGGGCTTTGAGGAAGGACAAGAAAAGTCAGAACAGGTGGCACCTTCAAACAGATGGCAATGGGAGGTACTGTGGATGAGTGTCTGAGACAAAGTGAAACAAGCTAAACAGTAAGGAATGGTTTCAGAGAAGATGTGTAAGCTTCTAAGGGCATACCTACGTGTGTCTGCAGAGGCTGACATCCTGTACCTTACTACAGCTCCAAAGCATGTCAATAAGAAACATACGTGAGACTGTATAAAGATCATCTAAGATACATACATTTTCAAGTCTGGCCACAGATTTTCAATTGGGATTTAGGTCTGAACTTTGACTAGATCATTCCGAGATATCATTATGCTATAATCTAAACAAGTCCACTGTAGCTCTGTCTGTATGCTTAGGGTCATTGTGTCGCTGGGTCCGTTCCAGTTTCCAAGTCTTTCACAGCTTTCTCCCTGACATATGTGCTGTTTTTCTTGTTCTTCATGATGCCCTTTGTTCTCTAATGTTCTCTAAACAACCTCTGAGGGCTTCATAGGACAGCTGTATGTATACTGGGATTAAGGTTACTTTCAAACCAGGATAATCCCATGGTAAGATTGGATATGGAATGCGGAAAATGTTCACATCTTCATTTGGCTTATGAGACAAATGCAGAAGTACAGAAGAAAGCAGCACTGGTGAATAGAATAATACATATTGCTGTGGTAACACAGACATAGAGCAAGGCAGTGAAAGGATTCAAAAGTTTTCATGTAACATACATATGTCAATAAATCATTTATCCTGTCCTCCCTTCGGTTTGCGGGATCTGTTTGCTTCTCCACTGCAAGTGCACTATGTTCACTTGAAGGTGAACCAAGACCTACGTTTTAAGGCAGAGCAGAGATTGCTTGTTTGATCGGCACCAGAGTTCGGAAAAGCCTTGATACCTACCAACACAAAGCAGACTATCCGGGAAAGCAAAGAGCTTTGGTGTGGATAAGCTTACTACCTAAATACAAAAGGTAGTAAGTGCTAAATATAATGTGTGCCACACTTTTGGTCTATTGCATAAAACCCCAATAAAATACATTGCAGTTTGTGGTTGTAGTGTGAAAAGATGTGAAAAGGATCAAAGTAAATGAATTCTTATGCAGGCAGTGTATATGTGTACAGTGTCTGCATAACCAGAGGGGGACTGAATGTCGATAGCATTAAACAGGCTTCCAAACTATTATTATCACAAACAATTAAGTCATTGGTTCCATAAGAGTAAAATATGATGACATGAGGGCTGACTAAAGACTTTTTTTGCCCAGTCATATGAATGGGCAACATTGACCTTCCAGGAGATCAGGAACTGCTATCATTAAATCCCGTCTTTAGTATTCTGACACTACATCCTTTTAGAGCTTCTCGCCTTACACTTCCTACACCAGGCCAAGAATATGGGACCTGTCAATTATAGGCCCAACCATTGGTCACGGTTCACGGGACTGACCCAGACGACTGTGTTGCAAAGCCAAACAGCTCTGGCTAGGGTACACTGCTAAGGCTGTTTATGTTTAACATTCTGGGCTGGAACCAAATCCGCTTCAGCACATTGTGGTCAGCGAGGTTAGAGAAATCAGACAGGCTATGCAAATTTATGTTGCTTCTTTCTGTAAACAAATACAGCATATAGAGGCAGGGCCAAGTTAAATTCTTGTAGTAGACAGAGGGCAAATAGGGGACAAGATGATGCAACAAAGCAGCACCGTGATGAGACTATTGGGTAACCTTTATAAAACAAACAATAATGAAATTATGAAAGTGTTTGTGTTAGAGAAGGAACCACAGTAGATGAGAGATAACATCTGTGTCTTAAAGCTCAAAAAGGCATCAGTAGTCATCATTGCATGTGTGTGCGTGTTATCCAACCTTCATGCATATGTCTCTAAGAGAGAACTGACCGTGGTGCATGTAGCCGCTGTTGCAAAGCCCCACGCCCAGCGTCACAGCATCCTCTCTGTTCGAGCAGTCTCCCTGGGAAACCAAATCAATTAAGCACACAGTCAGTTGGACAGTCACAATGCCTGTTTTCACCTTCTCAGACACAACGAACTGCTGCACAACCTGGGTTAAGGATGGTGATCCTAGAAGAGCACCTTTACACACTCCTAATGAAGACCACAACTGTGTACATCGTAAAACATCTGGCTGCTTCATAAAGAAACAGCTCATCATTTATGCATTTACAGAAGAAAGCAATGGCGATAACAAATAAATTAGTACATTAATAATGACACATGCTACTGTCACCATTTATACTGCAACCAAAGAATAAAAAACTCCTCCATCTTTCCAGAAAACTACTAATGTGAGTGTACCCATTGTCATTTTTCAACAAATCTGGATGAATGTTCCAGGCACGTTTGTACACCATCATATAAAAATAACACCATAAACTAATAAAAATAAGAAAGTTTCAACTGTATTTACACAAAAACGTGAATTTTGTGATAAAATAAAAATAAACAGGTATTGTATTGACCTCAGTTTAGATTTGATACCTCGTTGGTGCTTTGTTGAAGTGTAATAGATGCTTACCTGTGAGATTAACCAGTCCACCAGTTTGCTAGCAGGCAAAACTGATTTGAAGGTTTTCAGATGGTAGTCTCTGTCTCTAAAGGAGCAAAAAAAGGAAAAACAATTTTTTCACTAGTTGCTTAAAGCAAGTTGGGTTAAAACTCACATCACATGTAACACTGATTTTTATTTTAGCTCAGAAAAAGATTTTTTGAGCTTTTTTTAAACAGCTAAAGCAACTAACAAAAAACAACACAAAATTAAAGAGACTAATGATACTGTTCAGAAGAAGTGGATAAAGGCTCACCAGAGTACAGCAAAGTTACTCTGATATTGCCCTTTAGAGCTTTCAAAATCTGCCCGTCATGAAACATGTTAGAGTTAGAAATATTGGCAGCCTTTTTGATAATCCCAGAATTAAGACTACAGCTTTAGTCATGCTAGCCGTGCTAAATATCCCAGTCACTAAAAACTGGTAGATTCTGTCATATTCCATGAGCTGATTCTGTCTCACTTCAATGTTATAATGTAACTTAACATCTAATGCAATATCTGCTATGTGTAGATTTGGACAAAGGAGCCTTTCTCAATGGTGGAAAATAAGAAACATAAGTAATTATCTTTGTAAGTGCAGACTTTATTGTTAGACAAATTAAATCAGCAGCAGCTGTATCACTCTTGACTCTTAATAAAGCAGAGGGAGAGTTTATAATTATTAATATCCAGGAGAGTTTATAATTATTAATATCCATTAATCAATAAATCACTTAAAGCTTTTAATTAAATGCTGCTACAGTACGAGTATAGCCACAGATTGAAAAAGAAAGACCATGTTACATAATAGCTGGCTGGCAGGCAAAGGAATTGCCTTTGTGTGTTAATAGGATTTGTCCTCAGACCCAAAGCTCTTTGTTTGCTCCGATGGAAACCCTGGGCTTTTCAATCAGTGGGTAAGCGATGGAGGGAAGATAAGGGAGAAGATGGTGGTGTGGTAGGGAAAGGAGGATTTGTGTGAAAAATATTTTTTAAAGCAGGAATTTTTTTTTTCAAGTTACAGGAATATTTTAAGTTTTAGCAGTTCACTTTAGTCCTTCCAAGGTAAAGATATGATTTAATATTTAACTGAAGAAACGTTTTAATATTAAAATAATTTTGATCAGAATCAGATGTTGTTCAGGACTAAAGGAGAGCTGAATTTATGCAGTATATTTAATAGAGAAAACAGCTGGTATAATGCATTTGAAAGCAAACAGGTTCATGTGAATGAAGGACGTATGGAGAAGAAAAGAATGATGATTTTTTTGCGTTTTGTATAAGGACTTACAATATTTGCTTCCTTTAGGAGATTTCATAAAAATCAGGCATATTTAACGTAAACTGAGTGTTGGAAGAATTAACCTACAGGAGGTTACATTAGAGGAGAAAGAGGCTTGCAGCCTGTCATTCCTGGCAGCGAAGCAGTTTGTTCAGTCATTACAGGAAAGGGTTGAAGTATGGTGAATGTGAACCCTGATCATGAATATGCATTTGTGCACCTGGAGGGCACACACATTAGCATATGGGGGGAGAGGAAGAGGAGGGCAGGTACTTACTTGACGACGGGTGTGTGGAGGCTGTGGAGGCGGCAATAAAGCCTGACGCCCTAAAAGAGATGAACACAGCGCTGCTGAGTCAGAGATCGCACACACCTTGGATAAACATGTATGATCATGAACAATAGCAAGATCTGTGGAGCTTGAAAATAGTTACCCTGAGGCTATCATTTTAGGACAGAAACGTCAGAGCCAGAGTCTGCCTCTAAATGAAGGCAAACACAAAACCTACATTTATTCCTAACATTTAACTTCTCTCATGGTAATGGAGTAGGCTCTTTTTAAAGAGCATTTCTGGCTGTGTAGAAAAGTTCCTACTTTGCAAAAGTATTCATACCTCTTCGAGAGGGATCTCAGATTTTTGCTGGATATTATCTGTTCCTTGGACATGTCTTTCAGATATCTGCTGTAAATAATTATTTTTTGTGCTTTGGTATTTCTCCTTGGGTTTCTAATTTCCTTTTAGTTCAACACAAACAGGCACGATATATCGTCACAGTCAAGTTTGAGGACTGAACAGAAACAAGTCCAAAGATTCCTGGAGAATTACTGAAAAAGACCTCTTTAAAAGACATCAAGAAATCCTGCAAGCATCATGAAAATATCACTATTGATATTGATTGCAATTAATCCAGAAATTCCACACACTTCCTTTTTTTCCATTATTACAATGTTTCAGATCAGTTGTGGGCATTAAGCACAGTGAAGCTCCATCTAATTGGCCAAGAATACAACTGGCAAGCAGAGTTTGATGGCATGGTAGCTGAAATTTTATAGTCTACCAAATCACATCCAATCAGTTATTTGCAATTGTAATATTGCACACACAGCAACAAGTGTAATTGAATATATATCATGCCACTCTATGGTGGAATAATCTTTTTACATGGGAGCTCTTCCATCTGAAACGTAAACAGAGTTTAATTTGTAACCTCGAACACATTTCCGACTAAGACATTATGCTATTGCTTTTTATAGACATAGATGAGAAATTTCAGCAGTAGAAGTAACAGTTACCTTTGACATGATGTCTTCCATCTCACTGCGGGCCTTGTAAGTCCCATCATCATAGCGGAAGCGGTACAACACCTGCTCGTTCTTGAACTGGTGTTTGTCTGACACTGAAAGATTGCCAAAAGAAGAAAATATCACCGCTGGATTTCAATTAGAGCACTGAGTGATTAAAAGGTTCATTATATATACTGTTGTTATACTGTTGTTACTGTAGTAGAGGGTGCATATATTAAATGATGGCTGGTATTGGCCACAGTTTTGTCAGTAATGTGTTCTGAAATCAAAGGCTGTTAAACTCTACTGTGTGAGTTTGGCTGAAAGTGAGTTTTCTTTTCCTTTTTCCACAGCAGATAAGCTAAGGATGCCACAATAAAGCTCAGTGCTGACTACAGAATGGAATATGGTACTGCCACTGTAACTCTTGTGGGTAAAAAGGCAAATGTATCATAAATAAGACAAGCAAAATTTTTATATTGCAAAATTAGAATTATTTATTTGTATTTTCTCCAGATTGTTTTCAGTATCTAGATGTAGGCTAACATATTCAGTTGTGTTCTAGATAGTTAACTTCCTTAGGGTACAAACTAGACCAAACATTGTAGGAAAATCTGCAGTTGTAAATCTGTATCTGCAGAAGAAGCAAAAAGTTGAAATATTCAACAAAGCAAACAGCTGCCAATGCTCATAAAGCCTCACAATGAACACAACGCTTTCAAAACGACTTCCTGTTCATGATGTCTACACCACAGTGAAATAGGAAAATGATCCACAAGGACACGACTGTCTGAGAGCAGAATCAGCCAAACAGAGGCAAATTGGTTCCACCACAACAAGCTGGCATTGGCTCAAACAAGCTGTTGGTTTTTCTCAGTCTAGACTTGAAATGCCCCAATAAAACCAAAGGAATGCACCAGCAAATAAGCTTTTGGAAAGTGTCAAGCGTGAGAATTATTAAGGACAGGAAATGTTAGCTGAATTATCCTTGGAGCAAAGGGGATGTCAGCGGTGCAAACATTCATGTTTAAACACGTGTTGAATAAAGTGCACTGGAAAGATCAATGGGGCTGACTTTTTTTTATTGATATTACAACATAACGCAAATGGTTCTTTTCGATGACTAGCCTATGATGCTTATATTTTGCTTGTAAGGAATGAACCTCTCCAGGATGCCCACAGAGTCCTCCACATGATTACTGTATCACTCTGCGGTTGTAAGAGACTGTCAGGGTGGATCTCTGGGGATTTTCCACAGGTTTTAGGCAACGTGGATGTTGGAATTCAGCAAAGTTCCCCCAGTGTGGGGTGTATAAACTGTGACAGTGGTTTGCACTAACAATGTGCCTCTTCAGCAACATCCTGGACAACAGCACTCATACATTATTTACACACCTTTGGAGATGAAGAGCGAGAGAGAGAGAGGAGCGCGTCTGGGTGTGTGTGCAACCTTCATTTATTTGTTTTATTCTAGCACTAGTGGCCTGTATTTCACAGTGCACAGACAGGAAATGGGCAAAGAGAGAAGTGAGGAAGACATGCAGCAAAGGTCCCAGGGTCAGGAATCAAACCCTGGAAGGCTGCGTAGAGGACTCATTGCCCGCACAGACTATACCTCCTTACCACATGTCGCGCCCCCAAGTTTTATTTCTTAATGCTCAATTTAGTCTAGAGAAGATCCAAGTGTCTTCCCATAGACAAAAATCAGGAAAGTGAAAATAAAGACACACATTTTAAGAAAAAAATTATGAACAGAGGAAGTCAAAGTCATGCGGTGTGTGCCATGAAAACAGTTGTAAAAAGAAAATAAAAATCTAAGTCAGGGAGATAATAAAAACTGAGACTTGTCAAGGAGAACAGAAAGGGAAAAGAAATGCAAAAAAAAAAACAAAGAAAGAAAAACAGATTTGTCTTTGTATTACCATGGTGAATGATGCCATTTTCCAGCAAGGCTTGTCCCAGGTTTACTCCCTCATCAGAGTTACTGATCTCCCCGCTTTCTATCAGCCACGACACAAACTCACTGAGGGGGAAGATGAAGAGGCACAGATGAGGACAGGTGTCTTTCATTGCTTTGTTTAAATTTGTTCCAGTTTTTGAGGTGTGTCCACATGCTTCTCTGTTTCAACACAGCATTTCAGAAAGTAAAGTAAAACTGCTAAGAGTGGGTGTGTACTAGGGTCGCTTAGAGGGAAAAAGGTGCATTTTATCTTTCCCAATATGGAATAAAGCTGAAACATCATTTCAACAATAAAGTTGAAATGTTGAGAAAATCATGCTTTGTGATTAAAGTCAAAATACGGAGAATACGCTGAAAATGACATCTTAAAGAATATATATATATATGTATATATATATATATACATATATATATATGTATATATATATATACATATACATATATATATATATATATATATATATATATATATATATATATATATATATATATACATACATATAGTTTCCCCCCTTTTTCCCTAGTGATTCAATTGATCTATACATGACTAAAGCTAAATATTCCAACAATAAAACAATAAAAAGGCATGAATTGGCATAAGGACTAACATAAACATGCAAAGAAATATTTTGTTAATTTCAAGCTCGATTTGGATGGTTCCTGTTCACCAACTGGTACCTCTGTGTCATATCTACACATTATCATTTCATCCAACCGAGTTTCATTTCGTGCCTATAAACAACCATTTTCTACACACCTACTTTATGCAAATTCAAAAAGCTGATTTTAAATTATAACATTTATCAAAAGGAAAGAAATCTATCCTCCCCCTTGTTAAATGATTAATTAACTTTCATTAACGACTTTGTTTGGTCCAATTTCACTAGCAATGCTAGGCCTGATTACTCCTAAACCTGAAGAATCAAGAAATCACTTTACTAGAACCTGTCTGACAACCTGAAGTAGGCAAAAAAAAATCTCCAAAAGCAGCACATCATGCCCCAATCTAAAAGAATTCCAGAACAAAAGAGAAAGAAAGTCAATGACATCTATACTTTTAGATTAAGGTTACAAAGGGTTACATGTTCTAAGCCAATTCTAAGGCTTAGGAATGCTCTTCAATATTTCTGTTTGAACCTGTACATCAAAATAAATTAACATTTTGTAGATGACATTATTATACCTGAAATGATCAATACATTCAATTGATACAGCATCAGCAGAAAAATGATTTGCTTTTCCCGTCAATATTAAAAGGCACTACATCTACTTGTTCTTTTTCCTGTTAATGTTTTTTATGTATTTGACACCAACCTGCCAGCATGACTGGAGATGGAAATTAGCCACTTGGCTAAGATCTACCATATTTACATGCTAAAGTTCATTTATATGCATTGTCCATTTTTAGGAATAAACTGACCCATACTAAATAAAAGTCTGACTAAATTACAGATAATCTCCAATCAATAGTTTTCAGAGGGAATGAATTGTTTCCAAGCCATGTATGTACAAATGCATGGGCAGAATGGAAGGTCCCATGGCAGACAGGCTCTGATGACCAAAACTGCAAGGTTTCAAAGCAAAGGGTGAAATGACTGGCACCTAACTAGAATGTTCCAGTATTAGAGATGTCAATTCAATGTCTCTGATCTGGAATACACAAGGGAGATATTTTGTTACATCTTTACTGCCAAGCACTACAAATCAAAAGTTGCTTTTTCATTGGTCAACACTACTCTTCAGAGTAGGGGTAGTGCTCAGTAATGAAAGTAAACAGCTAAGACAGGTAAAATATAACAGGAATGAAAACAAGTAATAAAAATCATAAGTTTAGGGTTAATACCTGAGAATTGAAAATATAACTACATTTAAACATGTAATTTGCCTGGTTTACTTTCAGCATCCTGATGTGTAAAAGCTAAACCAGGCTGCCTGTGGCATTCTGGCTAATATGAGGCCAAAGGGTCGAGGCTACCTGGGAAGTAAGCTGTTTACTTATAGGTCTCTGCAGTTCTCAGCTCACCCACAGGCTCCAACCAGTGAAACATATCCTTTCTGAATCTGAGCTGGCCTGAGTGTCTGGCCGGAGCTCTGAGCGATGCTGGGTGTTGACACAGTGGGGAAGGTTATTTATACACAGACTGTTTACTCTTCCAAAATGGAAGATTTTACAATATTTTAATGGCTTACTGAAACCACAGTTACAGGTGGAGGATACTCTACATATGATATCCTCCACAAATATCTGCTTGGACACACACCAGAAGTATCCATATTTAAGTACTTTGAGCTCTGCTTTCTTGTCTCCGAGCCCAGTGTCCGCTCAGCAAATGTTTGAGGGAGAAAATTAGACACCCCCCCTTCGTCTCCCATCCGTCAGAGTGAAATCACTTCCCCAGATAATCAATCACACTGAATCAGACAGAGAGAGTTTGTATTTGTGCCTGTGATCATTAATCGTGACAAAGTACAGAATAAAACAATATCAAGGAAAAGGTGCGTGAGAGTGGATGGAATATTTAAATCTGCCGTTTACGAATTGTAAAAGTGTTCGTCTGAAATATTTGAATATTTGTTAAATATTTTACCTTGTTAATTGATGTTGAGAGGAGGACTTAACACCGCGGGGGTTTTGTCTGTGTGTGTGTGTGTGTGTGTGTGTGTGGGTGTGCGTGTCTGTGTGCGTGCATGCGTGCGTGCGTGTGTTATGTAAGAGTCAGGTTAATTTTGGACCCAGATGTAATGGGAGCAGATTTGATGGGCATGAAAAGTGAACAGAGTAAAGAGGATAAGAGGGAGACTGAGAGAGAGCTGAAAGACAGGACAGTGGATTTGTAGGAATATCAGCAGTCGATAAATCAATCTTGTGTTGATTCAATCTATTGAAACTGCAGAAATGTGTAAAAGTTCAGGAAGCCAACGTTCCTTATAGTTTTTGTTGTAGTGGTCTTGATCAGCACTTCTCCGGGCTCTCTTAAGGTGTCTCAAAGTTATTCCTTGTTGGCCGCTTTTTCACTCATTTTCTTTTCAGACTTTGGACCTGAACAACAGTACATTGTCCGATTTTTGCTTAAAAATAAGAATGGCCAACAAATGGCCGACAAATGAAGTATTAGGCCAATAAAACTATTTACAGCAGGGGTTGAACAGTATCTAAAAGTAAGGACATTAAGCCAAAGAAAACAAGTCTTTGGGAATCATCTTCTTGGTGCTGAAATCCTATTTTCTACAGGGTTATGATAGGATATTTAATAGATCCAACTAGGGATTCTTCAATTAATCAGATCAAAACTGGACAACTTTCTATTGTTTGGGACTTATCTGTAATTGGATCATCAAAACTGGAAAAATCTTGCTAAATGCTAAAACCCCTTCATTTGGTCTTAGAGATGAAGCAACATGATCTTTGATTTTGTTTTATTAGCTTAGTAATAATCAGATATTTGGAAGCATAAATGGAGATAGTCTTGTCATCCCTTAATTTCTGCTGATTTTAAAGCTGCTACCTCTACCAAAACACCTGCAGTGCATTCTTTCCATTTGCAGTCAATGTTTTTTGTACATTTGACAAAATTTGCTCAGCTAAAGCTGTATGTGGTATAATACATCCATAAAAACAGTACTTGGACAAAATTGGAATTAGCAGGTCTGATCTCAGAGAAAACTGGACATCGGTACTGGTCTAAAAAACCTTATTGATGCTCTAGATTCACCTAAAGAAATAGGAAAATTTTGTCTTTCTGACAGGCTCCAAGTGCCTTAACATTCAAATTAAACTGGTTCTTTGCAAAATTTTCTGTTATGTGTCAAGACAACACAAGTTTATGCCTATTTTTAATGTTTCAATGAGTCAAGCTCCTTTATCAACCTTATCAAGCCTTTTCAACTATAAGGGCAATAAATGTTTGGGAAAAGCATCGAAAATATGAAGAAAAACTTTATGTAATTTAAAAAGAATCATGAGAGATTTCTAAGATCCCTTTAAATTATTGTCAGAAGCTCACTGGAAGTAAAGTATAAAGAAACTAGGAAATACTAAAGACTTTTGCACATTACTGTGTAAGCACAAATTAGGAAATTTAGCAGAATTTCCATAAGGGTATTTTAGTTGTGTGTGTTTGTCAGAAAACAGAATTGTAAAACTAAAAATTATTTTTCTCCTTATAATTGAGTTGAAAATCAATTTAACAAACTCTGCACAATGCAGAAAATAACTAAAGTTTAATGAGTTTTAAACTACATTCAAGGTAGACAGGATTTACAGTAAGTTATAACCAGTGTGGGTTTATTGTAATAGAAAATTGTACAACATACATACTATTCCACAACAGGAGAATACATGTGTTCAGGTTTCTGAGCCATTTCTCCACCTCTCCACACTGTATTTTTAAATTACTCAAGCTCCATTTGCTCTTTTCATGCAACCATGACCAGACCATGTAGTCTTTTAACTTTTTGTAGCTAATTATTTTGACAAGAACACAAATCCTTATTAGAATTAATATTTAGCAAGGGAGAAGTGCAGATAACATTTCTCCTCACTGAAGACAAAAACATATAGAACAGAAGCTAACCCCAAAATGAACCTGAGTAGCTGAGACTTGGGTGTATCTGTTCTTAGCTTAGGGACATCTCAAGGCATAAAAATAGCACAGGCAAGATGAAAAAAATGAAGAGTTATAACAAGATAAACTATCATTTTAAATCCCAAGCACTAAAATGTAATGGAACTAGCTCAAACATATTTAAAGTGTTTTAACATTGGTCGTTTTAAAGGGTGGACCGCAGATAATTAAAGGGATTAGGCTACAAAGACATCCGGTGGCTATCAAAGCTGCAGTCAGCCTCTGGTAATAAAATAAGACTGAAGGTATGCTTACTGCTAATTTCATCAGACAGGCAAATGCAGAGGTAATAAAGAGAGCTCTCTTCCACGGGAAATAACTGATAGTGAGAAAAGTGGGAGTTGGTTGATTGGTAAGAGAGAGTGAGCTGGGTAAAATAAAGAAGATCAGATTTATACCATAAGGATGAGGAACAAAACAGGAACAAATGGTACCCTGAAAAATTAACTGAAATTTACCCCCCATGATTTATCATATATGAAAAGAGTAAAAAGACTTAATTGGACAGGAAGCAGGAGTGATTGATGCTGTCAGAGTCCTAAAACCCAGACCTTTAAGGGTGCAGTGCCTTCCAATTCACATTTTAACACTGCAAACTTCAATATATTTTTTATTAAGATGTTATGCTATCGACAAACACAAAGTAGTGCATGGTTGCAAGAGGGATAGAAAATTTGTAATGTTGTACTCAGCCCCTTCATTCACAATGCTGGTAAGTTAAGTCCAGTGAAACTATCGCCTACAGATGTGACCCAATTAGTAAATAATGTGGAATTTTGTCTGAGCAACAATACAGCTGTTCTATGATGTTCTACCAAACCTCTGGGTTTAAAGTAACAATATGTGAAAAAGATTAAGGGGAACTGATATTTTTGCAAGGCACTGTGCATTAAGTCGGAAAAGGATAACATCCATGCAAGGATACCATGATGCCACCCAACGATATATATTACTGTATTGGACATCACATGCATAGCAATGACACACAAGCGCCATTGCTATGCATTGAGTGAGGACTTCTGCAGAAGCGGAAGCAGTATTAGAAGTACAAAAAAATGATATAATTGACATGACATAAAATTTGCTAAAAATTCTAGAAAAAAATAAGCGATGTACACAGGTATGCCATGAAAAGTAGTACAATGTTTAAAATACTAAAACAAAACATTTTTCGTGGCTAAATAAAGATTAAATTAAATTATATAATATGAGGATTTCAATAATCATATACAGTAATTTATTAGTGGAGTTTGTGAAGGGAACACAGAATCTGAATTCCTGAACATTTTAGCATTAGGCTAAAATAAGCTATGCTAGCATTTTTAGTCTTTGTCATAGAGTTTATGTCCTGCTCTCTTACAAACAAATATTAATTTACAGCACCTTGCTGCATTGGCAGCCAGTGTTTTTTTTTTTTTTTCTTGTTATCCTCCTCTTTCCTCTTTGGCTGTCTCTCTCACTCCGTTTTACAAGCTGTGAGGGTGGGCAGGTAACCTGGTGTGTGTGTCTTTGCACTGCTGGGACAGACAGCCTCCAAAATAGAAAGGAGGGAGCATCTGGTAGTTTCAGTGAGTCAGATACCCGAGCGGGCCACACGAGCAGCATGGATTGTTAATCTAAAAGAAATCATACATGACTCAAACCAAGCCTTTGGTCCTGGTTGAACTGAGAAATGTCCTGATGCTCCCAATGGACAGTCCACCCCTGGGCCTAGGTGACAGGAATCACATGAACCCTCTTAATACACCAATTAAGAAATTCCAGCACCAAGGCCAGAAACCAAGAAACTGTGATCCAATGATCACAACTATGCACCCTGAGATGTTAAAATCAATTGACAGCATGATGATATTTGTAGCACAGCAGGTATACTTGTCAACACTGTAATGCACAGTTCCCTCACTGATTATAGATGTATGTTTAGGGAGAGTACATATTTCTATTTATCATAACATCAGCACTATTCTCAGCTTTAATTTGAGCCAGATTTTATAAGAATCAGATAAGAAAAAAAGGCTTTGGGACCGTTTCTGGAACAGATGCATACACATCCCACATCAGAACAGCATGGTTTTGTTGACATGACTTAATGCATAACAATGGTGCCTGCATGTGCACGTCACTATCTATAGCAGCTAATTGATGATATCCAATCCAGTAATGTATATCAATGATGCCACTTAATATGAACATGAAACATTTTGAAAAGTTCATTGATATTACATCTTGGGAGTGGGGATGATGTAGTAGTTATTGAAGTTACTGTCCAGTGCATTTTCCTGTCATCAAGTAACCAATTTAAAATTGATAATTTAAATAATCTGCAAGAGGCCACATAGGCAGACTCCTTAATAATAGCAGACTCCCTGTTTCTCTTGAATAGAAAGTCATCTGTCCCTATCGTAATCACGCCCTGTTTTATTTTTTTTTTCCCCGTGTTGGGAGTAATATGAACTTTTATTGTTACTCTCACGTCTTTGAACCAAGTTAGAGAAACTTAAGTAAATCTCTTATCATCTATCCACTGAATGGCCTCTTGAAAAATCTAAAGTAAAGATCCTCTTCCAATAAAAGCCTTGGTGTGTCACTGTTTGCGGGATAATACGGGGATGCAGGGACCAAGTTGGCCTTTTCTATAACCCATGAGAGGAGACTGTGAGGGGGGCCTCATTACAGACAAGAGGATGTAGGGATAAAGCATTTCAGGCATTCTGCCAGGGCTCTGGGGGAGACTGGATTCCAGCTCTTTTGAAAGCCTGCTGATCTTACGTAATGTTTTGTAAAGATCCCCATGTGAACAGCATCGCGTTCCAGTCACATTCTTGGAACTTGAAGAACCAGACACTGAGGAGGCAAGAACAGCAAGAAACCAAAGAGACTCACTTTCCCATGAAGCACTTGGGTACAATGCTGAGCTTCTTGCGCCGATCCTTAATCAGGTGCCTGTTCTTGGTCATCATCATGTGGTAGAGCTTCTCACCCTTCTCTGCTATCATCACATAGGCATCCCGCTCCATTCCCAACTTAAGACCTGAAAAACACGTGAGAAATGTGAGAAAAGAAATGAACGAGCAAACACATTTACAGCCAAAAATAATAGAGCAGATCCAGATCTTTAAACTGGATTTCCAAGGCTATCTAAATGTATGAAATCAAAAAGTCAAAAACACGTCATGGTGCTGTTAGAGGACACAATCAAGCCTTTGCCTGAGCCATCTGGTTATGTTTGGCCCTCAACAGTGGTAAGTGGTTTCAGTGTTGATTTGTTAGAAAATTATTCATGCACTGTGTAGTGGATTCCATGAGGGCCCATTGTGATTCTGGCTGCCCCTGTAAAACCAGTTCAGCGTTTGAGCTGCTGAACACCAGTGGGATTTGATGAACCTCTGAACTGGACTCAGAGACTTTATGACACAAGCAAATAAACCCCATTTCAATAGGGTTTCATAATCTTCTTAACTTCTCTTAGCGGCATATCAAGATTTAAACTTGAGACTAAAGCACTCCATTTAACACTCACAATAGGCTTGATGAAGTTCATAATATAGTATACTTTATGTTTGAAAAGTTGGCAAAAAAGGTGACAAATATCTTTTTTTATGCAATAAGACACCCACTGAATCTTTAGGTTGCAAGAACAGAGTTGATTTTATGGAAAAGAAAACTTTACATATTTTTCCAATTACAGCGACTTCTCACTGGTTTTTATTATTTCAATTAAAACTTCAATAAAACAAATAAACAATAAAGAAACTAATCTTATAAGAAATAAACATTTTATTACGGTTGAACCATGTATGAAGATATATAATGTTAATCCACCACTAATTCAATTCAGTTTATTTATATAGCGCCAATTCACAACACATGTTGTCTCAAGGCACTTCACAAAAAGTCAGGTACATACATTACAAAGTCCTAATCATTGAACAGTGCAGTCAGAGTTAGTTATTTATTCAAATTGGATAAAAAGGTTTTCTGTCTAAGGAAACCCAGCAGATTGCATCCAGTCAGTGACTTGCAGCATTCACTCCTCCCGAATGAGCATGTAGAGACAGTGGACAGTCACTGGCGTTGACTTTGCAGCAATCCCTCATACTGAGCATGCATGTAGCGACAGTGGAGAGGAAAAACTCCCTTTTAACAGGAAGAAACCTCCAGCAGAACCAGGCTCAGTGTGAGCGGCCATCTGCCACGACCGACTGGGGGTTAGAGAGAACAGAGCAGAGACACAAAGAGAACAAAGAAGCACTGATCCAAGAGTACTTTCTATGGGAAGGAAAAGTAAATGTTAATGGATGTAGCTCCTTTTGTCATTTCATCTAGAAAGAAAGAACAAATAAACTCTGAGCCAGTTTTCAAGTTTAGAGTCTGAAGAGGGCACATAGAGTTAGTTACAGTAAAAGCTCAGTCAGTAGCCATGTCTAGGAGAGAGAAAGGGTTAAACACTGAAAGACAGGGCCAAGTGGATCATCGGTAGAGGGTGAGCATTAAGTTGTTGCCAGCAGAAGCTTGGACGATTCCCCTCTCCAGAAAGGTGTTACAGGTAGACACAGAGTCAGGCCAGGTGTAGCTTCTAGGAAGAGAAAAGAGAGAGAACAAAGTTAAAAGCTGAAATAACAGCAAATAATACAAAATTGAAGAGTAGTGTGAGAAAGTAGCGAAGAGGGTGAAAGTGGTCATTATGTCCTCCAGCAGCCTAAGCCTATAACAGCATAACAACAGAGACAGTTTGAGTTTAGATTATTTACTTAAACGGCGCTTATTTACAACAATGTCGTCTCAAGGCACCCCACAAAGGGTCCCACTGATGGTCATTGCTATACTAAAAACCACCAGGATTGGGATACCTCTCTCTGTCAGACTGATTATAACCATTGGAAAAGAGAGGGGGTCATACAGGTAGCAGAAATGGAGGGTGTGTTTGCACCTCAACCATAACTGAGCCGGTTTAGGCTAAACCTGACTCCCCCTTACTACACTACAATTAACCCATAGACTCTTTCAAACATTAAACGATGTGACAATAACTCACATCTAACTAACATCAAGTGTGGTAATGGTGGTGAAGGGAAGGTAGAGTCTATTCAACTAGTCAAATAAATTATTGATATACTTTCACAGCATATCAGGGTGAAAGCTTTTACAAAATAAAGACGATTCAACTAGCTATAAAGCTATAAAGGAAAATATATTTTCTAAGCTAAACCCTGCATTTATTTATACAGGCTTCTACTTAAACAGGTGACGTTAAACAAGTCCACTTTTTGAAACAGGAGCAGACTCTGAAGCAGACAACAGAAAACTCAAGGATTAAAAAGAACTTGGACTGTTTTATCATTTCAAGCTTTCAACCACTGTCTGTCAAAAGTAGGTAGGTAATCTAGGAAAAAAAAACACACACACAAACAGAGGGTATAGCTAAATAATAATAAAAAAGTTATTTATGCACTTTTCATTCGGAGGAGTGCTACAATTAAAACACAAGAATAAAACAACACTAAAGTAAGGGGGTAGGTGGAGGAGCCGGGGGCTAGACGCCCTAAGGATGCGGGTGGAGGTTTGAAGTGAAATGAGTTCTTGGAGATAAGATGGACCATGGCCGCCGATGAATTTATGAGTGAGCAAAAGAATTTCATATTGGATCTGAAATGGGACTGGGAGCAAGTGGATGGAGTATAAAATGGGTGCGATATGCTCAGACGTGCGTACTTTCATGAGCATTCATGTGGCACTGTTTTGGATATACTTTTTTAATGTTTTTGGAGGAGATCACTGTAAAAAGTCCATTGGAGTAATCCAATATGGAGGATAGAAAGGCTTGGATACGTTTTTTTACATCAGAATGGGAAAGAAGTGAACGGTGGTCTTTGATAGATTCTTTATGTGGTCATCAAAGGATAGTTCTCAAACCTGACACCAAGGTTAGTTACTGAGGGGAGAAAGCAATGACCCGGTCATCAAAGGAGAGCTGGGATATTATGGAGTACCACCAATGCTAATCCAGATAAAGGATTAGAAGGAGAATTTAAAAAACTAAGCTTTGTAAGAGTTATATTTTTGGTTTCATAAAATTGTAAAGTCCTGTTTTACTGTAGAACTGCTTCACAATGACTCTTGTGTATTGTACACGCACACCTCTGCACCTTAATATGTATAATTAATAACTATTGACAAAAGGAAGGCCTGTTAAGTTACTGTTACAAGAAAATTAGTTAATGATTCAACAATCCGATCGTTCAGATCTTTTTTCTTAACGTTTAATACAGCTGTAATATAGTTTAAGCTGAAGTCCTGAAGGCAAATAATTAATTTCTTGTATTGTGGTACTTTTTAATGCTTTGAGGCGTGGAAAAAAAACTAAAACATTGAACAATAGTCATTCATATAAAAGAGACATTTCATATTTGTTTTTCAGTAGGGTCTAATTTCTTCAGATACCTTTGTCCAATAACCTGGTGGATATTATTAACAGGTATGTATTCTACTTTGGAGAAAATGTCAAATATATATACAGTCTATCTATATTTTATTTTACTGTAAAATAAAGAAAGAAAATTACACAGAAAAATAATGATTGGAAATAG
Organism: Crenichthys baileyi; assembly: GCA_036173005.1. NCBI lineage: Eukaryota > Metazoa > Chordata > Actinopteri > Cyprinodontiformes > Goodeidae > Crenichthys > Crenichthys baileyi. The sequence continues at coordinate 337,046 of JAHHUM010001185.1, read as the reverse complement.
ACTTCAAAATTGTGATCAGTCGATAATAAAAATCGTGGTCAAAACTAAGAATTTAATTATGTACTTAAAACCATTTGAGGGCTGAAGGTTGAGCGATGAGGAGGCAGTTTGAACAATTCAAAGGAAGGAGCTTGAAACAAACAATGCTATAAGTTATGCAGCCTATTATCAACACCAATTTTCCCATTGAGCCTTAGAGCTCTCCGCTGGCCCACTGATGGAGGTGGGGTTATATTACATTTGGCGGCAGCTGGAGTAGACTTAAACAATAAGTGTCATTGAACAACAGACGGGGCCTCTCCTGCTGCTCCAGCTGCCAGAGCTCGTCTTAAGGTGCCCCTCATCTTCCTGTGCCGTCTGGCGCAAGATAAAAACCAAAACACTTTAAATGAGCCACATGTTGTCCCTAAAACATCCATATAAACGTTGATAAGACACAACACCCCCAGCTGGAAGTTTCTGAACAATGAAAGACTTTAGTGAGGGCCATGTGATGAACCCCATATGTCAAACGACAGGAGAGACAAACTGCTGCAAAATGTGGAAAAAGATTTCATGCAATCAGTCTTGTCCTAAAAAATAATAATGCATGCAGGGTAAAAGGTGGAAGAACTCAGTGCTAGGATTTATTGCAGAAAAAAAACATGTTACTGTCTTGATAGGGGTAAAGAAAAGGTAAGTGCATTGCAAGTGATGTATATGGTAGAAAGTGTAACAGAGGAGGAGCAATCGGAGAAACTCGGCTCTGTGACTGATCTGGCATCTGTTAGCCTCAGGTCAATTTCCGCTAGGGTGAAACTTAAAACCACAAGCTGCAGCACACTCCTTTAGACTTTATTCTAGTATGACTCCCTTTCAGTTGGATCAAACACTATTAACATCAAGCTCAGTGGAAATTTCTCATCTACATAAGATACAAAAAACAAATTTGACCAATACTAACTTCAGCCATAATGGTTATTCTCAGCTTAACTGGAGACAGATTAGAGTAGAGCCTTTTGCAGTCATTGGCTCTGACAATCCAGTTTTGATTTTTAGCATCAATGCTATCAGGTGGCCACAAATGTGGCCAAAGGCTTTCACACTGGCCAATGCACAGAACATTATAAAGACAGATGGCAAGTGCTTAACAGGTGGGAATTTAATTTGAGGTAAAAGATGGAAGTGTAAAGTCGAAAAAAAAAACAACTAAAGGAGAAACAACGCTATCGATTTACATCAGTATTCTTAAACCTGTAAAAACGGCTTATGTTTAATATCAATAAGCGTAATGAATATTATAGTGGATTTTCTTTTTTCTTATTTTGTAAAACCAATCAGGGCAAAACTGGGAGAACAAGTTTGAATTTAAATAAAAGTTCCTCTAGTCCTCAAAGAGACAAAACTGTACATACAGGTACAAATACAGAAATACAGAACCATTTATACTTGTGTTTATGTCCTTTATCCAAATTGCAGGGAAACCAGACACTTTCTATAGACATGAGCAAGATCCTGGTATAATTTTGGCTTTTTATTTGATTACTTTTCTCAACAAAAAATGGCAGACTGATTTAAATCGTTCGGTTTCCTGGCATGGACCCAGCTTTAAGCAAGGCCCATACATTTGTTAACGGGACTGAAGTCAGGGCTTTGAGAAGACCCTAGCATTATGTGTGTTTGGGATCATCCAACTATTTCCAAGGTTTAACATTCTGACCCAAACTGTGGCCCCCGATTAACTGAACTTGGTTATAATGGTCAAGAACAAGCCAGCAACCAACATGGCATAAGCTATCATAAACTGGAAGCTGTCTGAACACCAGTCTCAGTGAAGCGAGTTTAACGCTGACTCAGCTACTGTTGTCTACCAAGAAAGAAGTACTGTTTAAAAACCAAAACCTTAAGTCATGACTGTAATTTGCAGCCAAACGCCCTCTAGAGTAAAGATTTCATGGTCAGATAAGAAAGATAGAGCAGTTTGGCAACACATATGTTTAGAAGAATCAAGGTAAACCTTACAAGCCATGTAATACTGTTCCAGCTGTTAAGTATGATGGTGGCTGCATCCTGCAGAGGATCTGTTTCACTGCTAGTGGTACTGGTGAATTGATCAACGATGGTAGAACATTGAAGATGGAAAACTACCTCCAAATATTTCAACTTTATCTAAGGTCAAACATAACAGTGTTCCAACATGACAATGATTCCAAACTCACATCAAAACTGGCTTTGTAAGGGATGAGGCATGCCAACAATAGCTTCTGGAAAGAACCTAAATGATTTACCCCAGCAACTTACTCCAGGAACTTACTCGTGGCTACAAAAAAATTTAGGTTTTCTGCAACTTTGTAAGGATGTTTATCCAAACTTTAGTGATGTTCTATGCAGAAATTTAAACATGTATGCATAATTTAGTCCCTACTTACATGTTGGATTATGATCCTACCCTGGGAAAACACAGCTCAAATGCATCATTAACAGGCTACAGTGAATATGACTTTAATGCCCGCGGTGAAAGTAGATGCCCCTAATGTTATTTCAAGCATTTGAGAAGGGTTTTGATTTTAGCATCACTGTTAGTGAAGATGTGTCAGCTGAAAAGAAGAACAATGATCAGCCAGACTTCTCCGCTACTTTTTCAGAATTTTTGACCATGAATATTTGTGAATTTTTGCTGTTGTTTTCGCAAACTCTGTCAACAACAGAACAAAGAAAACAAAAACAAACATTTTGTGACCTATGCTTCTATAATGTACACAGTGGTAAGGGAATTGTTCAAGGTAGGACATGGCTGTAAGACACTATACCCTGTTCACAGCTCATATGTTACTGTGTAAAAGATTAGGTGTTTTGACAGTACATTTAAAGTGACAGCAACAATTTGTTAAAAATATATATATATGTATTGGTTTACTATTTCCATTAATAATAGTCCATGTAGTAGAGTAGCAGAGAATCAAAATAGATGGCAGATGTATTGTTAGAAAAAGATAAACAACATACATTTGGCATTTAAACAACACAAAATAAAAAACCTTCCAATCCAGAAATAAGAGTAGAAATAAAATCAGTTGGTGGAGGAGAGCAAATAGCACCTCTACAGTAAAGTTGAATGACATAAATATTTAATCACACCTACGGGGTTCCTTCTAAAACCTCTTTGATGTTAAAATTTCTAAGTGCAAAAAAGAGAAAATAAAAACTGAAGGTACTGTTCAAAATGGCCTTTAAAACAATAAAAAGCATTACTCACTCTCTCTCTGCTCCCGTTCCCTCAAGATGGCATCCAGCCACTTCTGCTTGTCCTCTGCATGTTTGGCCATGCAGACAAACCACTTGTTCTTAGCTGTGTTGTGAATCTTCCAGCCATTAGTTACTGTGTAGTTGTTGCTGTGATAGTCAGCTGAAAAGTAAACGAATGAATAAATTTAAAAGAAGTAGAGGTGAACATGAAAAAGACTAAGACTCAGTACTGTTACAACAATACCTTATGACAGTGCCCAGAAAAAAGTTAAATCTGTCGAACTTGTGTACATTTTTTTATATTCCAACCACGAACCTCAGTTATTTTATCAGGATTTCAGGGGATTGACTAACAAAAGTACCCTGTGGTGACTCTGGAGGAGCTGCAGAGATCTACAGCTCAGGAGGAAGATCCTGTCAACATGACAGCTACTAATGGTGCCATGACGAGATGTAGTTTTTATGAATAAGTGGTAAGAAGAACATAATAGCTGAAACAAACTATTTTGGGGACACAGCAAACATGCAAAAGAAGATGCTCTGGTCAGGTGAGACCAAAAGTGAACCACTGGTCTACATGCATAACGATATGTGTGGAAGAAGACCAACACTGCACATTGTTGTAAACACACCACCCCCATGTGAAACATGGGGGAGCTATTTTGCAAAGAACAACTGGCAAACATTTCATTTGTAGATGTGTGACTCTGTACTATCAGCTTTTTTTGCAGAAAAAGATAGTTCTACACCGCATTGAATAAGGCGACTGAATAAATTTGGACAATTGGATCCATTAGTTTTTTAACAAAGCCTGTTCTATTTTTTAGGGCTATGCAGTGATAGGACAACAGATCTGTGCATCATCCAAAAAGAAATATCTTCCACAAAGGAGAAACACTCCTACAGTATTCATATGGTATAAAACAATTAATTATTTCACTATAAAATACGAGATGTAAGTAATGAATACAAGCTTAGAGCCAGCAGATTTTACAATCTGACATTCCCAATGCAAACACTGCCTTCAGCTTTAAGAAAAGAAAATAATGTGATTAATCAATTATACTTCTAAAGATGTTGTTAACAAGCAACATCTCTCTGAAGTGATGAAGTCTCAAAGATTATCATAAATGACAATTAAAAAGATAAAAAGGCAGCAATATAAAAGCAGTAAAGAACCGTTCCTGCACCAACTCATCAGAATTTCTCATCGTACCCCGTTCTAATTCCATTATCTATTTAGCTGCAGGTGAGCGGCCTCTGAATAATGAATGGCCACTGGTAATGGGGTGCATTAGTCTCATGCTCAAAGGTCGTATAAATAGATTTGATGATTTGGGCCCTGCTGGGAGCTGCTCCTGCTTCCCTGAGAGGACAAGAATCTGTGTAGAAACACATGCAGAATGACTGCTAGAAAGAAAAAAGATGGATTCCCTCTATAATCCTGTAAAAAGTGCAGGAATCTGTCAACAGATCTGGCCAAGTCAAAATCTTTTGAAAGGACGTGGACACTTCCCTTTTTTCCATTTCTGTTTCTAGTCACACCCTTGTTTCACAACTTCTACGCTGAAATCAGATCATTTGAAAGTGGGACCCCTGGACCCTGCAAGTAAGGCTTGTTTTTCTTTGTGGTTTCCCTTTCAGTAACCAGAATGTGACAGCAAGTAGCCAATACGAGGACAAAAAAAAAGTCATGTGAGCTTGCAGAAAAATACAGCCAGCATAGAGAACAGAGAGAGAGATTAACAAAAAAAAGAGGAAACATGTGAGGGGAAGATCAAGTGTTTCTACACCGGAGGACAAAACTGCACCAACCCCTGCAAACCACAATAACAAAACAGACAGTGAGGTGACTGTTTCACAACCAGTACACACAAAAGCTGCAAATTTCTGACATCTTATCTCCAACGGAGCTGGAACACATCACGTTTATCAACTATTATAAGGGTTTACACTTCAGATATGTATCGATTCATCAACCCATCGCTCAGTAGCTGACATCAAAAGGTGCACGAGGCTGCAAGCTACATCCTGTTCAAGACTAGGTGCAAGTATGGTACTCCACCCAAACTGTCAACAAGTCCCTGATTCAAATCAAACCAGTGGGCTAAAAACAGCTTGATTGCATGAACCAACATGGTAAATAAGAAGAGAGGGCACTGTGTGCAAACTGAAAGGAGTAACTGTTGCTTTTGCATTATTTTTCTTCCTTTCTAGAAACATAGTAAATAAATAAATGTTGTATTCCGTAAGAAATAAGCAGAAACTCTTGATAAATGGTTTAACACATCCTCATAACATGTAGAGATATACAAACACTCCCCAGAGCTGATACTCCGCTGAGCAAACACTAACCTGTTCCATCTTCCACATTTTCCACCTCCATCACCTCTGTGTTGATCCGACCTCTGAAAAGATAGAGAGGCCCGTTGATGGACTTGGTCCTCTTTGTGGACTTCTTTCCAGATACCCTTGGAAAGGGGACAACACTGCGGTTACACTCAGGAGGAATAAACATCTGCTGATGCCAGCACCATGCACTACAAAAACAACTCACTACACTGCAATACTCCATAAAAAACAAACATCCATGCATATGCAGGGATAGGAGCTTCATATGCATGGACGTGTGCTTATTTTGCTTGCATAGTAAATAATGAGTCTTTCGCACAAATTTTTTTTCCACGTCTGGTCGGGTCTGAATATTTCTTGTTGTTTTTCATTAACGCACAGTCTTCTGAATGTCTCACCTGGACTTCCTTTTGCAGTACACCAAAAGGTTGTCAAACAGAAAGAAGACACGTTCCTGGATGTTGCCTGCCGAGATTTTGAGAAGATTTCCATGAAGGAGTAATTCCGTGCAGATATCTGTCAGGTTGGTTCCCTGCAGAAAAAAAAGACAAATTTTAAATGGAAGACCGGATCCACACTATAAACTTCACTGTTAGCAGCCTTGGTTTATTTTATCGGAGCACAACATTGCTGTGTGTATCCAAACATGAAGAGTTCACAACCTCAACAGAACAATATAAAAAATTAAACTTTGACACTGAGAGCAACTTGTTTTCATTCTGTTGTCAATGATAGGAAGGGCTGAAGACAGCTGTCCCCATCAAACCCCATTTTGGTTTTTGAAGACAAAGCCATATTGTTAACTATTCTATTTCAGGGGATGTGCATTTCTGCTAGTAAAAAAAAAACACAAACAACTGAAGAAGAGGTGAAACATCTCAAAAAGAGATGTAATCAAATTCTAATGAGTGGGATGATTACAGCAAAAGAGCAAGGCTCCCCCAAAACTGTTCATTTGAGTACAGAGCCTTGTATATGTAGTCATACCCCTTTTGTCACATCATAAAAATAAACTCAGTCTTCCTATCAACTCTGGACAGTTTCCCTGTCCTTGCCGGAGAAAAATATCCCCACAACATAATGCTGCCACCACCGTGTTTAAAAGTAGTAATTGTGTGTTAAGGTTGATGTTATTTTTTATTTCCCTCATAGTGTCTTGCATGTAGCACCCCAGGTTGGATTTCGGTCTCATCTGACTAGACGCTTGCCGTTTTCCCCCCATATGGATTGTGGCAAATTGCAAAAGGGATGTCTTATGGCTTTCTTTCAAGAAAAGCTTTCTTCCACTTGAGCTTCGCAGCTGCTCAAGAATTACCATGAGCTTGTTGGCTGCATCTTTGCCGGGCCTGTCAGATTAGGTAGATGTCCATGTCTTTGTAGGTCTGCATCTGTGCCAGCCATACTCTATCCATTTTCAGAAGATAGATTAAAGAATGCGCTTTTACATCTCCAAAATCTAACACCCCTTTAAACCCTTTAACATTCCACAACTTTATTCCTGACCAGTCTGTTTTGTTCTTGGTGTTCATGATGCTTTTTAATCACTGATGTTTACTAACAAACCTCCCAAAAGTCATAAAGGCCTCCATAGAAAAGCTGTATTCAGATTAACTTACACCCAGGAGAACTGTGTCAATTAGGCAATTGGTTCCAGTGGTTTTTATTTAGGGGGAATCAGAGTGTGTAAAAATATCCACTTTACAAATTATGAACTACAAAGAAGTTTATGGTTGTAACAACACGGTTCAATTCAATGTGAATGATTTTGCAATTCAATATATGAATTTTACTACAGACAGATCAAAGCACTTTCATTCCCTAAAAAATGTCTTTACACGTTTACAGGGCTAAATATTCAGAGAAACTAAAGTCCTGACTGCAAACTGAGCAGAAATGCATATTTCTGCAGGTAAATTTTGGGTTAAATGCTTTGCACTTCTGTCTTCTGTGAAAGGAAAGCTTTTTGCCTCTCAGGCAGGTGCTATATGCCTATGTAGATACTCTGCTGCCTTGCACCTTCACAGGATATGAGCGAATCTCAGATAAAAGCCTTTTTCTCGTAAACTATCGAATAAACCACAACCCATTAGGACCGCCTAGCAAAAAGGTAGGCCAGAAGCCTGTAACAATCATCACACCCACATCAGATGGTTGGAGATAGATTGCTGTTAAACACATTTTATAATGAAATTATTTGCATAAGCTTTATGAAAGAGAGGCAAAAAAAAAATAATTTTTATGAAAGGCATACAATTACTGGCTCAATCAGGATTCAAGAGGGTTATGACTTTTAACTTGTTGGCTAAACATAGCATGGTGTCTAATCAGCTTTTTAATAAAGTGGCTTAGCTGCAAAACCATTTACTGTAATTGAAGAGACAATTATTTTTAGAAAGCCATTTTCAGCTTTTTTACATTTTCAGCTGGGGACTGGAAATGGGTTTCACACTTAAAAACATGAGCAGTCACTCATTAACATGTTTCCTCCAAGTTGTGAATGACAAAACTTCTTTCTGCAAAACTAAAACAGTCAACAAAACCACAATTTATTTATTTGAACACATAAAGGAGCAGGCAACTAAAACATGTCAACACAAGGCTGCAAATAAATTAGATAATAAAGATAAAAGACAACTCATTACTCATTGTTAAATGGTTCATTCCCCTCCAAATCATCTGGAACTAAATGCCTCCATGTGTGGAGCACACTATCATCCCCCCACCACACCCAGATTTTGGCTTGTTTCTGACATAGGGTTGCACCAGAGACCCCCGCCTGGATTCAACCCCCTGGCTTTGTCAGTAAAGTTGAGCTAGACCCACTCTGAAGCCTCTATAATTGCTTTGTATTTGTTTATTTCTGATATAGATTTCATGTTTTAAGAGTAAATATCAAGAAAAATCTCCCTTATTCTCTTCAATGTTAAAGTCAACACCAAGTGGGTTGAGGAAGGGGCCCCCACATCAGGAAATCAATTCAATCTCAGATCAGTAGCAATAGTCTAATGTCAAGACAGTAATGCTGTATGCATGTGTCTGCACAGAAGAATGTATGTCTTGCATTCTGCAGACATCTTTGGTTAGGGCTATTTAAATGTATGTGGTTGGGTCTAAAGCTGCGAAATGTGCCTGAAGAGGATGAACACTGTATACAATAACTAGTAATGCATCTGGGCCTGATTCGGCACTACTGGCGGCCTCCTCCATTAGGGCTGGAGGTGATCAGCCTCTGAGAGTGGCTGCAGAGGGGAAAGAAGAGCGAGACTAATGCAGTTAGGTTAGACGCTTGATGTGGGGGGGTTGCAGGGTCAGAGTAAAGTGCCTGTCTAAGGTTCTTTTTTTTTTGTTGAAAAGAAAAAAATCTGAACTTTTGGAGCTTATTTGAGGCTCTTTCCTACAGAAATCCCATGTTCAAGGCCGCTTGCTGCTCTGTTTGCTTTTAGGATTTATATACACCACTTGTTCTTCATTACAATAGATGGCTCTGAATAAAAAGTCTAGTTTAGCAGATACTTTATCTACAAAGGAATGATATATTCACACCGTCAAGCTGAACAAGATTACTGGTTTGTGTGACCACAAAGCATTTAATAACAATAATATCAATAATAATTATAATAACAAGAATAATATCCTTATTATATAAATTAAAATACTTGGCGAAATTGACCAAACTTGCCCTATTTTCAACTTAATTATTCATATCCACAACGAGAAATGTCTGCAACTCATTTAGGCTGCAGGAGAGCATAAGACTTAAAATGGGTAACAGGAAGGCTGAACAAAGTACATAACTTCAGGATCCTTTAGCGCTTTCAACATCTGTCTGTTATGAAACATGGAAATGTCGGGAACCTTTTGGAAACCTCAGCATAAAAGTTAGGGTTTACATTCTTAGACATATAAACATAGAGGATGCTGTGCTAGCCATGTTTTTAGCCAATGTAGGTTTCTCAAGGCAGTTAAAATGTCCACTCTACATTTTCTTAGTATTTTTAGTTGTGTAAAACCTTGTTTTACAGCAACTGCACACATTGTGGGAAGTCACATCTGCCCCTAAATAAAAACCTGAAAAAGCTCACTAGAGGAATTCTGGAAAATAAGTTTTGAAAAACTCTTTTTTGAATTTTGCTCTTACAACTTATTGTACCATGCTAAAGATAAATCTGATAAATCTTAAAATTGGAAGGAGCAGATATGCTCTTTTTCAGTTTATCAAAATAAAACAAACATTTGCTGATTTTCTTCTATTTGTGTTTTATAATCAATGTTAACGAGTAAGGGGAGAGGAGACAGGAGTCTAGTCTGGCGAGCAGACAAAGGGATGTTCAAATGAGGCCCATTTCTAGCAAAGGTGGCACATATAAACCTCCTCAGACACATGACTTGGGTTCTGCTTCTTAGGTCTCTTTTGATTGGGCAGTGATCCTGTTGGCATCCCCCTCAGCACCCTGTGTAGGTGGATTGTCCCCATTGGTGCCCACTAAGACAAGGACTCTGTTGTGGTGGTTGAGGGAGGCGTGAAAAATTCACCATACCCGTCACTCGTTTCTTTGGCCCTGTCTGTGGCCCCTGCTCTAAAAGCACTGGTATGGCTGCATAATACAGCAGTAAACGTAAAGGAGAGTTGTGGTAGTTTAGGTCTTCAAATTCAAATTCTAGTTGCCTTTGCTGTGGTTTTATTAAAGATATTTTTCATTTCAGTTTCCAGGGAATAATACATGTGTTGCATTTATGACCTTCTAATAAATCTGCAATTTTGAAGATCACCTTTCAGATTCCCTTCCAGTCCTGATTTTACATTCTGGGTACCACAGCTTATCATGAGGCCTATCTGCGCTCTTGTTCTCACCTCCCAGCCTTCAATGTGAGACTGCAGCTGTTCGAGAGCCTCCAGTTTCTCCATCTGCCTCTTGGTCTCATTGATGTTGGAGCAGACAGCCTTCATACCCTGCAGAGACTCCTCCACGGCAGGGTAATCTGCATGCTTCTTAGGAGTCCTTTTAAGTAGTTCCTATAATATGGAAAGAGGAAGTGCATATAATTGTAGCTGTAGGTCGGTAAGCTAAAAAAAACAACACTGTTAAGGAAAGGTTATTTAGTTGCATGACCTTTACCAGCTTCAGTTCCAAAACTACCACCTACAGTGTAGGTAGATGTGTGCCCATCTAACAAAGTTTATAAATGAGTCATGATCTGAACTCAAACATGCACGTCTGCCTGTCCAGGCAGACCGCCTGGACAGGCTGCGGCGTATGAAACAAAGCTGGTGTTCTCATTGGATGGCAGTTCTGTAACATCGCTGAAGCAGCTGGGACAGTACCTTCAGCAGCAGAGGGTACTTGCAGATCCTCTGAATTGGAGTGAGAAGGTAACCCTCCAGTGGAATGTCTGTGCTCTTCTTTCCTCCAAGCAGCATGCAGTGCTTCACAGGAAACAAAAGCAAAACGCATTACAAACAACTACATGTCTGTGAATTTGCATTGAAGCAATGACATAATGTAAATAGACCAACAAAGTAAGAGTGTCAGTGACTCCAGCTCTATACACAGAAGGTAAATGTCTTGTTTCCTGTATCCATTTTAACTAATTTGTGCCATGGTTGGGGAAGTTAACTGGAAGAATTACATCACCATGACAACACAGTCATAAAGAACAGGTGTATTTACACTGAGATTAAAATTTGACTCTACTTCTATTTAGGTGCCTTCTGATGGTAACTGGTTAACCTGGATTTTATTTAAGAGAATCAGAGTCAAGGGGAGGGTGAATTAAAAATCCATGATCGTCTTTCTTCCAACTTGACAATTATGTGCTACTTTGCTTTGGTCTGTTACACAGAATCCCAACAAAAATGCATTAAACTTAGTGGATAGAACGTGACTAAAAGTGAATGTATGAATACTGCTGCTGTTATATCAGGACCAACATGCACAGCAACGGATTACTTGAAATGTCCATCTTTTTAATATGAAATCAGATACAGAACGTTGCAAAAGGTTTTTAACCATACTTAACCATAAATAATCCTTCCAAGGAACAACCCTTTAGAGAGGCTTTCTTAGTATCTGTCAAAGATTTATTTTCTTTAGACTTTCAGACCTTCAGAAAGCCTGATATGAAGACGTTAGGGGTGACTCAAGAGTTTTGCACAGTACAAAACACTTATCTGAAATAATTTTAGTGCATTTAAAGATTTTGTCTTTGCTGGTGGACGTGCTTTGAAATTTTCATCAGTAAGACAGCTTTAATTGGCTGCCGTTGTTCTGTTTTAATTGGCTGTAGATGTCATTTATATCAATTTGTTGCGCAGCCCGTCAGACTGGGTTTCAAGTATCTTTTTGTTTATAAGGATCTTGTTTAAGGAGACCTGTTCTTTACATTTACACGGTAAAATGTGATTTTAGAACAAATGTTTTTTGGGTTTTTTTTAAACTGTGTCCTGTTCAGCAGAGTAGCGCTCAGAATTGTTGTCTGAGTGCCAAGACGAAGCCCAACAGATTTACTTTCACAAGTGGAGCATTACAGCTAACGCTTTAATATTTTATAAAAGAAACTTTATTAGAAACTGCTTTGGGATTATTTCAATTGTTACATACACGGAGACAGAAACGAAAAGGAAAAAATAAGAAGCACGAAAGAGAGAGAGGTGGGGCAAACGGAAAAAGGGAGACAAGGAGAAAAGAATGGAGAAGAGAAAGAAGGATGAAGAGAATACAAGATAACATCCTGCTTGCTTCTACACCTGCAGAAACATTCATATTAACACCTTTTTTACCAAAAGTGTTTCACCTCCTTTAAAAGACACAGAACAAAATTTTATAGTTTTATTTTTAGTGTGAAATAGTTTTTTTTCCTGCATCATTACAGAAACTCCATAAAGAGCTACTACAACTATTACAACTTTGACTTTTAATATTCTGATTATATTTACTGAAAATGCCATATTCTGTTAAATTTAATCACGTTATAACATTTAAGTAGAATTCTGATTAAAAAGTTTTACTTTTTGGATAATAATTTCGTCTCGAGTTTTTAATTCAGTAATACAGTCAAACTTTCTGATCAGAATTCCTGGTAGCTAGACTTGATCCAGTCAGACGTATAGGATCGGAGTTCTGATCAAGGCATTTTTAGATTCCTATGCCTATTTTTAGATTCCTGTTATTGTATTGTCTGGGATTTTATGTCTTCCACACCCTTAGCAAGCAGTTGTGTGGCCAATTCTGAAACACATTACTACTCTATTTTGTCTGCACAATTTACAAAACCTGATGATAGGACAGTGCACATTTTCAGTTTGGGATTCCTCTAACAAATCGTTTTTCACTCTCCAAAATAACGTTCACTTCCTGTCTCTCTGTGTCATGTGACCTGCTATTTCTCTGATAGCTATCTGGGTAGGGGAAAGTTGCACAGCTGAAACACTAATCAATAGAGTTTATGACGTTCGAAGCAAAGTGCTCAGTTTATGAGACAGGAAAACAACATTTAATGTAAATTCTGTCAGTACAGAATTAACTGTAAACACATTAAAAGATGTAATAATTTAAATTATCAAAAAAAAATTTATATTGGCATTAGCTTAGCATGGCTCTGCATAAAAGAATGGTTAGCAGGAACAAGATCTGAAGACTGCAGCTGTATGGGTAGACAGAATATCTGCTGCTCTCCAGAAAAATACATACTGTAGCATCGGGAACGTCAGAGATGAGAGAGCTAAGTGGAAAAGTGGTCTGTTGTTCTAAAGCATTTTCAGGCATATCCAAGGCATTGATCTTGATTAAGTAATCAGACTGGAACTCTGTCTCAGACCCTTTTCTTAAGCCAGAAACAAAGCCAGAAACAAAGAAACACCATCTGTTTGTTCAGACAATTTTCTCTACTATTGGCCCCACTATTGTCAAACATTTACAAAAGTGGAGCCAATCACCATGTCTATTTTAAAACTTCAGAATAAGCTCTTCCCCAGAATCACATGAAACTTCTGCTTCTTTAGAAATGTATGAATGGCAGCACAGTGACAGCCTTGCCTTCACTTCAGCTTGTATTTAGATGGAACGCAGCCTGTTGGTTTGTGCATACTATGAGCTCGTGGGATGAAAAGAAAGATCGAAAAACATTCATGCAGATAAAACACTGAAGTCTTCTCCAGTGGGAAGGAAGGCCGGAGATCACTTTGAAGCATTGTGATCAAATGGCAATTCCTTTCAAGTCTAAACAGAGAAGGAGAGGCTGAATGGAGTTGTAAAGTATTCTGATAATTTCTCCGACTTCAACTGATTCATTTTTGGTTTATGCCATTTTTCCTTCCTACTCCAATTTTTACCCACTTCCATTTCACTCTCATCTTCTTTGTATTTGTAATCCACCAGCCTGAAGCCAGAAGACGCTCCAGTCATCCCTCTGACCTAATTTTATTTCAACTTTACTTCTCTCACAATGCAATTAGCTTTTCATTTTGATGTACAATTTCAGAAGCTCCCTTCACAGTGAAAATCAACTGAAGCAAGAAATGTTACAGAAAAATCCAAATCTGGACGAAAACACAAGTGAAAAAATAAATGTATTCTTTTATTCTATTATACTTGTTCACCATACAATTTGGTCTATTTCTGTGAGTCAGCTTCATTACTTTTTGGCAGGATTCTGCTACACAAAACACAAGAGTTTATCCTGTGTGTTAACACGGTGCAGATCTGACAACTACTTTGATACACAGCCAGATGTTGAGTAGCCATTTTATTTTGGAAGCATCTGTATCACTCAGAACCCAACCAGTTCACAGCTGCAAATCTGGGCCCAAGAGGGGCAAAAAGCTAACGGATGCAACAACAGTGTTCTCAGTCCCCAGGATAGGGATAATGTCATGGTAGCAATCCAGACTCTGACAAACAGGGGGCCTCAGATCTCATCGCCTATCCAGAAAAGGCTGCCAGCAGTCCACAGCTGGCTGATCCGAGGATGGTTTCACTCCTTGGGACCCCCACCATTTTAAGTTCATTGTCCGGTGGCCAAAGGTTTGGGTGTCAAAACATGGAAGCAGCTGGCAACGGAAGCACTACAAAATAATACACAAAAGTAACCTTGATGGAGGTTGCATCCTGTCCAGGGAGGAAGTACCTCCTGACCTTGTTATGGTTTCTGCCCTTTATTCAAGTGTTAAAATGGATATAGAGGTGATATGACTGCTGAAAATGAAGCAGAACCATGGAAAGAAGCCAGGCTATAAAACAAATGTAAGTCAAAGGAAAACAGAAGTAAAATATATATTAATGAACAAAAAACATTTAACAAAAGTGAGTTCACATGTTAGACCTTATAAAACTAACTGGTCACATGACACCGGGGAGCCAAAATGGCTTATTGGGCACAGTTTGGATATTTTCACTGAGGGGTGTACTCAATTTTGTTGCAGGAGGTTTAGACATTATTGGCTCTGCGACAGCAAATTTACACTGTTTTACAATCTTTACACTGACAGCTTTATGTTTCAAAGTTCCATATCTTCAGTGTTGTCCCAGAAAAAGCTGTACTAAAATATTTGTGTACTTTGTGACATAATTAATATATACATACACACACATTCATATTGTGGTATTTCTAAATGATTTATTTTCACAAAGTAGTGTGACTAAATATAGTTTGTGTTTTTTTGTTTTTACAATTTGTTTTACAAATAAAGATCTGACAGGTGTGTCATACACTTATCTTCAACCCAGTTGTGAAGCACCATTTCCATTTTAGGATGATGGACAGAACAGCAGTCCATGAGATTTTTGAAGATTGCAGTACTGTTTTAAACATCCACAGAACTTATCCCTGACCTGTCAAGTGTGTTCCTAGGTCTTCATTGTGTTATTAGTTAGATAATGTTTTCTGAGGTCTTAACAGAACAGCTGCACAGAAGAAATCCTTTCTAATTTACTTCTCAATTCATTTGCTTGTACTGGAAACAAAAAATACTCTTATGCACAATGGTGCATCAGTCTCTCCTAGAATAAGGATAGTTGGAAAAGAGCGGGGGTAACAATAGGAAAAGCAAGAATCTAAACATAGAAAAAGATTTGACAAAGAAACAAGAGCAATATTTTTGTCTTACCAGAAGAAATGTCCTTATGTTGGGAATCTTGTTTAGCTCCATTAGAAGCCGCAAAGCCTTCTCGTGGTTACTGCAGTACTCGCCGTATACCGAGAAACTCTGCTTCTGAAAAAGCAGAAAAACACTATTTAAAACTGCACCCCAGGGACTTAATAAGAGCAAGGTTTTACAACTCAAATGAATTAACTGTAAAGTGGATGGAAAAGTAAACATGGTTTTCAAAGCATCTTACAAAATCAAAATATGAAATGTGTACATTTGTATACGGCCTCCGAGTCAGCCACCTTTTGATGCAATTATAGCTGCAAATCTTTCAGGGTATGTATCTACCAGCTGTGGACATATGTCTTATGCTCTGTCAGAGCATGTGTTGACAGCAATTTTCAAGTTTTTCCAAAAATCTTCAGTTGGATTTAAGTCTGCACTTTGACTGGGCCATTCTAACATTCAATAATGGTTTGATCTAAACCATTCCAGTGAAGCCCTAGCTGTATGTTTAGGATTGTTGTCCAGTTGGAAGGTGAAAATTACCAAGCTGTAACGTTTGGTGGTTTAAAACATTTAAATTCTGAACTTTGTTTTTTTAAGTTAAATTCTCGAAGTTTACCATCAAATATCAAAGTATGTTTAAGATAAAGTGTACTGAACCTAAAGATGCAAAATTCACACACTCTTAATGTAAGTTATGCATTCATGCATGTTTACAAGATGTGGAACATTTGCAGGTTGACAGACAACCCTAATTTTGCTGTTGTGGATTTCTGGTTTGTTTATTAACAGACAGCTTTCTTTTTGAAGAAAACATGGACAGTTTCGACTTAGTCAGACTGACACATCAATATTAACTTGATCAAAATTTACATCAGGTAAAGTGGAACGCTAATTTTGTTTGTGTCCACACTGGTACTGCTTTGACTCTGTTACATACATTTGAACAAAGGCTTGTATAAAGTCAGCTTGACACTATCTGTGGATTCCCAACACATGCCAAACCCAGCTGATGCTCTCAGTGTTGTTTTGGACTCGAATTTCCTGCCAGACATGGTCGAAGCTGTGCAATAAATACTGCTTGCCTTCACATTCAAGTGTACAAAAGGAATTTATCTCATTTTGTGAATATGAAGAACTGTCCTGTTGGTCTGACTTGCCATTTGCATTAAGCCTTAAAGAGATAAATTTGACAATGTGGAAGGAAAGGTCCAAGATTCTGCATATTCTGCATACACATAATTCAATGGTAGCTGTAAAGACCACAAACATCGTAACAATATTCCAATATTTCTACTAGAGACATTGACTGAATTTTGTCCATCAAATGTCGAACCCTTTAGGCCACAGTTTTGAATTTGAGGCCGAAACCGGCAACTGAGCACCTGCACTTTTAGATTTCACTTACAAGGCTGTTTCAGATGGTAGTTTCAGTGTCTATACGTCAAGATTAAGATCCACTCGGCACATGGTTTCACATCCTAGTAGTTACCTATAGTTAATACTGGATAACGGGCTTTAACAAACAGGCTGCAGCTTTAGCTTCAGACGGGAGACTATGTTTATGCCGTTTCCTATACTATGCAGCATGAATAATACATCTGAAGCTACACTGTGTTTTCACAGGCTCAGGTGTTGTATTTCTTCTTGTAACTAAATCTAAATGGCAGCTTGATAAAAAGGTTCTGCATCAGTTGCTATTTTGTTGCTTTTTGCACAGCATGATGCATCATCTAACATAAAAATGAGGAAGTGTTGCATTTTGGGATGCTGTTTATTCATTTCCACTATGACGTACACTAAACAGAAAACGAGAAGTGGGAGAAAGGACGTCTATGAATGTTAGTACAAAAGGTTTAAAGTTTCATACAAGTTTGCATTTCTACACCTTGTGTGATCAAAATCGCATTGCCAAAGCCTGTACTGGTATGAAAGTTTGACCTTCCTGGAAGCGAAAGCACCAAAATATCAGTTTTAAGGTTTCTAAAGTAGATATTTGTCAAATAAAATGTCATCATCCCGTTTAGATATTAAACGTTTAGACTAATATTGTTTTAGAAACCTAACCCTACTCTAAACCTCTCCACAGCTTTCTCCCTGACCTGTCTGCTCTGTTCCTTGGTCTTTGTGATGCTATTTGTTCACAAATCTTCTCAAACAAAGCTATAAGGCCTTCACAAGGCAGTTGGATTTATTTGCGCTATGTGGCTGTGACTTTGTCCGCTTTTCGGGGACGGAGATCACCTGTGGGGTGTGCTCCTGTGGAGAGGGGACTCATGGCGTTTGGGTTCGGGGGCATGTGTTCGATATCTGTGTCCTGCTTGCAGGTGGCCCTGTGGGGAAATTCATGTTGGTGTTCTTCGGGGGTGGTGGGCTCATGGGGTTGGGATCAGAATTCATTGGGAGGTTGGGACTGTTTCATCCTGTGGCAGCTCTGGTTGGCAGGCTAGTTTGGACCATGTAGACCCCTCTTTTGTACATGGCCCCCTCTCCAGATGAGGATGGGGGTCGTTGTGGACTGGGGTCGGGGCGGGAGGTCAGGGTCCGGGCCGGGGTTGCCCAGGATCAGACACTAGCCCAGGTTAGCCCAGCCCAGGTTCAGGTGCTGGGCGGTCTGCCTGTCTCCACCCCCGGAGGGAAGGGGACAACCTCCTGGGTCCAGGAGCTGGTTGTGCATATCGGGTATCGGCACCTGGACCTGGGACCTGGGAGTACAGAGTATGTTTGCGGAGTGTGAGTGAGTGTATGATGTCCATTGTTGTTAGTCTTTACGTTGTGTGCATGGGTGTGAGTGTTTTTATGTGTACGCATGTGGGTGGGAATGTGTGATGGTGACTTTGTGTGCCTGTTTTTTGTGTCAGGTTGGGTCTCAGGCTGCTCCTTCTCCTGGATCAGTTTAGGCCCCCTGTCAAATTTTATTTCTATTTCTAGATTTCAGAATAAGGGAAAAAATCTAATTTAAATCCAATTTACAAAAAGGGAATAAACAAATTTTCCTGAATTCTATATGTATGTAAAAATTTTTAAAAGCAGTTTGTGACCAAATGAAATAAATTTTAATTGCAACACTAGTTTCATTCTTTTGTAGAAACACTTTGCAGAAACTGCCAAACAACACAGATAAACTGCTAAAACGATGATTAGCTTATTATTTAAAAACATTGTTCAGTTTGTTATTATCTTGGCCAAAGTTTTTAAGAGCCACTATGGAGGCCATGAGGAGCCACATGTGGCTCCAGAACCACAGACTGCAGACCCCTGATCTATCACATAAATCCCCCAGATTCTGGTTGTTATGTGCAGGTCCAGGCCATCGCAGGTCCAGGCAGGTGATAGCCTAACCGGAGCAGGTCTGTGGACGAGTATTGACGCAAGCCCGTCACTGGCAGGCAAATGGGCAGTAAAAAGAGCCAGGCACAGACAAACAAGATGTAAGTCCTACAGGCCCACATTGTGGATGAGGACTCAGGCAGCGTCGACAGTCCAAAAACACAAGGTGAGGTTCAAGACGGAAGATGACAGGTGGGCTAAAAGTAAGGACTCACACAGACGGTAGTGCCGGCAGATTGTGAAAGTATTCCAAAGTGAAAGCAACTGCAGAGTCTGATTAGGTCAAAAGAACATAAAATAAATCCGAAGGGTTCAAAGTCACTAGCAAGCAGCAGCAGCTAGTTGCGCCAGCGTTCACTCACAGCCAATGTCAGCTAATGCTTATTTGTGAGACCAGGGTCAAAAAGGTTGATGCTTTGTTTCTCCAGTAATTTCTGAGCTTCAAGACCACTGTGTAATTTGTAATTTGACGTAATTTGTGCCAAAATTAGGCTCAAAGTGCTTTGGTTGTTCCTTTGATTGGCAAATCTATATTTAAATTCTTAGTCACTGGAATGTTATTCCGGAGACTTGGATGGGAGTGCAGGATCACACACAGCGAAACACGTCAAGTTAGAGAATACTGGGTGTAGTTAACAGAATTTAGAAAATGCATAATGACATGACTGTTGCCTCTTGCACACTTACCTGCACACCTTATACATTGCACACTTTATACATGCCCCAAAATGGAGCAATGATTGATGAACCTCAAAACCTCTTCAACATGAGTCACCTTTTTCATCGTTGCAGGATTCTACAATCCTGCTTATATTATTTGCTTTAAGCAAAGAAAAAGATTATTCCTCAGATAAACACTTAGTTAAAACTGAAAAACAGACAACTGTCTTGTCATTAAGAGCACTGAGTTTTAAGTAAAAACAAATAAATGAACTATCATGGTAAATTTGCCTCCTTCTAAGCCATCTCAGCAGCATCTGACCTTAAATAGCAATGAATCCTCCCATTTTTCTTCCCTCACTGTGGTACTGTGGAACAATGCAGGAGGTTAATCAAATCCCAGTCATGGTGTTGACCTCTGCTGGAGGTCAAGGGCCACGGTTGGAGGGCGCCAGACGCGACCGAGCGATTGGCCGAGAGGTGTCAGTGTTGAAGGAGACAAGGGTCATGGAAGTGTAATGAATATGCATGAACAAAGGTGCTGTGTGGGAAGCTCAAATTCTTAATGGAAGAACTGAAAAATCTTGAGGATGCTGTTACAGTACTTGCAAAGCAACAAACTTTGTTTACGTCTCTTTGATTGCAACAGGGTAAAATTGCCAAAGATAAAACTATTTTCTTGAATTAAACAAAAAATAAATAAATTCCCAAAATGAAACCAGAAAAAAAGGAGGAAAAAGTCAAAAAAGACAGATCGGCATATAAAATTTCAGTCTAATTGTTGTTTGTTTAAAATTTGTGAGAATAAGTGTCTGAAATCTGGAGTTACAGCCAAAAATGTGTTTTATGAAGCCTGAATGACCTTTGTCCCCAGAAACCTAATCAGTTCATCGTTGAGTCAAATGGACATTTGTTGTCAGATGTAATGAAATTCCCTCCAAGTGTTTCTGTGATAACGCATTCAAAGATTCGAAAGTCCAGAGACAATCACCTTGACCTTTGACCATCGACATGGATTGTCCTCCCAAACAGTACAACTTTAAAATGTCACTATTTAAGACATCTATTGCATATTTGCACCTTTAAAATGACTTACTGTAATGTAAAGGTATTATTCGTGCACTTTAAGGTGAGGTTCTGTTAAAAGGTTAGAAGCAGCTAATATCTTTCTGGCTAATAGATAAGTTAATTTTCTAAATTCTCATGTAGGATACATCTAGATTAGTTGGTCTCAGAAGCTGGAACTAACAGCTAGTCTTAGAGGGACCAGGATTAAAGTGGATTTCTACTATCTTAAAACAGCTCTAATATCAAAAATGTCAGTATCCCAACTCTACTTCATGAATTTAAATAGTCATCGCACTGGGGGGGGGGGGGGATATTTACACAGGAAGTAGAGGTAGGAGGCAGTGCACCAGAAATGATCTTCCTGTGTGAGAACAAAACATGTGAAGTATTTTGGTCAAAGTAACAACCAAACCAAAAAACAAAGCGGTTTTAAAGTCAGCAATATTTTTGCTTTTTACTCTTATATAAAACAGTTGCTCTGACCAGAACATGTTACACTCTCAGTACATGTTGCACAGCATTATGTCCTACCTCCATTTTCCATACTAATAATCACAGATTTCTAAGCAACTATTTAATGCAAATGTGCCTGTATTTTGAGGGTTCGAAAAGCTGCATTTTCAGAAACTACCAAGACCTTTTTCATATATAAATTGCTGTAATATACTGTATTACCTGCTTATAACTAGGAGTGTAAGAAGAGCTTGTAACTTGAAACGATAAACTTTTTTTCATCAAAATAAAGGTTGTCCAATGAATCACTATAAAGTATTTTAGTCAAAGCTAATGGTATCAGCAAGCTTTAAGCTAGACCCCTCTGTGGCTTTGTCTGAGGCTCTTATTTTGAAGTAAGACAGGAAGCAGTAATTGAGTCCCTGTCCAACTATGTGGCAAAGACGTCTAATTAAGACTGCATTTCAGGCTAGCCGATAACATCATAAAATCCTTCTTCTGGAAGCACTTTTTGTATAAAACAGTGAAAGAGAAACGCACTCTGTCAGACACCGGCAGCTGGATGATGCTAAAATTGGCATCTGTTTCACAGCATCCCATCAGTGAAAGCCAAAGGGCACAGTTTTTAAAATTTCTGGAAGGCAGTTGTACACCTCTATTATAAAATGTTTAATTCTACACTGATCTGATATTCTGTACAGCATCTTAAGATTTATGAAGCTTTTAATGTCCTTCCTGGCATTAGGACCACCCTAGAACTAGACAAACAAAAAATGTTATAAATGGGCAAGTGAAACCCGAACCAAATTAGTCTGCAGTGATTACAGATTCTTTTAAAAACAATTCAATTCAGTTTATTTATGTAGCGCCAATTCACAACACATGTTGTCTCAAGGCACTTCACAAAAGTCAGGTACATACATTCCAATTAATCCTAACCATTGAACAGTGCAGTAAGATTCAAATTGGATAAAAATTCAAATTGGATAAAAAGTTTTTGTATCTAAGGAAACCCAGCAGATTGCATCCAGTCAGTGACTTGCAGCATTCACTCCTCCTGGATGAGCATGTAAAGACAGTGGACAGTCACTGGCGTTGACTTTGCAGCAATCCCTCATAAACAGTGATTAATCCATGAAACATTTACTGTATTTGTGAAAGCAAAATAAATGGATTTTCAGTTTTTACTTAAATACTGTTAAAATCTCATCAAATCCAATATCGTTTAAAATAGTCTTATCTTGTGACCTGGATGTATCATTACACCCCTGTTTATAATCCTTCAACACTACCTCACTTCAAAATCCTGACTTATTTATTTAGGGTTGATGTGTTTTATACTGGCTCTAATTTATCTAAAGCTCTGGTGCAAAGGTCACCTTTATTACAGATAAAGTAAAAGAAATTGCCCTCCAGCTTTGTCTTCTGGTCTCCCTTTTTCTGATCTGAATCTGAGAACAAAGTGCTGGAAAAAAGCATGTTGGGCTCCACTAATTAATTCTACGCCCTGACACTTGGCCTTGCACCGTGACAGCTTGCACATGTGTGCAGATCCATCTTGATGAGCTAATTCTGTGACAGAGATTGAATGTCATCCGTGCCACAAGCAGGTAACAGATGATTGTTTCCGACTGTGAAACGACTTGACAACAAGGGTCGGAGTTTCATAAAAAGGGCATCTAGGCTCAAGCTTCAGTTGCGTAGATGTTTTTCAAAAGCTACAGTCACCCTGCGATTCAGCTTGCTGTACCTAAGAAACTGCAACTCCACTCTGTATATGCCTGTGGTCCAGTAGCTGGGTAGAGAATACTGATGCTGGCGTATTTAGTGCCTTAGTGTAAGTGAACTGAAGACAGATTATCGGAGAGGGACAAATGGAGGGAGAGAAAGAGGTAGCTTGAGATTGAGTGCTACCAGCAGAAACATTGTCCCCCTCACTGAGTGACACACCAAGTCTTCCTCCCCGGACACAGACCCTTCTTTGTTTGTTCCCGGGGGCCATTTGAGTTCATAGAGAGGGGAGCCTGGAGAGTGGGGTAGTGTGTGTTAGGAGTTGCAGAGCGGAGAGTGATGGAGTGACAAAAGGAGAAGATAGAAGCACAAACTGATGAAGAACCAGGTACATACTGAGTGGGAAATGCAAAGGGGGTGTTTGTGGGACCATGAGATAAAACAGGGGGGCTTATGATGAAAACAGAGACATTAGAAGGGTATTTCACAGCCGGCTTTTTCCTGCAGCTGTGGTTACAGGTATCCCATGAAAATAGATAGGATTATATTCCTGTGTTTTCTGAGGTGGTGTCAGGTATGCAAGCTGTGTGCTTCTAAACACATGTGGCCCTGTGCTGTTCTCTGTACTTTTGTTTGCACTTACAAACTGGAGGAACACGTGGCCCAGCGAGTGGTTAGGATGGGGTTCGGGCTGCAAGCTGCTCTCCATAGCAGACAACACCTCTTTGTGCAACTCCAGGATGCCCTCAATGTTTGAAAACAGGATCTATATATGAAACAAGGATGGTGTGAAGGGAGGGGATTCAAAGGAAGAAAGATGCAAAGAGGAAAGGTGGGTAGAGGAGACGGAAATAGGGTGAAGAGATACAAACAAACAAAAAATCAATTAATTAACCAATAAGATTTTTCCTGGCCAGTTTGATTCATGGTTTAACCTACCAATTACTATTAAAACAGGTTGCATCTTTTTGGGAATTATAACATAAAAAATGTACAGCATGTTCTTTGATAGATAAAAAGTTTTGAATCAGATAGAAAATTAAGGAATTACAATAATATCCCTGTTTTTTGCCCTTTATCTGATTTTTAGGAAATTTAAAAAAGTGCATTGATGTGTATGCATCTGATTGGTGCGAAAATAGTAGTAGTATTAGTAGTTTCGATGCATTTATTGAATAGATAAATTGCCACATTTTTTTGGGATTTGACCTGCTGATCAACAATCTGAAGTGATCAATTAAAAATTGGTTAATTCTGATTTCTGGCCGAAGGATTGGTGCATCTTAAGTATTTCTGTTTGCTTTATTTAAGCTTCACAGCAAGTCTTACCTTGACATGTTCAGGTGAAAGACACTGTTGGTCATCTGGAATTTGTCTGATTCTGTGCAAAAAGGCCTAAGGAGGAAACAGAAGCAAAGAATTAAAAATAGGACATCTGCTTCAATGTTGATGAAGCAATTTGGAGGCTTTAAGCAGCCTAAGAAGCGCCTGGTTCGTTAAAAACAAAACAACAAGACAGATTTTGCGGTCAGGAAGTTTAAGTCTGTCAGCTCCTTATTTCAGATTTAGGATGCATGTCTACTTTTTTTGAGGAAATGGATACTGTACAAACCGATTCTGTCAGATGGCTTGCAGAAAAAGACACGCATGCTCATTTGCTAAATGGAAAGTTTCCTTTTACAGAAAGTCTTATCACTGTTGTTTTGCTGTTCCTTTTTGTGCCACAGGACCATCCATTATTTAATAAAAAATGTTTAACACCTCTTTCCCTCAGACACCTAAAGCTGGATCATGCATGGAGGAAGCTGATGCACCTGAGCATTCAGTCTTAAGACATCAAACCAAATAACTGCTTCTATTTGCAGCATCTGTAATAGGTTCATGTCAAGATTAGCTTTGCCTGTGCTGACGCACATGTGTTGACGCCTGCCAAACAGAACCTCCATTTACAAAACAAAAAAATGGTAAAAAAGATAGGAAATGAATCTGCCAACACTTTCTTTTTTTACCTTCCTCATTTCTCTCTCTATCACACTGTTTGACAAGCTAAACATCCCCTCAGTCCCAACTCCAGACACCAATAAGTTCTTAAAAAGAAGGGGACAGAAGAAGGAAGATATGAATCCCATAACCAACACAAGGACACCTTTATCCTTGAATCCTTCAACTGGCAGGCTCCTGTTTTGTCTCCCTGCTTTTAGTGCCTCAAGGCTGAAAATCAATAGTCTGCCATGTGCCTAAAGGGCGTTTAAGAACCAACAAGCGATGGTTTCAATGATGAAATTACAATGATATAAATCCTGACCTTTTTACCTCCTATTTGACTCACACACACACACACACACACACACACACGCACACACACACATATATTTAAATATACCTCATCAAAGTTTTAGCCAGTTTAGAGTGAAACAAGGAACTAAACGCACTTTTTGCCTATTTGACATTATTCCTACCAATACCATCAGTATGCATGAGACCAGTATGAGGTCTCATGGTACGATTACTTTGAGCAACTACTGTTAGGCTATGGATTATTACATTTTACATTACATTACATATTTTAATGTTATCTATAACATTGATTTTGATTCACAGAATTAGGTAAATATATAGAATAAACATTGTCCAAGTATAGAAGTAGTTTTCAGGTGCTGTTTGCACAAAATATTATCCCTTATTTGTCAACTTTGTCCTTCATATAGTAACACAAGTAAAGCAGGCTGATTATAGCTGGGTAATTAGTCAGGCTATCTGCTCAGGTATCCAGCCTGCTGCCAGCTGCTGAACAAGCATGCAGATCACAGCTTTTCGCCTGTAGTTTTAAAACAGTTGTACTTTAGTGAGAGTGATGGGGGTAATTAACCTTTTTAGCCAGCTGACTAGCAGCATGCAGCAACAGGTAAGGGAGAGAGAGTGTTGCATTACATCATGCTCAATACAGTCAGATAAAACTCTGGTAACTCCATCACATTTTCTGTGGTTTGAACTTTGTTTGAAAACAAATGGGAACTGTCCCTTTAAGTTTTGTTGTGCAAGTTTAGGGAAAACTTGCACAAGCACTTTTCACATCAACTTAAATTTGTTGATGACACCAACCTGAAGCATGCTGACAAGAAGCATACATATAAAAGCCCTGTACAATAATGGATGCACCTTTGTGAATGTATTTATCTATTTTCAACTGCAGTATGTATACTGTTACGGATGTACGTAAATGCTGTTAACCCAAGAAACAAACCATTAACCTGTTTCATCCATTTTTTTTTGTAAGAATGTGTACAAAAATTATTGGCAGCAGTCTGAAGAACACTGGCAGCCACACCCTCTGATGACGTATTTCACCTCTCCCGTTTAAAGTACGTGACGGTAAGGCTTTAATCAAAGTGAGTTTCGTAATTAAGCTTACTTCATCTTTCTTTTCACAAGGTGGACTCAAACAGATGTTAAATTATTATGAATACGTGAATCATTTTTATTTGAGAAGTGATGAACTTGGACCTAAAAAATCCTAATCAAACTGAAATGTGTCTTAGATTAAGATCTAGATCCAACATCCACAGGAATGCAAAGAGGAAGTGGGTCTCATCAGAGCCTT
Source organism: Crenichthys baileyi (assembly GCA_036173005.1). NCBI lineage: Eukaryota > Metazoa > Chordata > Actinopteri > Cyprinodontiformes > Goodeidae > Crenichthys > Crenichthys baileyi. The sequence continues at coordinate 310,536 of JAHHUM010001185.1, read as the reverse complement.
GGATTTTGATAAGATTATCAATGATACGCACTTTGCCTCCCAACAGTACATGCTGTACATGACCCTAATTTGGATCAGCTTGAGTTATTAAAACTATTTGCATGTTTTTCACAGTAATTGGCAAAATTATTCACTCCATCCAGCTATTTAATATTTTATTATGTAATGGAGCCCCATCCCTAACCGTAAAGTGAAAGGAAAAAGGACAAATGGTTTTCAAAGTTCTTATAGAAAACAATATGAAAACTGTGGCATACCCAGCTCTGTCTTTCACTGGAATTACAGCTGCAAGTCTGTGTTGATCTGCCTATGTGAGCTTTGCACACCATGTGACTGAAATCTTTGCCTATTTCTCTCTACCAAATATCTTAAGGTCTGTGAGATTAGATAGACTGTCTGTGAATTTCAATTCTTGACACATATTCTCAACTGTACAGGCCTGGACTTTGACTAGGCAATTACAACACATTAATATGTTTTGATCTAAACTATCTCACTGTAGCTTTGACTGTATACATATTGTCTTTGTCCTACTGGAAAGTGAATCTCTGCCCCGGTCTTAAGTCTTTTGTGGAGTGCAACACTAACAGTTGCCATGTCGTCAGAAACTCCTATACATTAGCTCTGCATCTCTGCAGCTCCTCAAGAGATTCCATGAGCCTCTAGGTTGCTTCTGAGGAAATACTTTCCTTTCCAGGCCTTTCGATGGAAGGTCATGTCTTGATAGGTTTGTAGTTGAGCCAAACTCTTTCATTTCTGGATCATAGATTGATCAGTGCTCAGTGAAATATTTAAAGCCTTGGATATTCTTTATGACCTAACCCCGTTTTAAACCTTTTCCCAATTTTATCCCTAAACTGTCTGGTCTGATTCTTGGTCTTTACAATGGTTTTTGCTAATTCATGTTCTCTAACAAACCTCTGATGCCTTCACCATCTGGCTGTATTTATACTGAGACAATATTCAGGGTTCCTACATATTATTGATTTAAGAATTCCATACTTCTCAAGAATAAACTTTCCAGAGTTCTCATTACCTTATTTCCATTTCAAAATGATGAAATAGTACAGCTCGAATTAATGACAGATGTTTTAAAACTGAGGATGTTTTAAATATGATACAAAAACCAGTAATGGGAAGAAAGGAATGAAGCTCACGAGAAAGGAAGGAAGGAATGAAGGAATGAAACCCATGAGAAAGGAAGGAAGGAAGACCACGAGTATGGAAGAAAGGAAGGCCATGAGAAAGAAAGGAAGGAAGGCCACAAGAAAGGAAGGAAGGGAGGGAGGAAGAGAGGGAGGAGGGAAGGAAGAGGGAAGGAAAACAGAAGGTGAGGAAAGGAAAGATGGTAGAGCACATGGAAGGAAAGAAATTACAAGGACAAAACAAGAAAGAAAGGGTGAAAGAAGGGAGTGGGGAAGAACAAAGGGTACAAGAAAGCAAGGAACAGAAGAAGGACATAAGAGAAGAAAGGGAAAAGGGGAAAGGAAGGGAGGACAGAAGTAAGAACAAAACATTTAGACAGTGAGATAAGATTAATGTTTTTTCATACTCCACATCAATTTTTTTTCAATCTTTATTCAGACCTGGAAAATATTTGAAATTCTGCACTTCTCCAGACAGCATAGGAACCCTTCAAATCTACTAAGTACATGACTTCTGATCACAAATAGTTGACTGGATTTTATTTAGGGGTATCAGAGTAAGGGGTGCTGAATTTAAATATATAAATTCCACACTTCTCAGGTTTTAATGTGGAAAACAAAATTGAAAACAATGTTTTTTTTTCTCTCCACAATTATGCAGGACTTTGTATTGGTCTATCAAATAAAATCACAATAAACAACACTGAAGTCTGTAGTTGTAAACAAGTGTGAAAAAGTTCAAAGGAGTATCGATACTTTTTGCAAGACAACATCTTAAGTGTCTAATTTACTTCCAGTAAGTCACAGTCTGTAATGAAAGACCAACTCTCGTAATCACACATTGGCTCCAAAGATAGAATTCTGCAAACCAGACTGTCAGGCATCAACTGTATAATTTCCTCTAAGTCTGAGCAGTATAAGGAAGTTTTCTTTCAGTTTTTCCCATCTTTACTAGCTTTTGCATAGGTTTTTCAGATATAAAAAGCAAAGGTCTTTAGCTGTGAGGTGCGACCACTAATTAAGAGTATTATTAAAGGGAAGCAGAGGTTGTCCTGTTCTTGACTGGGTTCGAGAGGGAGCTGATTGTGCTTGTGGCGTACACTAATTAAATCTCCCATATGGCAACATCCATCCACATTGGTGGAGTCAGTGGAGTGAGACTGTACTCTGAAAGAGGAGATGAGAAGAGGCAGGAAACAACCTTTCCGTTGGTCACCTTTAGTCAAAAGAGAACAGACTGAGAGTGGGGTGGGAGTAGAAGAAAACAAGAGAGCCACAGGATGGGTAGAAAAAAGGTCCGACTGGAACAAACAGTGAGGTTCAAGATGAAGTATCTCTTGAGTCACAGCTACCGTTAAGGCAGGATTCAAGCAAATGTGCCATGCAGATGTGGCGATCAGTGGGGAGGATGGTTGGAAAAAGTAACAAAGAGTTCCTTTGTGTCCAGGTCTTACCCCGGCGTGGCCAGTCTCACCCAGGGATGTGTTGTCTGTCTTCATTGTTCCATCACAAAGCACACAGGTTTGTTTAGAGAAAACATATGAGGCATTGGTTGCTTACCCAGGCACACTAAACCCAGTAGAGCAAGAGAAGACAGCATGAATTGGGAAAAAAAAAACAACTGTGCTCATCTGAGTTTAGTTAAACACAGAAGCTTTGCAGTCTGAACTGCTTTATTTTGAGAAAATGGTCATAAAATACAACACTGAGCTGGCCTAAAAGAAGCTATTTTGGGTATAATTGCAAAGGCGGTGACGTCTGATGGACACCAGTTAGCTGTACCTAGAAAGCAAAGCATGACGTTCTGTCATACTGCAGTCAGGACTCATTTTCATACTCATCTATTTTTGGGCGTAATAACCAGCAGACAGGCCAACCTGCTGCCAAGATAACAGGAAAGTCAGTCATGTTTTGCAGAAAAGAGACAGGAACCTGATTTGTTTTGACTCTTCTTTGCCAACTAAATCTGCAGCTGGACATATGAGAGGTTGTCAATAATGGTCAACCGGTGTGTAAATTCGGTGCGACTTTTGTTAACCTGATGTGACTGGCTTGTCAAATTGGTTGAGTGAATGAAAAAACAGAGCTACAACAAACCCAAATAGTCTCCCACTCCCACACACAGTGATATAAATCTAGATGCAATTATTAAACAAGCAGCTAAGCCAGTTGTTATAGGAATAAGGAGGACTATAATGAATAATAGCGATGTACCCACTGGGTGCTCTTTTACAGCTAATTACTTTTTAATCAACATGCTGAGAGGCAGCAGGATGCTGTAGGTGACCCGTGTTTGCTTTCATATCTGCATCTCAAGTGACCTTTTCTACCTCCTCCTGACATCAGCAAAGAAAGTGTGCTTTCAGTAGAGTCATCAGTCAGTCAGTCATTTTCTACCGCTTATTCCATAGTGGGTCGCGGGGAAGCTGGTGCCTATCTCCAGCAGTCTATGGGCGGGAGGCGGGGTACACCCTGGACAGGTCGCCAGGGCAGGGCAACACACAACAACCATGCACACACTCATTCACACACCAAAGGGCAATTTGGAGAGACCAATTAACTTAACAGGCATGTCTTTGGACTGTGGGAGGAAGCTGGAGTACCCGGTGAGAACCCACGCATGTATGGGGAGAACATGCAAACTCCATGCAGAAAGACCCCCGGCCAGTAATCGAACCCAGGACCTTCTTGCTGCAAGGCAACAGTGCTACCAACTGCGCCACCGTGCAGCCAGTGAGAAGATAATACTGAATTCAGTACTTTTATAGGTACCGACAGAATTCTGTTGGTACTACCGAGTACCGATTCACGTAAAATCAAAGGGTACCATGTTTCAGTACCTAAACACATCATTGTGACACTGAGGGAGTGGAAGGGTGGGCAATTTTCCATGCCAGACATGAACAGCATTGCACACACAAGAGCGTAATGAAGTCAGTAGCCGGCGGTACCGTCAACAAATCATGGCTGATACGTAAAAGGCACTTGGAAGTATGGCTCCATTTTTCAAAATGCGATGCAGATTACGCTCGCTGCAATATTTGTGACGCAAAGTGCAAGGGCGGCGGCGGGAATACTTCTAATATGAGGAAGCACCTGGTTAAGCACAAGATTTTTCTCAAGACTGAAGAGACAATTTTTTGTCAGCCTCAGATCTAACTCCTGCATTTGGCACAATTAGCACGCCTGCGTCAGTTAGCGACTCGTTGTCTGCAGCCAACGACGTGGCTTGGGTTTGTGCATTATTAGGAAAAAACACTGCGTAGTCAGTTAAGGGTTTTCATGTTGTAGAAATGTTTGAAACAACTCAGATGTTACAATACAAACAGCTGGATGTTGTTTTGATAAATTCATTAAAGTTTATACATATGTTAAATTGAACATTTTTGACATTTTTAACATTTATTACCACATAAACACACACAAAAGAACCGTAAACTGGTACCGCTGAGAACCGGTATCGGTACCCTATCGGTTCAAATGTGAAAGTTACCCATCCCTACTTTTGAATGAGCTCTACTTGTATGGTTCACTTAAGTAAACGTGACTTTTCCCTACTTAAAATCTACTGTGAATCAGTAGCAGGACAGCTGCTGTACCTGATTAAAGGTATAAGGAAATATCAGTATTTAGAAGTGTCAGTAAGTAAGCCTTACCTTAACCAAGGCTGTTGCAAAAGTCATACTGCATAAAGTGATTTTGTTTTCATGCAATGACTTTGCAAATGTTGCTCCAAAACCTGTTGATTATTAGTGGAAGAGAGCCGAGAAAAAAAATGCTTCAATCATGGATTCTCCCGACAGGAGAATGGCTAGACGGAAACTCAAAAACCTAATCTTTTTCCAATCAATGAACGCACCATAAGTAAATACCAACAGGTCATTCTTACCACAACACTCTTCAGTGTGGAAGTTACTATTGAGTAAGGAACAGTCAAAGGGATCTGTATTTGCTGCCGTTCCTTCAGGATCCCATAGCAGAGAGCGAGACATCAGCAAATAACAGGAAGGCTGAAAGTTTTACAGCAAAACTGTTCTCTTTTTTCCTTTTGAGCTTTAAAACTCTTTGTTACAAAGCCTTCTGACTTGGGAAATGTTGACTTAATTTAAGGTGTTCATTCTCTAGAAAATACGCACAGATACAGATGCGTTCAGTTTAAAATGCTAACCATGCTAATAACTAATATGAGATGCTAAAGAAAGCTTAAAATTTAAAATCCATAATTATCTTGTCTTTATTTAAAAATAATAAAATACAATTTCAAAACAACCGCTTTCTCTCTCATACAGTGTGACATAGCCTCTGCTTTGAACCGATATAATAAATGAACACCAATGGTAGGCAGGAAACAAAAAAAATAATTAAATGCAGCTAACCTTGGTATTGAGAGGTTAAAGCTTTACAAAACCAGAGACTGGAAACCAGTTACAAAACTCTGAGTTTAGAAATTGTTTTTTCTACAAAGGGTTAGGATCCCCATAGCTGGGAAAAGAGTTGGTATGTTCACCTTCTCTCCCTCCAATAAAACCAGGTAAGCATTATCAAACTTTCACTCACTCCACAAATCAATTCACCTAAATACATCTTAAATGAACTCGGTCTCTGAGAACATGGTAAGGTTTCCGGGTCTTTTCAACCATGTTCATTTATTTGGCAGTTTTGGGTGACGTTTATGGCTGAAAGGACAAATTGCAAATACTCTCAGACATATTTCTAAGCTGAGACAGGGATTTGTGCACTAACAAATTAAAGTCAGTTTTTATAGCAACAAATGCTAAGCGGACAAAGTTCACTACTATTTAGTAATTTTTTCACTTTCACCTTTTCCCCCTGTGCATAGAATATTCCAGAATGTCAAACCCTTTAAATGATACTTGGAATGATGATGTCCAAACAGTTTTGCAATTTTACAGAATGACTGAAATGATGAACTGCACCATTTTTAAACAGTGGCAGACTCCACAGTTGTACTAAATATGCTAAATAAGCTAATCATTTTTGTTTGTCTTTTTTGTAGCACTACACAAGCCAGTTGTTTGTTACCCTGTGCCAACCTTTTTAGAAATCTGGCATCAAACGTAAAAGATGAAAAATCATCATTTTAATTGTTTTAATGTTAAATATTACGATGTTTTGGTGCAGTGGAAAATGTAAATAATGTCCCTGCAGCTTACATTGCACATCTAAGGTGCATTTGTTACCAGAAGCTAAAAATAGCAAACACATCAATCAGTGCGATAATAATAGTTGGTCAGATGGGACCCAAATTCATTTTTTGATACCCAAGGATTCACACTAATGAGTCAGACAGGCTTAGACGTGGCTCAGCTGCAGCATGGAGGGAAACAAAGAAATTGCACATGATGGTCTCTTGCCAGGAAGGGTGACGGGCTATAGGGAGGGAAAACTGCTTGTGATGCAATCCCACCGGAGACGAGCAGCACAACCATGAAGCTCCTTATTAGACCACAAAGCAGCTGTCAATTACAACACAAATTCACAAAATACACCAAGGATTGTCATTGTGGTGTACCCAGGGAAGTACAGCAACCTCTGCAGCGGAAATAAGCACTTGAAAGTTACACAGAAAAAAACTGCACATTCAGATACATGCTCTAAAATATGTAAGAATTTCTCCATAAGTATATAACACAAACAATGCATAGATGCAGCCTGTGCAACACTGGGCTAAGCAAATACTTGCCCTCAGATACACAAGCCATCCATTAGGTTTATCCTGTTGCTCGGTAACCAGTCAACTTTACAGCCGTCTTAACAGCACTGATAAATCCATACAGTTAACACCCAATTAAGACAAAGGTACCCACAGAGACATCATTAAATCCTTCCAGCAATAAGCAGGCATTAGCAAAATGTCAAGCCTTAGAAAACTTAGAATCACAGTAACACTCCGATGAAACATGACCACTTCATTTATAGGGCCCTGCAAGTTTTCAAAAACCTCTGAAAAGTTCATTTTTTAAAGGTTTTATGTTATGAACCATCACAAAGCAGTGTATAATTATGAAGTTGGAAAAAAATCTAAATTGTTTTTAAAAATAAAAATCTGGAAAAATGGTCAACTATTTGTAATCAGACTCCCTTTACTGTTATACCTCCACGTAAAAGTCAGTGTTGCCAACTGCCTCTGGAAGTCACTATTTATAAAAGAAATCCATCTACATATAATTTAATTTCTACATCTTTACTTAAAAAGGTAAAGATAGGAGCTGCTGACCCACATGCAAAATACCATTTGTGGTAGAAAACTAACACTGTACCTTACCCTAAGCACAACACACCCCCAGGGTTAAACATGACAGTGGCAGCATCATGCTATGGGGATGCTTTTCTTTCAGGCAGGAACATGGTTAGAGTTGATGGGAAGATGGAGAGAGTTAAATGAAGAGTAATCCTGGATGAAAACCTGTTGGAGGTTGCAAAAGACCAGAGACTGTGGCAGAGGTTCACCTCCCAGCAGGGTTATAACTGCAAGCATACAACTTGAGCTACAATTTATCAAAGTTTATCCATCAGTTACAATGACCCAAAGTCCAAACTCAAATCCAATCAAGAACCTGTAGAAAAACTTGAAAACTGCGGTTTGCAAATGCTCATCACTCAATCCGACAGCCTGAGCTACTTAAAAAAGGACAATGGGGAAAGATTTCAGCCTCTAGATGTGGTAGGATGGTAGGTACATACCCCCAAAAGACTTCCAGCTGTAACTGCACCAAAACATGGTTCTACAAAGTGTTAACTGAGGAGGTGTAAACAGACATGTATGCCACACTTTCTAAATTCTGATTTGTAAAAAAAATCCTGAAACATTTCCTTTTCCTTCCACTTCACAATTATGCACTACTTTCTGACAAAATATGTTCAATTCTGTGGTTGTATAACATCTTAATGGGAATAAGATTAAAGAAAAAAATGAAACAAAAATTGCAACGTAAATGATGTTGCATTAAAGCAAGGGGCAGTTCTAATCAACTCTAAGTTCCAAGAAGCAACACAGTTTGCTCTGTATAGCACATCAACTTTTCATTACTCTTTTTACTACCCCACACAACCTTCCTCTGCCCTTCTGAACATACTTTTGTACAAGGGTGTTTTCACACTTTACTAACAAAAAGGTTTTTCCTGAACTCAAGTCGAGCAGTCTAAGAGTTCAGGGAGTTTACAGAGAAGAAAACAATCAGCCAGCAATCAGGTCCCGCTCAGAAAAGCTTGAAGAAAAATCACTCAGGTTCACAGGAAATGTGATTGGCAGTGATCGGTCAGCTCACGCCAGATGAACTCTGTAGCGCTAAATACCAAAGTGCAGCACATTTGTGTGGTTAGAGTTTGCACAGGTCATCTAAAGCTGCTTCTGCATTTTATGGTCTGCCTTCAATTATCCCAGCGTCATGCAACATGCTTCTGACAACCAAACTCTTTAAACGCAACAGATTAAAATGCTTTAAATGCATTTGCACAAGACGGATTTCAAAAATTCCACAAGCCACCAACACGCTCACCAATATGACATGAAGTGGTGCCGCTTGCTGCAAAGTCACGTGAGCTGGATGAACTAAAGTTGGGGATTCCAACCTAGGATTCTGTAATGACTGCACCAATATTACAAGCAAGAAACGCTGAAGACATTTAAAAAAAAAAAAAAGAACTATGCAAGAGACTAGGTTTGCACGCTTGCCTTCTTTTGTGTAGCATGCAAACAGGAAGTGAAAACAGTGCAATCACACAGGAAAAAAAAGCTGATATTTAAAAATAAAAAATGTAATATGGCTAAATCAATGACAAGAACCTAGGTTCTTTCTTCAGGTGACAGGCAGTGGTTTGACTTGGCAGGGAACAAGATATAAACAGTCTGCCTCTCAACACAAAAGAACGAGATGTCACTTGTGGACAGGATGTGTGGCTTTTTCTAAAAAGGAAGTACATGACACACTTGGCTGGCCTCTAACTCTTCGCCTTCAAAGTCAGGTTTGAAAGCTGTGATACAGTGTGCAACAAAGTGTTTTATGAGGAATAAACCACACTGTATAAATTAATTTACCTGTTCTCTCTGACAGGTAAGTTGCAAACTCTAATAAATATTTTTTTTTAATCAGTGAAGGCACTGTGCCTAACCACTGCCAGGTCGCGCTAAACACAACACTCTTTGGTGTGAAAGCTCCTACTGAGGGAAGACTCAAAGTTAGCTCATGCATATAGGATATTTTAAAAAATTGTTACAGGAAGCACAGAGAAGAAGTCTCCCAAAGGACGTCAATCTGTACACTGCTTGGAGATGAAGATGAGAACTGAGCCAGAGTCAACTTCAGGCCATACCAGAAAGGCTGAACAGAGTTCAGCAAAGTTGCAAAGTGTTTGTCCCTTTCAGCTTCCAACATCTGCCCAATCATGGCATATGCTGGATTTGCAAATGTTGGCAGCCTTTTAGAAATATCAGAGTTAGGGTAGGGGTGTACCCACAGACGCTGATGTTTACAGTTACAAATGCTTGTCAAGCTAATCATGCTAATTGCTCATTTAAGATGCCAATGACTGTCTAAGCTGTTATCTCCATTATCATTCTGTCTTTATTTTGTTGTAGTGAAATTCTGTTTGTATAGAGACGGCACTTTCTCATACACTAATGTGTGATGTTACTGTTGAGCTAATAATCAATTACTGACCGCTAACACCAGGAAGGCAAGAAAAACTGTTAATTATAGTTAATTATAAGGTAAATTGGTCTAGTTGTTAGACTCAGTTTAACAACTGGACTCGAGTCATACAGTATATGACCTCAAGCTTTATCTCATCTAAGCAATAGCTGAAGTGTCTATGTGAGCAGGGGAATTTGCTAAATGCTGAGGTTTATCAGAGCAAATAGGAGCTAGACAATAAGGTGTGAAGATACAGATGGGCCATATGTTGGTGTTGACTTACTGCTTCACCGGACAGGGAAAAAGAGGAGGCCTGCTGGCTTCCTGTCTGCTTTGTCTGCCTCTATACTGAGTGTTTACCAGCAGCCAGACCAGATCCTCTGCTTTGGTTTAAAACCCCATACACATAGATACCATCTTAAAGGGTTATTAATTTCTCAAAAAGCTAAATACTAACGTTTAAATCTGAATTACTTCATGGATTTCATCATTCAAGAGACTCTACACTGTCACAATTACAAAAAAACAGAACCCAACAGGGAAATAACTACAGAGAAGTGAGGAAATTTCATAGTTGTAAAACTGGGTCAGGACGCAATATGTGAGCATCACTCAGATACATAGAGTTCATGCTGTGGAGGTTCATTTTACAGAATATGCAGGGGATGTTCATTAAGGGTCAGGTGTAAATCATAAGCAAAGTATGTTATTCATTTGAAGATTAACCATTAGTGACCATTTGAAATAACTCCATTGGGATAGTGATCCCACAGGACCCCTGGTTGTCTTTGGGGATATTTGCCTGTGGTCCTATGTCCACCCAAACAATGAAAGGTGTGCCACATGCACAGAAAAAAAAGGGTCCCAGTTTTTAAGTATTTGACCGAACCCTGCACAAAATAGAGCATGCACATAAATACAATACATTCTTCTCGCAATATTAGTGTGTGTACTATTGATTTCACAAAGGAATGTTTGCAATGGTATAATTCAACAGAAAATGGTGAAACATGCTAAAGGTCACAGAGTGTGCTGGAAGCACAGCTGAGAGAGAAAAAGAAGGAAAAAGTGGATTTATCACAACTGATATCATCACTGCAATATTCCTTAATAATAGTCCCACCACAGAGTTTTCTGAAATCATGTCATCCTAATTTGACACTATTCAAAAGAGTCAGCCAATTAACATTTTTTAACTGAACCCTCTTTTTTGATCCATTTCTTATCGGATGGAGAAATGAATCCCAAGAAAATTATTATTACGAGGGTTTTGCTCATAATGGAAACATGAGACTGCATTACCTGCCACATATTAACGCTTTTCTTCCTGAATAACAAAGCTGAATTTTTTTTCTCCTATCCCATTTATCTGGGAGGTTCTCTGTGATGAGAGCAAAGATGATGGTAACAGGAACAAACCTTTGCCCATGTTTCCACTCCTTTCATCCCATGACCACATCAGCATTCAGCAACAATGCTCGGCCATCTCACTCAATTCACATACCTCACAAGAGACCCTGTATATCAAGCTCTAACACTTGTCAGGGGTTTTTCCAGCGGGCCCCGAGAGCCCCTTTTCAATTTGTTGTGGTTCCCACACCTTCTGTAACAACCCTCCAACTGAATCCCAGATCCACAGATCCAGGACTTTTCTATGAGAGTTCTCAGGTCACCGGCCTGAAACTCTCTACCCTTTCTCGGGCAAAGAAAACAACAGCAAGCTGAGAACAATGACCCATTAAGCATCTCTCTTTTTAGGAGGTGATTGGGGTAAGCAGCCACAGAAGGAGACGGTGCAGTTCTGGAGAGGGAATGGGGCCATTTTGGGGCCGACATGGCATGACATTGAATAAATAAATGAAGAAATCCCCTCTTTGTAGCTGAAGACCAGCGGAGCCAGAGAAAGGCCCGTGGCGATGCCACAATGGGGACCCTAGCAAACCATAGCAGACTTCTCTTTCTCCCAGAAGCTGTAATTCACATCTCTCCTCAATCCTCCAAAAAAAAAAACTCCCACCACTCCTCCTTCACCCAACAGCCAGTCTCTAGCTGTCTTCCAAGAGAAACTCTTTTTGGCAGACCCAATCACCAAAACACAATGTCGTCTTTGAGCCCCGTCCAGTTTTTTTTCTTCCCTTCTTTTCCTGCTTCTCATCTCACTCACTTCCGCTTTGAAGGACTTTAAACTTCAAGGTTCTTTGAGCGGCCCACATGGGCGGAAACTAAACACTACGGGGGTACAAGACCTCAGAGGACAGACAAGAAGTGCTGAAGTAGGGATTTCCTGTCTGAAACCTCCTCCTCGCCAGGCCCACATCAACAACATATGGCACACATCATTAAAATGATGCCAATTTCCATTGAAATCTTGATGTCATAATTGTCCAAGAGTTATTCTTGGTGGTTTCACTAAAGCTGAGATGCAATTAAAGTTTCCAAACCTGTCTGTTTTGCTTTCCAACTTTGCACTGATGCATGTAAAATTAGCGAGACCCTCACAATATGCTGATGGCTTCATTTAAATCTACACTAACTCAAGTTGCTCATCTTTTTTTGGCAAAATTCTGAGTTAAGACACAGCAGAAGCGTAATCTGGAAAAACAATCTGTCCATGTCAGTTATTAAGACTCTCCTGTTTCCTTTAAATCATAATTGACATATTGTTTCAGTGGGGAAGGTTTGGCGCGGGTTGCCTGAGTCTCTTTTTAAATGTGGCTTCCTGTTGACAGGTGACATGTGTTGATCTGCAGATAACATCATGGACCAGATTGCACTGGCCATCTGGAGGTTTGGACGCGTGTTTTTTGGTGCAGACAGACGTAAGGACGACAGACTGAAAAACAGTGTGGGGAATATGGTGCTGAGTGAGCCGTCAGAGAACCGTGCAACTACAACAGACCATGACGAGAAAAAGAAGTAGCATAGATCATGTTTTACAAAGGTTAACGTCAATATATCAAAGCACAAAATAAGCCACACCTGGTATTCAGCCAGGCAGACGTAAACAGTCTGCACATCTCTGGAGATTAGGTGGTGGCAAAGAAATAAATTAGTGCCCAAGACTACACAATAATGGTAATTTGGGAAAATGTGTAGGAAGATATTACAGATCATACACTGATCAGTTAGAGACAGAAAGCAGGAGGTTAAACCCCTTTTTGTTGGAAGAAAAGGCTTTTTATAGCCCTGAAAACACTGAGGCAGCTGACCCAAATACTATCTGAGCTTCTCATTTTGGCAGCCATTATTGAAAACAAGACTGGTTTTAGTTTCCACAGAAATGTTTCTGGTATTTTTTTTAAATTCCACCTCCTCTGGAGCTGAACATACAAGGCAAGGGACAAAAGAGTTTAGCGACTGTAATGAAATAAACATTAGAATATTAGTTATTTATCCAGTAAAGGTTCCTGAAAATCACAGCTGGATATGGAAAAAAACAGTAGTTTCCGTAAACCATACAAATGTCTGATGTTTTTACAGAAATAACTCAAATACATGTCACTCAAACCTTTATTAGTGCCACATTTATCACACCACAGTAAAACAACTTCAAAATAAAAGCCACAGTGCGACTGAGCTCTAGAAAACATCAGCAGCCATCATGAATAATGAAATCGGAGATGCTAAAATTGAAAGTAATTAAACTCAACGACTAAGTGTTTTTGTCTCTACACACCAGTATCTAACGTTTAGAGGAAAAACTAAAACTGTTGCTTAAAGGATATTTTGTCTAAAAGGATGTTACAGTAGCCTCTTTAAAGACTTCACTTTATAATGCTACTACTCATTCAAACAATGAAGAAAAATTATAAGTGAAGAAGACTTTTAAAGTTGTTGTCCAGTTGAAAGGTAAACCTTTAGGTCCAGTTTTAAGTATTTTGCAGCCCAGTCCATCTTCCCATGCACTCTGATGAGCTTTACTGTTCCTACTGAGAAAAAGCATTCCCAGAGCATGATGCTGACTCCACCATGCTTCAAAGTGGGGATACCAGCTTGCATGTTAGTCAATATGGACAACTTGATCTCATCTGACATGTTTGCTTTGTCTCCTATGTGGATAGTGGCAAACAGGGCTTCCTACAGCTTCCTTTCTTGCCACTCTTCTATTAGGGCCATATTTGTGGAGTGCACGACAAATGCAACAGATTCTCCCGTCGGAGCTGTGGATGTCTGCAGTTTCCCCAGTGTTACCATGGGCCTCTTGGCTGCTTCTCTGATTTCTCTGACGCAATTGTTAGCTCGGGATTTGAGGGGTATTAAAGTAAAATGGGAAGAATACAAATGCATGTTGTAATTTTCAGATTTTTATTTGAAAACAAAACAAAATTAAAAACCATATACCCTTTACCGTCTGCTTTACGCATAGCTTTCTGTTGGTCTATCACATAAAATCCTCATGAAATATTATACAGTTTTTGTCTGTACGGCTAGCAAATGTGAAAAGATTTAAGGGTTATGGATATTTTTCCAAGACACTGCATGTTGTAGCATGGTACCTAGCTAAGGAAGAGTAATACTTTAATCTTACAGTATTGTGAAAAACTGTCCATGTGCCTGCTGCCTTAGTTCATAAACTAACTCACAAACCATCTGATACAGACTACGACACATCGTCATACAAATGTCCATCCATTCTACCCACCTTCACTGGAACCTTCACTGGAACCTCATTGAGAAAGTAGTCCATCTGCAACAAAGGGTATGATTTTGGAAGGAACAGCAAGGAGCTCACTTTGCCATGATCTTACAATTCAGAGCAGGTCGGTCAACATATCATCAGCCTGCTGAAAAACACTTCCCAGGGTTTTTACCCAACAGGGCTTCTGAGTAGCTTCTTCAGTCTTGACATTGTATAATCTGATTTTCAATACAGAGAGATTATGACTTTCTTCCTTCTTGTACCACTGCCTGTTTCATTATGAGCAAAGGAAGAGCACTTTCACTACTGGTGGCTTATCTGAAAATAAGTTTCAACTGTACCAACTTACAACAGCAAGAATCTGCAACCATTTTCTGAGGAGTGAGGGGGCTGAGTGTTTTCCCCTTTTTTGCTTTTACATCATGCCTTTGGGTCCAACAGTGGCTCAGACTTGTTAACTTGAATTCTTAAAATTCCAACTGCAGTCTCATGCCTTAAAGAAATGGCTTATCAGCACACATGACTATAAAGAGCACAGTAAGATTAAGTTAGAAACAGGCAATTATCCCCGCTGATTTATAGTGACTTCAACTGGCACAGTATTTTCACTGCAAGGCACCAATCGTCTCAATTCAAGAGCTATGTTAGAATATGTTTAGCTGTCCTACGTTTACTTCGCCTGCACCATTCATCAGTTTGATTTACAGGTTATTCACAGAAGAAGCCGAGAATTTTAAGCGCTATTAAAATAAAGACCTCCCACAAAGCCCCAGTAGATTGGTACCGTAGCTGTTATACCTGCTGTTAAAACCCAACAGGTCGTCCTTCAATCTCGCTACACGCGTCAGTGTGTTTGGCTGCAGCACGGCTGCAGTGAGCTGAAACCACCAGGGTTGCGGAGAAGATGAGAGTTAGAATCTTAAGCTATTTATACTCTCTAGCCAAGAGAAATTTGATGCTGGTCTTTCCCACAGAGTGGGGAGGGCAGGAGTGGTGAAAACAGAAAGGGCTTTAAAAAAAAAAAGAGGAAATAGGAAAGAGGTAGACACATGCTTCAGCTCGTGGAGGAAGCTCAGAGCTGGCTTCCTGTATGTCTGTCTTCCTCTGCATCAGCTGGATGGCTCGTTGCGTTTGTGTGCAGACCTGTGCACATGCCATCCTGTTTGCTTGGCCAGGGTCATCTATGTAACAGCAAAGGGCCGCATAGAAACAACATCACTAGGCAGACATGAGAAAGACATTTCAACAAATATGCAGCCACTGGACATGAACAGGTATGAGATTCTATGGTAGGACAACCTCATGTAGAAATACAGCAGTTTACCAACCTCATGATGTTTCAAAACGCATTTTTTTCAAATGTATGACATGATCCATGTTTTAAATTAAAATCAGAATCAGCACTGCTGCAAAAATAATTTAACATATTGATTTTTACAGTTATTAAAATTTTATCTATAAAATCTATTCATGGTTGAGCAAAAATATAGAATATTTACCCGCTAAACGTCACAGTAGTTTCTTGAGTAAATGTGCTTTTTTTTGCAAAACATTGCACCCTTTTTGCCATTCTGCTCTTGCAATAGCAACGTAAGTCTAACAAGCTGATCTCAGCTGTTAATCAGTTGGGCTGTCTGCTCAGGTAGAGCCTGCACCTGGCTGCTTTACAAGCATGCTGATGATCATAGCTTATCAACTGTAGTTTAAAAGGAACAGTGATGGGTGGAGCTCCTATAGTGTTTTTCATGACTGGAAATAAAATAAAATAGTCAGATTTGTTCTTCATGTAAGACAGGGAACAGTGATGAAGCACTCCTTCAGACAGCTGACCATCCGTGTGCAGGGACAGGTTGGGGAGAGGCAGGACTGCACTACCCTATCCTGTTTACAGTCCGAGGAAAGACAATTCCACTCTGCCACGCTCTCTCATTACAAACACTTTAAACTATAGCAACAGTTTCTGGTAAAAATTTGGGGCATTTTTTAAACTGTACCAGTCTAAAACCTCTGTATACCCTGATACCAGTAAATGACCCATGCCTAGCACTCACACACCAAAACACAATATTGTTACATTCACACATCAGCATTAGCGCACTAATCTCTCCTGTGTGTGGCCCAAAGCAAAGGTCACAGCTGGCAGGATTTCCAGATGTTTCCTATTATCCTACAGCACCTTCCTGGTCAGTCAAATCCTTTCTGTCTCACAGGTCTCAGAATTAACACCGAAATACAGATTTTTTTGGCCACACATTTCCAGTTTTTACAGGATGAGGTTTGATGAAACATGGGTCACTGTGGTAAAAAAAAAAATAAAAAATCTAGAACGAGTCAACACGGTCAAGAAGTATATTTGCTTATGGTTTTGAAGGAAAACCCCTGAAGTCCAGCAGGTATGAGGCTGGTGACTGTGTTCGTGTCAGGCAGCCTACATTCTGGTGCATCCTGACAGGGGAAAATCCATTTGGCTGGATCGCATCAACAAAGACCTGCCCGATAGAGAAAATCCCCACAAATCTGTGGCACTAAGAAGTGATCTGTCCACACACCAATGGACTTGGGGGGGTGTGTGTCACAACAAAGGCTTGAAAGAGAGCAGTTATCACCAGAAACCTGCAAATGAAAAAGAGACCAACTTGTTTAAATTAGACACCCTCCGCTCTGCTCAAAATGTTAAATTGATATTGAGATCTGCAACGATAATGCTGAGCAAAATAAGTCCTTTAATCCCTATTCACGCCATCCTTCCATCCCTTTCTCACCTCTCTTTGCTGACAACATCCCTACATGCTCCCGTTAGAGTGGTGGATGAGCCTGTTGGAGCTGGTAATTGCCAGGGCATGAGAGACATGTAGAACAGCTGAGAGGCCAAAGCTGGATAACCATCTCTTTTGTGCGCCAGTGCTAGTCACCAAAGCACACTGAGGTTTTAAAGTGTTGGTTTGAAAAATGCTAAAATTTCCCTTCCTGCTGTTACTATGGTTTAAAGTTCTTTTATCATGATGCCAGAGAAAGCCTCTGAGTTTCCAGAGTTTTCTGTCTTTACAGGGCATAGAGTACTGCAGCACAGCCCCATCTGTATTTATTGCTGTGCACTGCCAGTCAGTTGGCTGAAAGAAGGCTGCATCGTTTTTCTCATACCTAAAAAAACAGTTTGGTTGTTTTTTAATGAAAAAACATGGACAGTGACGGCATGGAAACTAAAGGAGCCCCACTCCTCACTCTTAATAAAGTAACAATGCCCCAAAGCTATTGCAAATTGTTTTAATTAACAGCACTAAAATCATTTTTGTTTTAGATGTTTGTGTTCATACCATGAGACTGTGAAACCTTGGTATTCACTTAAAGTTTACTTAAGGTTATTGTACTGTAAGAGTCTCATACTGGCCCATTCATAATCAATGCTATGGTTCTGATGAAAAAGACGTCCTTAAGGCTGTGAAAGAGCACAGAGACAGAGGGGATTAAAGGGTCCATGTTGAACTACTGTTCAAACTGCAGCATGGCATGCTCAAAATCCCCGATGATATAGAAAACAACCAGGCAGATAATGAAAAAACCTAAAGGACTAAAACAAAATTAGGACAATTATATAGTTTTTTGAGGGGTGGCACATGGGATGTACAGTAAAAAGTTATAAACAAACACAACACATTAATTAGATTTCTCCAATGTGGAGGCTGGCAGCTGAAACCCTGTCAGTCACATTGCAGCGTTAGTTCCACATCATTAGATTTTACAGACTTCACCAACATTCAGCATGAAGGACAGGGCTGTGGCACCAGTTGCCTTGGAAGCCTGGGGTAAAAACCTCACACTTAAAGGCACGGAAATATGGAAATATGCTTCACATTCTGTGGAATCAAAACAAGGCATTCTCTGAATGTTCAGGACCACGTGAAATCAGAAAAACCCAACTAATTGTCACAAACGATGTATGCTTTGATGACTGACTTGTTTTCATCTCGTATCTCTGCTTTACCCTCTTAAGTCCCCAGATTCCCAGTGTGCTCAAACCCAATCCAGATCCATACTTTATCTTTACAGAAACCATATGCTGTGAGCTCTCACAGCTAGAATTCCCTTATCAACACCACAGTGAGCTGAATGGTGACAACCCCTTGGCTCCCACTGAGGGGAGGGGAGCAGGAATGACCACACCGTAGACAGAAACATGAAAGCAGGAGCGAGGAGGGGGGTTAAGCAAAGGATTGGCAGAGGTATTGGCAGGGGATGATGTTGTTTTTTTGTTACAACTGTCCATATAGTACACATATAAAGCAAGTAATCAGGTCACAATTTTCTGGTCCATTTTGACATGAGAACAACACACAGTGGCTGCACATCCATTAAGACAATCGCTCGTTCCACCACATCCCAAAGGTGCTCTGTAGGATTACGCTCTAGTGACTGTGGAAGCCGCCAGTAGGCAGCAAACATATTTTCATGTTCAAGAAACCAGCTTGAGATGATTCGGGCTTTGTTACATGGTGCATTATGCGACTGGAAGGAGCCATCAAAAGAAGGTCGACTGTGGTCATAAAGGAATCGACATGGTCAGGTAGGCTGCAGTGCCTAAACAGCGCTCCAAGGTATTAAGGATCCAAAACTGTGGCAGGAACATATGCCCCACATCATTACACCACCACCACCAGCTAATAAAAGGATGTGTCAAAGCTTTGACATTGTTAAGTCTCTAT
Organism: Crenichthys baileyi; assembly: GCA_036173005.1. Lineage (NCBI taxonomy): Eukaryota > Metazoa > Chordata > Actinopteri > Cyprinodontiformes > Goodeidae > Crenichthys > Crenichthys baileyi. Next base: position 291,398 of record JAHHUM010001185.1, on the reverse strand, counting down.
AAAGACTTACTAGAGAATAATAAAATCTTGTGAATAACAGTGTTACATTATAAATATGGAGCAATACGAATATTAGTGGCTTTTCTGTTCTAAATCATTTGACGGATTTTTGGTTACGCTCGAACCTGTGATACAATGGTATTTTTAGGTTGTCTTACTTTGAGAATCCCATCTTCTCCCAAGCCCACTGCAGGTAACAAAAGATTGTTTCCGTTCCGCATTCTTCCCTGTTTACAGAATACACGCTGAATGTTTTAAACCAAAACACGACAGTTCACAAGACGATACAGAAACACACAGCGGATGACTCTGACAGCTCTCAGACGTCCAAAAGAAAAGCCCCCCAGACTCCTCTGACAAGTCTTTGGGTTTTTGCCACTGTTGTTATGCAAGAATTGGGTTCAGAGGTGGGATCTAGGCCACAGCGCAGCCCTTTGCTGCCCGGTCTGTCCTGCAACCGGTGATACGTCATCACGTACTGCTTTGTTTGACTGAGAAAACATGCGACACAACATGAATTGCCTCCCAGAATACGATCTGAATGTGATCTATAAGTGTAAAAAAGCACATTAATGGGATAATATTGAATGTTTTTATTAAATGGCTGGGGTTTTTTCGATCACGCATCTTCTGAATGGCGCAACGCTGAGCTGCAGACAAACAAACCTTTAAGGAAGTCCTTAACATGCGACAGCGGAGAGGAAAGAGGAAACCAACGCCAAGCTTGACACACATCTACCAGCTGCTGAAACCAGGAAAAAGCAAGGAATCACAGGAATCATCAGAATGCTAATAAATAAGTCTCTTATACCGGGTAAGAATGATAACAACTAGTCTTTGCCTTCCAGTCAGCAGGGTGTCAAAGAAGAGTAACTGAATAGGGTATTTGCTTGAGGGTGAGGCTGTGCATCTGAGCCTGACCTTTGACTTTTTTGTACAGATGGGGGGCTATAAAAGAGGGGACTTTCCCCTCATCAATTGGCATTGTATTATAGTAAAGATGTTTTATGCAGACCACACATACATAATCTGGTCACAGCTGGAGGCAGGAGCCACCTACAATGAACAAGTTCCTGAGGTGACATGGCAAAGGCAAATGTAAGACGACAGCGAGAAGTGATGAACTGAAAAATCACCTGCAGGTGGGAAGCAATCTAAAGCTGAAGGCTGAAAGGAGCGTGCAAGAAAAAAAAACCACCAGTATGTTAATTCAGAAAGCAGCTCCTGCACAATGACTAAATAAGAAAGTGCTGAAAACAGTTTCTTATCTGTCCGGGGAAGGCGTGGAGCTGCAGCTGAATGGCTGTGATTATGTATTTTTTTTGCGAGGCCCCTGTGAATTCATGCCACCTTTCAGTATGTTAAACCTGAGCTTTAACACACAATGGAAAGGTGTGAAATTGGTCCCTTAGCAGTCTTGTCCAAATCCAAATCGGCCAATAGAAAAATCTACCACCCCCTGCCCCCCCAACTAATTACATGCACAAAAACTAACCATAACCCAAAAACTAAGTACTCCCACCATTTTCAGATCCTAAACACACATCTACCACCAGCATCTGACCTTTGATACACTTGTTAGGTTAATTAAAATTTCAAAATGGTCCGCGACCTATGCCTTGATACATAAATTGTTACAATTTTGTTTTTCTATATATATATATATTTTTTTTTTTTTTTGCCTACTCAAAACTAGCCCTTCTATCAAAAAACCATAAGCACATTTTCTCTTTTATGTATTGTAGTGCTCAGAAAAGTATTTGGAATCATACAGAAATTGGCATTGGCAGGTCTGGCCAGTATTCGGTGCCATCTGTAGTTAAAGCCCATGTACAAGTCCAGAGAAATCTCCCAACCTATATGGGTTCTGCTGACAGAACCAAACAAAGATGCAGCATGTTAGACTCAGGTGATGAAAGCTGTCAGTCTGAGTGAAGAACAGCAAGCAGAACCAAGGTGTCCACTCTGATGACACAAAGCAGTTAAACCTGAACGAAACATTTCCATCAGTTAAAGCATCGTTTATTGTTATCATCTGCACCCACAGCGTCGGATCCACATCTGTCAAAGTGGGAAAGCGGAAACCTGGCAGTTCGTGTTTGCCCCCCATGTGGGCACAATCTGTGCCGTTTTGTGTTGGAAACAGGAAAGTTAGTAAAGGCACCCAGCGTGGGGGGTGTAAATGTCAAACTTACCGACTGAAGGAAGAGCAGCGTGCGGACATAGTCCCTCTCCGTGTTGAGGATTTCGTTCAAAACGCAGAGCCTGAGCCGCTGCTGTCGGTCCGAGTCCTTAGCGACGTGGATCCTGTTCCCCGGATGCCCTTCGTCCTCTTCCATGATGGTGAAAACAAGTCGCACTCTCAAGAAGAAAATCAAACAAAACACGCGTCTTCTCTTGGAGGTATCCGCGCTCTCAAAACGGGAGAGTTGCTAGTCCATCTCGCCGAAACAAGTTCTCTAAAAGCTCTCGCAGACCTGTGATCCTCGACGCAACATACGCACTGCTGGTAAAGTTCAGGGGGGAAAGTGAGCGAACCATGAGAGAGCCTGAGCTGGGTGGTGTGGTCGCAGCACCAGCTGAGAGGGAGCGAAGCTGCTGGAGATGAGAGACGGTGGAGAGGAGGAGGAGGAGGAGGAGGAGGAGGGTCACTTCTGCTCGCTATGAGCTCACAAACACACAAATAAACAAACAGCTGTATGTCACACCTAAGCTTCCATCTCTGCTTCCTGAGGTAGCCACCTAAAAAAACCAATAAAGTAAACTTTTAGGCTGGCTTCCCCGATACATTAAACAACAAATTTACCGTATTTACCCTGGTTATCCCCCGGAGTTGAAGCAAAGCATCAATGCCAGCCAAAACAAAATTGGATGTTTATCTGGAATTTGTGGTATAAAAAACAACCTCGTGAGAGAAAATGACCGAATATTAAACTAACACGTTTTTATTTATCGCCAACAGTCCGAAAATATAACGTCACTTCGATAATGAATTTCATCTTCTGAGTAAAAAGTAAACTTCTTACTAGTATGTTGAGACAAACATTAATTATTTAGCTGAGACTTTATAAGTATAACACTTAACAACTATATTCATATTTGAAATTTATGGAGGAAGAGGTGCTAATTCTTTTGAAATGCAAACCGTAAACCTCGAGCTTTCTCTAATATTTTTCATGACGTTTGGGCAGCCGCCTGGCCTGACAAATTTATGAGAAAAGCGCCCTCTGGTGGATTTAATCGTAGTTGCACATTTTTTTAAGGTGAAGACCAATACATAGAAATGTGTCCTTTTACTCCAGGTGATAAAGACAAGAACAAAGTTCTTTCTGGGTAGGACATTTTGGACTTCACTAGAACTCAATTGTAGAACTCCTGGAAAGCCCTCATAGATCCCTCCTACAGCAGCATTTGTTTATAATAACTGTTGGACACCACACAAGGAAAAAAAAGTGCTACCCAGATATATCAAGCTGCAAGAACTCCCAATCAGAGTTGCAAGACCAGAATTAAGTCATTTTGTACTTGCAACCAGGGAGAGAGAACAAATTAATCTGTTGTTGGAGAATATACTGTATATAGTCCTCAAGAACAGGTAGATGGCTTGGTTTCCTGGTAACCTTCCTGTCACTGTTTTGAATCTTTTGTCATTTTGTACCCAATTTCCGGTTTTGTAATGGACAGAATAGACAGGTGGTCATTCACAGCCTTTTTGATTTTATCAGAGGTTAATAAACTAGAATTTTATTTTTGTTAGGGGCAATAGACATTGACATACAATCAAATTCATTCACATAGTCAAATTCCTTGTTTGTCTGTACAAACTAGGCAATAAAGCTGATCCTGATATGATCTTGGTCCACACTTTGCAGCCTTAACAGCTTTAATTCTGTGGACCATTCCTCCAGGAGTACATTTGTGAGGTCAAACATTGATGTTGGGCATGAATGCACGGCTCACAGTCTCCACTCTAATTCATGCCAAAGGGGTTCTGTTGGGTTGAGGTTAATGACTCTGTACGGGTCAGTCCAGTTCCACACCAAACTTGCTCACCCTGGTCCTGGGGGACCTAGTTGGGGGCATAAAACTATCCAAACTTCTGGTTTGCTGAAGTATTAAGATTTTCTTTGCAAGAACTAAGGAGCTGAGTCCAACTCCTGAAAAACAGCCTCACAACATAATCCCCTTTGCACAAAAAGCTACACTTGAGGCTAGTGATGTTCCCCTGGCAACTGTCAAACCCAGACTCGTCATTTGAATTGCCAGACAGGGAGGAATCTCTCGACTGCTTTGGAGTTCAGTGGTGGCATGCTTTACACCACTGCATCTGACAATTTGCACGGCACTTGGAGATGTAAATTCTGGATGCAGCTGAATGAAGCTCTCTGTACACTGTTGTTGTCTCAAGGCCACATGTAGTTTGGAGATCAGCAGATATTGAATCTGCAGAAAGTTTGCAACCTCTGCACACCACGTGCCTCAGCATCCTCAGGACCCTGCTCTGGGATTTTATGTGGTCTACCATTTCGTGGGTGAACTGCTGTAATTCCCAATTCCACCTTGTTACAATACCACTAACAGTTGACTGTGGAATATTTGGGACTGAAAAATGTTAATGACTGAACTTCTTGGCCAGTTGGCATCCTATCATAGTACCATGCTAGAATTCACTGAGTTCCTGAAAGGGACTGATTCTTTCACACGCTTGTACAAACAGTCTGAATGCCAAGTTGCTGGATACACATGTGGCCGTGGAAATGATGTCAAGAAAACAAATAAAGACATGTGAAATGTAACCAGTATCAGCCTAACAGGACTTAAACTTTGTATAGCTTTGTTTTTTTTGGCCATCATTTTATTTCACTTTTGCTGTAAACAATTTAATTTGAAATTGATTTGATTTCAGTTGGTAATGTTTCTAAGTTCAAAGCCAAAATTCAGAAAGCAGACTGCAACTATACACTGAATAAAAATATAAATGTAACACTTTTGTTGTTGCTCCTATTTTTCATCAGCTGAACCTAAAGGTCCAAGACTTTTTCTATGTACACAAAAGGCCTATTTCTCTGAGGCAATCCATCCACCTCACAGTTGTGACCTGTCAAGATCCCATGACTTATGTTCAGGTGTGCCAAAGGCTGGCCACAATAAAAGGCCGCTCAAAAATGTGCAGTTTATCACAAGGCACAAAGCCACAGATGTCACAAGTTCTGAGAGAACATGCAATTGGCATGCTGACGGCAGGAATGTCCACTAGTCCTGTTGCCCCAGAATTGAATGTTCATTTTTCTACCATCAGCTGTTTATATTGCTCCTGTTTACTCTCTTGTTGTCATGTCTTTGGATGCACCTAGAAAGAGGTTCTGGGGCTGGAGTATGACCACTGGAATGACATACATACATAAGAAAGAAAGAAAGAAAGAAAGAAAGAAAGAAAGAAAGAAAGAAGAGAAAGAAGAGAAAGAAAGCATAAACATCACTGGTTCCTGGATACATAAATTATCCAGGCTTGGAGCTTGATCCCAAAACTTTAAATCAATGTTTCGTGTATATATAGAAGCTATGTCCAACAGAATTCAATGTTATCTGGAATTTTTGATGTAAACATCCTTTTTGGCTAGCTGCCACTATCTGAAACAAAGAAAGAGAATAACTTAAGTTATTTTGCTACTTATTTTGCAAAAACAGTTAACAATAGGAAAGTTTAAATTAGGGCTGCAACTAACGTTTATTTTGCTCGATTAATCTGTCAACTATTTTTTCGATTAATCGATTAATATTCGGATAGCAAAAGGTGCTTAATAGGACTTTTGTTTTTACAGAATTTTAACCATGTGAAGCTACAACTATGACACTTTCGGAGTTCTGGATGGAGAATATTTAGACAAATAAGGTTTTTCATCTTAAATGCTATATATATATATATATATATATATATATATATATATATATATTTGTACAATTTTGGCCTAACTACTGCTCTGACTGGGTTGTTCTTTCAGCAAATGGCATGTTAATCTAATTAATGATTAATCGATTACTAAATTAGTTCACGATTATTTCAGTTATCGCCTAATCACAAATGTGGTAAAAGTACCACTGGTGGCTGCCAAAGAGAAAATCTGTCAATATTTGCAAGGTAACTATATTCAAATTAACTGTGATGTAGAGCTGACAAACACTTAAGTTAAATAAGATCGCTTCAGATAGAAACTACTCAAAATAGAGGTGCAGCGGAGAACCTTTCAAGAACCAGGAACAACTGCTGCTGGTTATTGCCGTGTCCCATTTTTCCCAGAAGTCAGAAACTGGATCTTGGAATGGCATCGAACCCAAACTTGTTCCAAGTCCAAATTTGAAAACCAGTAGGATTTGCTGATTGATATACTCAGTAACCAGGCTAACTACTATTAGCACCCTAAGTCAATAATGTTTCTCTGCACTTGTTCTTTCAAAGACAATAGCATCATGCACTAAAGGAGGATGCACGGCACACTGTGTGTATGAAACACTGAGAAACAACAAATCAGAAGTGCAAATAAACAGTTAATACTGCGGTCGTCACAACATTTATATGCAAGGTAGCCATAACGGATTTTGAGGTTACAGTTGGTGGGTAATTCTGACTTCTGGGGACCTTTGTTAATTCCGTTTAAAACAAACGGCTTCCTTCAACCAATCAAGAAGTGCAAATAGATAAACTTTCTCCTTTCTTTGTCTTATGACATAACTGAAAAAGCTGAAGTTCTGTAGTAGTAACAGTTTCATGATGTCTTTCAGAATAGTTTTACTTGGAAACCTGAAGTTGGACTTATTTGAAAAGGTTTGCGAACTATGGTTATTGCACATTTCATTTCTATATGATCAACTCCAGGTCAGTTTCCAGGCAGGTTAAGCAACTATTTTATTTGCAATGTGCTGATGTCTACTTTCATACGTTAAACACCTTTATTGCTAGCTACAGTCTCAGAAATTGAACAATCTGTCCTCAGAGTTCATATATTTTCATATACCATGGTTTCACAGTATTTATACATACCTGAAACAAATGTGTATATGATCTAATTGCATTTGTTATTGCTTCAGGAATATAGATTTTTCGGTTATCTATAACATTTAGATTTTAATACAGAGTATTACACAGACTAGAATAAACACCCACCTAACTGGTTAACAGTTTTAAAATGCTTAATGCTGCAGTATATGCCCTTCTGCTCACTTTAGAATAACTTTTAAAACTCTGGCTGAGTGTTGTTTTTGTTAATGACTAAAAATATTGTCAGCCTATTCTCTCTCCTATAACTGCAGAAAGTGTCAGAGCATTCTTTCAGCCAGCTGCCTGGTAGAGTGCAGCAACAGGTGGAGAAGGGGCCACACTGGTTCCTCTATGCGCCAAATGAATAGAGAAAATCTACTATGACACTTTCTCTGGGATCTTAAAAAAAGGATTTTTAACACTGGGAACGTTATTACGGAAAACCTTTACTGTTTTGAAACTGCAACTTTTTAAATGACCGATACCAGTAATGGGCCCATACCCATTTACAACAGGATAATACAGTTTTAATCTCCTTTGGCTCCATCTTGTTGTATTCTGGAAAGATCAAAACTGAAAAATGACATTTCTTTAATCATGTGAGAACAGAGTCCAATATTAGGAATCAGAGAAATTAAAAGGTCAATAATAGTTTTAATTGATGCATGTTACATTCAAAACCCGTTGCATTCCTCCCACACATAACTGCATACATACATACATTTTTCTGTTGCCTCAGCTGAGGAACACAACAGACAACTTGTGAATGCCTTAGGCTATCATATATTTACAAATCTTCCACTTTTATACATAGCAAGTCCTTAAATACGGTCCAACGACAGAGGAGTAACAGGATACAACGTGTGTTTGATTGTATGCGGTTTCTTTGAAGCATATTTAATGAACTCTCCTTCCAGAAAAGGCATGTGCATACAGCACTGTCATAAAAAGTGAGTCACAATTAGACATGATAGGTTAAAAACTCCACAAAGCCTCTTCATCATTCATATTTCACAAGATAAAACTCTTCCTTCAGCAGGGTTTTTCTTTCAAAATGCAAAAAAGTACAAAAAGACATGTAAGGTAACAAAAAAAACCTTTAAAATGTGCTCAGTGCATTAAGACTTTCCAATATATATGAATGAAACTAAGAGGTGTTTGTTTGCCCTGTTTCATCTCTGTGATAAATAAATTCACATTACTACAGGCAGGCAGTCGGAGGGCATTAATCCAAACCAAGGTACAGTGAATAAACACGAGTGAAACCATTCGTTAAGCAAAATTAAAGTTAGATGCACATTTGTGAAAACTTAACAGAACTGAGAAGTGAAACATTGGTTTTGTTTTGGGGATTTCAAAAGAAATACAGCTTAAATCAGCTAACCTGACTGAGTTATACAGCGCTGTGCAGAAATCTTTAGCCGTTCCTTTTATACATGAAGACTGGCTCAAGATGTGTGCACTGTTCATTATTGTTGGCTACATCGAGCATTTCTACGGGAAAAACTATCATACAGATACTGTTTAGAAGAGAGAGGGAGAGATAATCAAAACTGTGCAATGGTTTAGTTTGGTATCAGCAGAGGCTTCAGTTCTAAAATAGATCTGTGGTTTATCGAAGGTTAGCCCTGCAAACAAGTGCAAACCTCAGGAGCCCTGCTATAGCTCACACCAGCAGTAAACTCCGGCACTAGTAAACTAAAGGTGTCGGAGTTGTCAGATTGTGAAAAACTAAATGAAAGCAATAAAATAATAAGTGTATAATCTTGAGATTCTCAATCATTTAAAGTGACAGATTTTAGTTTTTAAATGCCACGTACTGGGCTTTTAGAGCTCCCTGACTTAATGTAGCGTCAACTGGCTGAACAAGCAAACAAATGGCCATGTACACACACACACACACACACACACACACACACACACAGGAGTGGTGGCTGTGTGACAGGAGAGCCATGCACGGAGCACAGAGGTGTCAAAAATGACATCCACAATCAGTAAAACAACCAGAAATCCTGTAAATCGGAGAAAACCTATGAACAGAGTCAGGCCAAATGTGTGTATGCACGAGGAAGACTATAGCTGGCATTAGCAAGAAATCTGGCTGTTGATAGTTTGTGGTAAAATAAGATTATGGGTCAACTTTGCTCGAGTTCTATATTGTAAAACATGGTAATGTTGATTAGGTGTGTGTATCCTTGGCAAAAATCCAAAGTAAAATCGGCTTTATTGGGGGAAAAAAAAAACAGATCTGGGCACAGTTTTGCGTTACTGAACCTCATGAAATCATCCAACATCACACAGGTGTAAAGAAAAAGATTCAGAAAGGCCAACATTGTTACCCATATATTGCATTGAGGACCAAGCAAACCTTTTTGCCCCAAACCATGAATCTAAACGAGAACGAAGACAGTGACTGTTAAACTTTCACCATTCAGATCGAAGCGAAATGTTGGTGTTTCCCCTCACCTTGGCGTGGTTTTTGACACTTTGATCTCAGAGTCAAAGGCAAACAGTGTTGTTGATATATGTATTCATATAAATAACAAAATAGTACAGTATAAATATAAAGATTTTGTGTGTGTGTGTGTGTGTACACATTTGTATGTTGTGTGGGTTTAGAATAAGAGCGTGTGGTGTGTGTGTGTGTGTATGTGTGGGCGCTTGTGAGCCAGTGTTGGGACAGGACAGAAGGGCGAGGTTAGAGGTGAGGCTCTCCGTCCCCGACCTCATGGAAGAGGGAGGTGTAGAACTCAGGCTCCAGTTGTTTGTTGCGGTAACGCTGCACAATTTCTGTGATTTTCTGTTTTCGCCTCACATGTGGAGGGTTGTACAAGTCACTTTCCAGGCGCTTCCGTCTGCACACGTTGATCACCGTTTGACGCACAAGAAACCCTGAAAGGGAGACCACAAAACCCAAACTGTTAAGGGTTTCTACAAATCTTCCAGATCAAAAGTGCATGTTTTTTCATACTCATATTTTTACATCAGTTTTTATAGCTTTCTAGACATTTGACCACAAACAATTTACCACAGCTCAGGTGGGACAAGTGCTGTTGCAGTTTGCTACAATACAAAAATGTGGATTACGATGCTCTGGTCAAATAAGAGTAAAATTAAATCTTTTGCCTCAAATAGGAATTATAACCAACTAACAGTGCACATTACCCTGAACATGCCATCCACATGATGGAGCATGGTGGTAGAAGCATCATGCTGTGGGGATGCCTTTATTCAGCAGGCACAGAGAAGCTCGTCAGAGCTAATGGAAAGCCAAATAGAGCTAATTACAGGGGAGCCCTGGAAAAAACCCTGTTGAAACCTGCAGGAGACCTTCCAGCAGGACGACGACCTCAAACGTCCAGAACAATGACCGGATCATTTAGATGTCTCAGATCAAATGATGTTCATGTGTTAGAATGGTCCAGTCAACGTCTAGATCTTAACCAGATTTAGAATCGGTGCCATGGTTTGAAAATTGATGTTCACAGCCGCTCACCATCCAACCTGACTGATCCTCAGCTATTTTCCAAAGAATGGACAAAGATGTCGAGCGCTGGTAATGGCATACTCAAAATGCCATTGAAACACTTAAAACATGAAATTTTAAAGCTAAATATTCTAATAAATTCATGTTAAAAACAAGATGTATAGACAATTTCCTGCACTCAGCTATCATATGTGGACCACTTACAGCTCCTTGCAAAAGTATTCACACCCCTGGAACTTTCTCTGAGGCCCATGGGAACTCTGGAGGAGCTTTTTATTGAAAGAAACACATTTTCAAAACCTCCACTTCACCACTACGTAATACTCAGCGTTGGACAAATATTAAATTCCAATACAACGCATTTCAAGTTAGGGTTTCTAAGTTAGGGTGCCACAATGCGAAAATGGTATAACAGGTACGAAGACTATTGCAGGAAGAGAGGGGGCAAGTTAAACAAAATAAAGCGTTATGATTCGTTACCTAGAGCCCTGCGGCTGACCACCATGCCGTCCACCAGGGGGATCACCATGCCAAATTTTCCCACAGCTCCATGCAGCCGAATCCGGAAGAGCCCTGTCTTCAAGGGGTGAATGAAGATCAGAGGAACATCCTTTTCTAATAACCCTGACCTGCAGCAGAGAAAAAGAAGGAATGTGTTTAATATATACAAATATATATATATATTCTATGTTCATTATTGCTTATTATCTTTGTAAAAATGTATTTAAAAATGTGAAGCCTAATTCTACAAGTAAGAGTAGACCACTTTAGGTTGGGGTATAGATGTGGACATGGCAGTGAAGCTGGGTGAAGAAGGACTCAATATAGAAATAAATGCCAATAATATTAGAAATGGAATCACTATTTTGTGATGGCATCACAGTCGTATCCCCAGGATGTTTTTGACCATAACCTTCATTACGAATACAAAGTTAATACAACAAAATGATTCAGTTCACAAAAAGCAATCTACAATCTACCGAGATACATAATGCAATACAAGCTTCTCTATCGAGAATAATAAATATTAAAACAGAAGATCAAATTAAACGTCCTTGAAATAAGAATGGAGGACAAAACTGATCTAACTGAAGCCTGATTTTATCCTTTGCTGTTATTGTCTGTTCTCACCTTTTGTCTTGTTGCTTTTATCAAGCCTCTTTATTTTGACTTGTTTGCACCAAAGTATCCCAGGTTTATGTAGGAGCCATCCTACAGCAGCGTGGGGATAGACGTGTTGGTGTCGACCTTTTCTAACCCTGAACAAAATGCTCGGTGGTGTGCGACGCAAAGACTTGGGTTAACTTTAATCTGCATAAAGATCTTCACACATATCATTCCACGTTCCATGTTTGGTAATTTGCGAGTCTTTCACCTCAAGGCAACATCTTTGCAGACTGATGCTCTTCTCTACTCCAAATGTGACAGACTCTGCAGTAATTCAGTGAGTGCGTTTCACCCCAAACATGTGAAATTGGATGAAAAAAAACAAATCAATTTAAATGATCTACTGAATCAGGCTTCATCTGATGTGTTCCTGGTCCAGTTATTTGAATAACAATAAAAGTGAGGCCAAAACCTGAAGATGGCTCACTAAAGCAACAGATAGCACTGTTCACCTACAGAACAAAGAGCTCTGCCACACTTCTTTTTTTTTTTGCCGACAACCTTTGCCCACACATCATATGAACACTTCCTGTTTTGCATGGCAAGTTTAAGCACAGTTTTGCAAAACAGGTTTTTCCTCCTCTTCCGTCTGCACCTGAGCCTAACCAATTTATGAACAATGAGTTCTGCATCACGGTGAAAAAGCACTTTCAGTTTTAACCTCTGAATACCTGCAGGAAGTGCTGTTGCTCATGCTGGCCTCCAAGCCTGTGCTGGTTTCCGCCAAGAGATCAGATAACGGGAAGTTCTCTATATACACAAAACCAAAAGATACATCAACAGCATTCAATTTAGCACCTAACCTACGTTTTATCCAGAGCAAAGTCTTAACACTTCTGTAATGACAAACTGCATGTGCATACCGATATCATCGAAGCGCTCCACCCAGACTACAAACACCTTCGTCTCAGGGCCCAGCTGGGGGTAAGACTTTCCGGTCGATGACCTCTTTGTCTTCACCAAAGGACTCAGCTACAACAACAACACAACTTAGTGAGTTTAAAACAAGCACCACAGTTACCAAAAAGCTAAATCATATTCAGTGACTTCATCGTTGAAGTTGTGTTTGGTTGGATAAACAAAGCTACCTTTTTAGCAGACTCTAGGCTCTCAGAATGGTTGGGGAACAGTTCCAGTGTGAGATTGGATTGTTTTTCAGGTTTGAGGTCTGTGTTGGTGTCTGCCTCCACTGTGGAGTCACTGTGCACAGATGACTCCTCTGCAAAACAACAGGGCAAGCAAGTTGCATAAAGTAACCTCTGTTTGCTTCTTTGGCTTCCAACACATTAAAATTGTGGTTCCTAAACATTTTGCATTTTGAAACTTTGTACCTTGCCAGACTCAATTTTCTAAAATCTTCCATCAGTTTTCTACAGTTTGTTCGGCATCTAAACCAAACCCAGTTCAAGAACTTGGGGTCCAATTCAAAACCCTGAAATAAAAAGGTCTAAAGGTCCTTTTTCAGACATTAGATGAGTGTGTGTTTTCTGTTAGTAGTTAAAAAAAACGAAGTGATCAAAGGTTTGGACAAAATTAGTGAAGTTGAAGTAGTGATGTGGCAAATCATTAAGGTCATCCTCTAAATATAAAATTAATGCAGAATGACCTTTTTTTTTGGGAATAAGAATTTTAAATTATAATAATAAATTTATTATTAAATACATTTGAAAAGAAACCGTTTCCATACATTATTTTCATCTTTCCATACTTATAAAAACTGGTGAAGAGATTAAATCAAATTCCAGCCATTCATCAACGGTGCATAGAGGCCATGTGTAATTTACCCTACTGAATCACAAACCTGAAGTTTCTGTTAAAGAGGGAACAACAAAGGCAATCTCTGTAAGGGCATCAGCGTAGTACAAAACCTTCTTCTCTCCGTTGAACACTGAACCTCCAGTGTCCTCAGGAGTAGCCGCTTCCTCTGATAAAACAAAAACACTGATTTAGTAAGGTACCACTAACGTTAGCCAGGCACAAAAACACTTTGTCATCAATATCTTCATAGGATATCCACTCAAACGTTTACCTGTTTGCAGATCAGTGCTGTCAAAGCAGGAGTTTAGGGACCAGCTGGTGTCAAGGTGTCCCGTCCACCCTGGATGATGCCCTACATCCACAGGCCAGCCCAAAGAAAACAGGAACTCCAAGAAGTGGGGCTGGACAGTAGCTGATGACTCCACATTCCTCAAAATCTGATAAATGAAAACAAATATAGGGAAAAAACGGCAATGATGTGCTGACAAAACAGAAAACACAACAGAAAAGAAAATCTCTCTGCATTACTAAGGCCAAAGAGCAGAGTTAACCCCATTTCCAACCAAAGTATAAAAACATTCTGTTAATACAATTTAAAAAAAACTAAACATAATAAAATACCCACAAAGTCTGAGATGAGTCAGAAAGGATTCAGGCTCCATTTTCTCACCTCAGAGCTGCTTTTCTGTCCTGCCCTGACGTAGAAAATAAAGACAGTGTCGAACGGTCGGCAGGGAAGCAGATCCAGATAGCTGACGTCATCGAAAAAGCCCGGCAAGGACGAGTCCAGACCAATCAGATGAGGAGGTAGGCGACTGTTGTTTGGTTCCTAGCATGAAGCAACACATACATGTACCATGTACCATCCGTGTAAGTTTGTCAAATTTTAGGGTAGGAAAAATATTTTCTGAATTGCATTTGTATTATTCTTCTTTCCTGTAGGTGGAATATGAAAGATAAGACGTAAAAAACAAGGAAAACATATTTGTACGAACTTTCAGTGCTTCCAGAGACAGAAAACCAAAGTGGGAGAGGAAGAGGCGTGCTGTCTGGAACTCCTGGGAGGGAGGGGGAGGTTTGCAGTCTGTCTGTGGGTCTGGGAAAGACTTTGACTTTAAGAGCTCCTCACTGCATCGCTCCAAGGTATTCTCATACTCGATCTGCTTGGCCATCAGACTGCGAAGCTTGTCATGCTGAATTTCCAGCTGAAAAGGAGAAGACATGCTTTGAAAAAGCGGTCCAAACTAGCTGGATAGCAGCAGATCGGATAGACTCATGATCAAACCACCACTATAAGACTCCCACAACCCAGACAGAAAACTCCTCTTGAAGTTAATAAAAAAACTTCCAGTGTTAATGAAAAGTTCATGTTCAACCTGGCTGGGAATGGCATTAGTTTTGGACTTTTAATACATATTTAGTAGCTCTCTTTATGGGTGGAACAAATGAGTTCAACGAACAGTTGTGAATTTTTTTGTGATTTTTCTCTGATTCACACAAGGTCAAAATTAAACATACAGGCTTCCAATATAAACGTACACCCCCATTAATAACTGGTAAAATGCAGCTGAGAGAGTTGCACCCTTGACGTCATGCGTTTTATAGCCAACAAGAAGCTTCTGGCATTATTCTGTCTGGATATTTTCTACATTCCGTCTCCAGAATAGGTAGACCAATTTAAAATCAGTTGGTTTCCTGGCACAACCCCAGTTTTAAAGCCCAGTCCATAAACTCGTAGGGTTGATGTTGGGGCTTTGGAATGGTCATTCCAGAATGTTCATGTTAGCTTGCTTTATCTACTCCAAAACCAGTTTGATGTGAGTTTGGGATCATGATTCTGTTGGAGTGTCCAGTTGGGCCCAGGTTTCAAACATCTGGCATGTTGAGGTGAAGATGAAGAACTTGAAGGTAGTCCTTTAATATTCAGCTCTACAGCATGACGCCATGCTAGATAGGCTGAGGAACACCGTATAAACGGACTGCTTCAAACTCTCGTCCTTCTTGCTAGAAGCTTGGTAGTTGCTACAAAAAGGATGGTTGAGGTGCAACTGCTATTGATGCAGCTATTAGTGGTGGTGTCTGTGTATATTTGAGCATGTATGTATAGTTATGACTGTGTGAATTAGAGAACCTGTGCACCAGGTCTTTGTTTTTAAAATCCTCTGTAGTTTTATGCTGCATAATTATATCACTATGGAAGTAGTGATTAACATTATCATGACATTTATGCACATGATGAATACATGCCAACATTTGATCAGCACTATCATTTATATCACTCTGAAAGTATGAGAACAAAATAGAATAATTTAATGCAATAATCTAGTGAAATTAATCTGTATCCTGGTCTTGTGAAGCTTTTTCCAGTCACTTTGTTGGAAAATTCTCCCTAAAGGATAATAATTCAACCGATTATGGACTGAATTAAACTAAAATCACTTACAGAAAGCTAATGAAGAACTAGAGTAGAAAACAGAGAAAATGAGTAACACCAACCCAACGTTTTTCACCCTTTTCTTGAAACAGACACCCAAGTATTTTTTGTTTCTCTTCAACAACTCACGTAATTACTCATCAGTGAACTTGTGGTTGCTGAATCATCCTCCCAGCCCAAACAACCCACCTGAGTTTGTACAGTACCAAACAATGTTAAAAATATGAACTTTTATGCTGGATCTCAGCCAGAGGCTTCCTCAGATATGCAGGGATCAAGTTAAATAACTGTGTTGCACACCTCCTTACTGACAATATCATCCAGGTCTGGAATGCTGACATCAGCTTTAACAAGAGGGATCTTATCCACCTCCTCTGGGAAGGGCCTTTGCTTGACATTGTATTTGATGCCTACGTCGTTGTTTGGTGTCGGACGGCTCTCGGGAACAAACATCTGCCACGGGAGGAGAAAGGCGGCCACATTTAGATTAAAGTTGTGACATCATACAAACAGACATGGACACTGATGTTTGGCAGAGCCTCAGTATATGTTGTCTGAAATGTGACCCCACCCTCTGATTGGCACGAGCTCCTCTTGGTTGATGAAAGAGCTGCATTGTCCAGGCATGTCTTCCAGCTGTTCCCCGGATCAGAACAGTCACTGACGGACTGGGGTCTGCAAGCACAGAAATGCTTTAAATCAGTCAATCAAATGAAAGTGACAACAGGTTAATCATTTAAGATGAACCTATTAGAATTATGCGGCCAATCTACAGTTTTTCTTTTAAAGCTTTAAACTGCCGATAACGATTTTACCTGATGTTCATTTCTCTTTACAAACTACAACATAAGAAGATATGTGAGCAGCTTTCAATACATCTTCTTTCTAGCCATCCTGCCTTCAGCAGCCATTAATTATCTATATTAGAAGCAGAGGCCTGGTCACACCGTGTGAGAGAGAGAGAGAGAGAGAGAAGGTGCTGTCAGTCTGCATTTTACTGATTTCAAATGATTACAAAGAGAAAAATTTGTAGCTAGCTTTAGCATCTCATATTAGCATACTTATTATTATTACTCACTATAAACACCCGTCTCTGTTTTTCCCTACAGAATTTGGACCCTTAATTTAACTCTGGTATTTCCATAATGCTGCCAACATTTCAGAATCCAGCATGTTTCATGACAGACAGATGCTGAAGGCTCAAAAGGCTAAAACAGACCACACTGTTCAGGCTTCCTGTTATCTGCTGAAAGTCTTGCTCTCTCTCAGCCTGAATAATTGAACCACAGACATGTCTTAAAATGTATGAGAAAATACTCTTTCCTTTAAAACACCTTTGTACATCAAACTTAATAGAGTAGCAAGCTTTGAATTTTCTTCATTCAGTAACAGGATTCACACCGAAGAGAGATTTCAGTGCAACCTGGTAGTAGGTATGTATGGTGTGTTTAATAAACAAAAAAGACTGGATTCTTAAGTTTCCATTCTGCCAGAAACCAATAAGGGCCGATCAAGCTGAAAATTGTTTGATTTTGGTCAACAGCTGATTTCTCGGTGCGTCTCTAATATTTACAAATTCAGTGAAATAAAATAGACCTATTCACGGCTAATAACACTGCTACACAGGGTAGATGTTGCGACACTGACTCTGCTCATTGCCAAGAGGTTGCTCCAGCATCGCAAGAATCACAGAGTTGTCCAGGACGAAGTAGCGAAAATTGCTGCCTCCTGTGGCACTTAGTCTGGCGTAACGTATCAGAGTGTCTTCATTCAGCAGGCTGCAGGTGGATGCAGGTCCGCTGGGAGAAGGGAAGGCCCCCAACACCTGCATGATGCTGGGGAGTACCACAAGAACACAGACAGGGACATAAATTCAAAAATGTGGGTCAATCAACGCAACATACAGCAATCTATCAGGATTTGTACAAAAACTGTGACTATACGTCAAAATGCTTCTGAAAAATGTTATTGTTTGCTTTTTAGTATTCAAAAAAGACATGAAATGGATCAGTTGTTCTGTGGTCTATGTTCTTTCCAACATTTCTGAAAGTCCAGTTATACAATACATAAAACATATCACAATTAGCTGACTATTAACCTAGAAGATCATCACAATTGCACAAATCAATTTCCATGTTTAATGATAAGGAAAAACTGTTGTTTATCTACCATAACAGTGAATTGTTCATATCAGTATATTAAAACTGACTGCTTTTTGGGGTATGGTTGATTGGAGGCTATTTAAGAAGACAATGACAGTGTTAAGTTTTGAATGACTTTAGCTGAGGAGCAACCTAAAAGAGCATTTACAAAGCACCAAATACAAAAAACATAAACACTTCAAAGTCTCACCAAGACAAAGTGGCCTCAGCGGCATCCTTTACCCTCATCGAAGCTGGATTGTGTTCTTTCTCCGCTTTATGGCGAACTTCCTGTTCATGGCGTGACTTACTCCCAGAGATTCCCAGTTCTACTATCTCCAATACTTCCATCAAACAATCCTGGCAAAAAAGGCAACTCGTATTTCAGTTGATCAAAGCACTAATTATCTAGGATTTATAAATGTGGCAAAGACAAACTTTAACTTTGAATGCACCTTCTCGTCCAACATGTCAGGGTGCTCTGTGAGCCACACACAGAGAAACTGGAAGGCAGCTACGATCATGGAGTGAAGGTCTCTGGACTGAAGAGGAGCGGGACGGCTACACTGGTACACAATATAGCCACAGATGGAGCTGACGGCACGTTTACGGTCTGCAGAATCTACTCCCACCTTTACCTGATGAAGACACAAAGAGACATGATGCAACACAGTAAATTAGACAAACTCTCATAATAAGGTGCTATTTTTAAAGGCCCGGAACCAGCGATGACATAATGGAAGTGAACAACCTTCTCAGAGCTTGGTTTTGCCCTGGCCTCTTTACTCTTTACTAAACCACTTAATCATGTAAAAATAATTCACACCAGAGCTTTTTTGGAAAGCTCAATATTTGGCCCTGTTTGGAAGACAGAGTTTTCTGAGGAAACTTGTAGTTTTGTAAGTTTTTGTAAGTTTGGCCCTGTAAAGAAGGCATCAACACTCTAGAGCAGAGTTTACAAATTAGTGGACCAGGGTCCAGATCCACGTGCCGTCCAATTCGGACCCAACCTGATTTTAAACATTTATATATTACTGCATGTTGTCCAACAGTGTCTAACTTCACTTGCGCTGCATCTGGTGTTAATATGGTATAGCCCTGCGGAGCATCTGGCCCCGGGCTGCACGTGATGCACGTCAGGCAATGAGCTGCTTCAGTCAGGGCTGCTGCTGCTACCTTAACCGCAAAGCATTTTCTCATTTACTATGTAGATATCGAGATTTTATTCCTGTTGGCTGCCGCGTCTGACTTTTGAACAGGTGCGACGGACAGCTATGTAGGTCAGCGACATCCTGGTCCACACTCCAAACCAGCTGGTGGTAGTAATTCACCACATCGTTGTACGCCCGCCCAGCCGCCCATCCATCCATTTATCGTGTTCCGCTTATCCTGGATCGGGTCGCGGGGGCAGCAGCCTAAGCAGAGAGACCAAGACTTCCTCTCCCCAGCCACTTGGCCAGCTCGTCGGGGGGAATCCCAAGGCGTTCCCAGGCCAGCCGAGAAACATAGTCCCTCCAGCGTGTCCTGGGTCTTCCTCTGGCCCTCCTCCCGGTGGGACGTGCCCGGAACACCTCACCCAAGAGGCGTCTAGGAGGCATCCTAACCAGATGCCCGAGCTACCTCAACTGGCTCCTCTCGAAGTGGAGAAGCATTCAGCTCTTCTCTGAGTCCCAGAAGCTCCCTCATCCAAAGTGTTTGGATGAGGGAGGTAGTGGACCTCCTATTTTAGTTGGGGACCCCTGCTCTAGAGAATGCACGTCAGTACCAAGCATTAAAAGCTTCTGGCCATCTATGGTGCTTACCTTGGCAAGTCCCGCTAGCAGCTCCAGGGCAGCAAGTGAAATGCTCATGTCTTGTCTCCACTGAGAATTGAGTCTCTGTGTCACCAGATGGATACTGCGTACCAGCAGGCCTGCCGCGGTATCTGGAAGAGCTAAACCATATAACACCCCGAAATACCAACACCGCGAAAAAAAAAACAATGCAGGGTTAAAGCCACAAAGCTCCAATGTAAGACAGGAGAAACACTCAGGGTGCCCATTTAATATTATTGCTTGTTAAAAACATCATGCGTCAGGAACATCTGAAAACTTCACAGCATTTATAGACTAATAAAAAGATCTAAAATATACACAGAAACAGGACTGAGCAATGAGAGCAAATTAGTTATCAGCTAATGCTAAATAAATCAGTTAATACCTGAAACACTGCCACATTCGCAATTAGGGATGGGTACCTTTCACATTTGAACCGATACACGGTACCTGGGAATCGGTTACTCAATGGTACTGATTTTCGGTACTTTTATGTGGTGATAAATGTTAATTCGTTTAATAATAAAATCTCTAAATTTTTTAATTTAACATATTTATTTAAATCCCCGAACCAGATGGTGGACACCGGCAGTAAGGGATGCTGTCAAGCTGAAGAAGGAGTCCAATCGTCTGTGGTTGGCTTGTGGGATTCCTGAGGCGGCTGACGGGTACCATGAGGCCAACCGTGTCGCAGCCCGCAGGAGGCCCAGGGGACGGTCCAGGACAACCTGGAGGGACTATGTCTCTTGGCTGGCCTGGAAACGCCTTGAGCTCCCCCCGGAGGAGCTGGAGGAGGTGTCTGGGGAGAGGGAGTCTGCTACCCCCGCGACCCGGTTCCGGATAAAGCGGAATATGACGAGTACGAGTACATATTTATTTCTCAATATCTAAACTTTAATGAATATATCAAAACAACATCCAGCTGTTTGTATTGTAACATCTCAGTTGTTTCTAAAAATGTATTCTCCCATGTGACTGGCTGCAGGATGCAGGAGCTGTAGCCATAGAGCTGAGGCTGATGAAAATTGTGCATTCTTCAGCCTTAAGAAAAATGTACTTAACCAGGTGCTTCTACAGATTAGAAGCATTACCGCCGCTGGCCTTGCACTTCGCAACACAAATATTGCTGTGAGCGTAATCTGCATCGTATACTGCGAAGTGGAGCCATACTTTCGAGCGTTTTCTATCAGCCATGCTTTGTTGACGGTACCAGCAGCTACTGACGTCATTATGCTCTTGTGGGTGCAATGATGTGTTCATGTCCAGCATGGAAAATTGGCCACACTTCCACTTCCTCTGTGTCACAATGATGCATTAAGGTACCGAAACATGGTACTGTTTGATTTTATGTGAAGGTACTCTGTAGTACCAATGGAATTTGGTTGGTACCTACAAAAGTATCGTATTCTGTACCCATCCCTCGCATTTACTTTATATGTACATGTACATGTACATTATATTCATCCAGTAAAATTTACTGCTCAGCCCTGTGAGGGAAAATATAAAATTTCTAAATTACTTTTAATCAGACCAAATTACTGCAAGCAACCATTTAGGAAAAAGAAATTCAGAAATCTGAAAGATCTGCAGACATTTCCAAATGTTCAAAAACAGCATCACAGCAAACAGATGAATTACCTACAAAGACATTTTACCCAGCGCTTCCTAACTCTGCACACCACCTTAACCACGTTAGCTACAAATAACAAACAAGTTAGTTTGCTGCAGCTGCAAGCCAGATGAGCCTCATCTGACCAAAACCGTGTTAGTGTATTTTAATTCACCAATCAGTAAAGCTGCTGCATGTCTCACCATAGTCACGGAGCAGCGCCTGCGTGGGACGCTCACAGTCTGGACTGGTGGCCTCTGTGCTGCCTCCGCTGTTAAAGCTGATGCCACTGTTGGTCCGACTGTGACTTCTCAGCGCCACGTGGTTACCATCTATACTGCCCTGAAAACGGAACGACAGCATGATTGTAGGACTGGTTGTAACAAATGTTAAAGATCAATTGTTCAAGAGAAACATGCGGGGATCTGAGCTTTACCGTTTCAGTCTGCGCTCCTATGGCCTCCAACAACGCAGAGTCCTGAACAATATTCAGCATTGCCCCTGAGAAGGATGAAAAGAATCAATGTAAGAGAAATACCTGCAGAGTCTAACCGTTTAGGTTAACCAGGTACAGAGCAGAAGGTGGAACAGATACCGAGGATTAGTTGGGTGTTGGTGGGATCCGTCTCCGTCTGCAGAGCTCCGATGAGGACATTAACGAGCCGTAGCCTCAGAGATAAGAAGGAAACAGGCTGGTCATGGGGCCATCCATCTTCCTCATTGAACTTGCCCTCCAACAGAACCTAAAGAATACAAAACAATACTTATAGAAATTTTTGTGGATACGTAAAAGAACAATTTCTGTTAGCTTGTATAGACAGAAAGATGAAACAAAAATTTTCATTACTATATCCCACATTGTCTTATGTTTCTTCTTCTGCTATGGCTTGGAGGCCAAAACAAGATGCTTATGCTTATAATTATTATTGATTTGTTTATCTATTTATCCATTTACATTGCAGGATTAGAACTGGGCCCCAAATAGTCCAGATAATGTGCATTAATAGAGGTTAGCTTTGTCTTAATTGAGTTCGGACCTTTGGAACTAGGAATCTCCTAAACTCTTCCCAAGTGTTGTCCTGATCAAGTAATTTTCAAATGATGGTTATCAGGGTGTGACAAAAATCATCTCCCAATACCTGCTTTTTATCTACAGTCTTGATTTAGTCAGCAACGTCCCTAGTGAGCCCTGCAGCTGCATGCTCTGCATCCAGTTTATGAAAACACAGACCAGGATTTGACTAGAAAATACCTGATCTTAATGTCTCCCGACTGCGACTTCCCTAGTTGCAAACGTAGACACAGGATCAATCCAAGGGGTACATTTTGGTTTTACACCACATGACAAAAGGCAGAATACAGCAACTTGGAAGAAAATTTGTAAGACGGATAATAGAAAGGTGGTGGCTATAGATACCACAACCAATAACTAAAAGGTTATAGACATAAAATTAAAAGATTCAAGGCCATTACATACTCCGCAAGGACAAATAAATCTGTTCTCTCTCCCAGAGCTGCAAGAACAATATGACATGATTCTATTCTTGCACCTTGTTCTTGAACCTTTTCTGGACAGAACCATTTTCCTGTATTGTTTCAGAGAAATATGAAGTGGGTGTGCTGAAGTGGGAGAGACTTAAGACGAGTTCTGCACTTTATTTTTTTGCGAAGTATAAAACGTCCTTTCCATCAACAACTTTGCTGTTGCAGCGTTGAGCAAAAGAACTAATGCCTCAGTTCTTACAGAGTATGTATTGCCTGTCAGGCAGAGGTGCCCAGGTAGGTCCAGGCCTCGAGAGCTACTATCCTGCATCCCTTCTCCAACACGCCTGAATCAAATAAATGGTTTGTTACCAGGCCTCTGCAGAGCTGAATGATGCTGAGGACAGAATTCAGCCATTTGATTCAGGCGTGTTGGAGCAGGGATACATCTAATAGTTGCAGGATGGTAGCTCTATAGGACTGGGTTTAGTCACCTGTGGATGAAGGCATTGTTAATCATATTATAGTATTATAATATTGTAGTAATAATACAATTAAAGATAACAATCTGTGCTTTTTTCATATGAAAAAAAAACAAAACAAAGAAAAATTATAACCTAGGAGAGAACCCACGAAACACTAAATGACAACTCACAGAGACAAGAGGGTAGAAGCGTTTACCTCAGATTTGATGTTGCCAAAGTGGTGGGGCAGAGGCAGCATAGCTAGAAGAATATTAATGGAAGCTCTCCTCAAGTCTGTAGGATTTACATACATCTTGAATTTTGACAGCTCCCTAACAAAGGAAACAAGGCCCGTAACACCATGATGAACAATACATAAGGTAGGCATAAATATTTACTGATGTAAAGTTTGTTCAAGAGCTAAACAGTCCCACCTGTCCGGCACAATAGTCTCCAGAGCAGCAATGAAATAGGGCACCACAACATTGATCCCCTTCAGGTCGGTACAGAAAAGAGACGAAGAGTTGAGAATGATAGAAGCCAAAACTGGTCTACAGATGAAATCAGAGATCTGGAGACCCTGAATCAGAACCATGTAGAACCTGCACAAAGAGATGCGGAACAGCATCAAGTCATCTATTCCACTGGTTACAGATAACATCTGATATAAATCTAGAATTGTAAGGACTTTTAAACAAGGACAGGAATACCTTAGACTAAATGCAGAGGTGTTATTAAGATATTGTTTGTCATATTAGGTACCTTTTCTGTTAGTGAACATTAAATAAAAATAGTCATTTTAGCTCTTTGCTTGGCAAGACCCCATTTGAAACCACAGGTCCAGTTCAGCTCGTTCAAAGTTGTCCAAGGTGCAAAAAAAGCAGTGATTCAGTCAGTAATACAATGGCCAAAATACTGATGGGTAAAAGGTTCAAATGAAGGTGTGATGTGGCGCGGTGAGGCTGCTTTTATTTAGCATCAATGTCTTTTTCTACTTCAGGTGATGGAATAAGGAAAAAAGGAGACTAGAAAACTAACAATCTTTCCATAGTAATTTAGTTTTTGTTCCTCATACTTATCCAGACTTTTAGAACCTGTAGCACATATAGGCTGACAGGGCTTGTTTTCCTTACCTTGACAGGTAAACAGGAAGGATATCCTCTCCAGTTTTCTTGCTACAAAAGATGCGACAGAGAGTCCCGCAGGCCTCGGCTCGTCCAGCCTCGTAGCTCTCAGGGAACTCGTTGATATCAAACAGAGGGTTGGGCACCATAGAGTCAGTGGACATTTGGGAACCCTTCCTTCTCAGCTCCAACCCCATTTGAGTGGCTATTGCTGCAGTGAACAGGAAGACAGGGAATGAGAGGACCGGGGGAATGTGGTCGTCCTTATGCATGCAGCTATTAGAGACAGGCAAACACAAACATATCAACTACAGGTGAATATAAAAAAGCCATCTGTACAAATTTAATACACCGAAGCAACAAAAAGCAGACATTTATCAAGAGAAGAGAAGAAAAACAGGCTATATTGACTCCAAACAAACACTCACGTCCCCCAAAAGCATTCAAAAAGGAAAATCTGACACAAAGAGTTTGCCTTACAAACAGTTGGATGTTACAAACATGTAGCGTAGTAGTGCTAAACCGTGTCATTCACTTGCATCATGGCAAAGCAAAGTCCCTGTGTCAGCTTTCTTGATGTTGCAGTTACATGGCTGTCACGTAAAGTACAGATCATTCACTTCATGCACCGAGGCATCAAACCAATAAATAAAAAAATCAAAAAATCACAACTTAAGTAAACAGAACACAACAAACAAACAAAAAAAAAATTACACAAACTAAAACATTAATGCAGAAGTTGAGGGGGGGAGGGTCTGAAACGCACCAATACATATTAGCATGATTCAAACAAAAAGAAAAACTGAAATGGGTGGTGGCAGTGTCAAAAAACTGGCAGCATTATGGCTGAGACAAATGGTCAGTTGATGAAATCCATTTCACCACCTTTGGTAAAACGCTGGTGGTCTTTTTATAAATGACAAGGAGTTGGGACATGAAACCATGGTGGTAATGGCAATGATCATGAGAAAGTCAACTGAAAAGCAGGAAGATTTGTCAAGAAACGCAAATCAAGTGAGGAAAAAAAGCTGCCGTTCCTACTTACAAGATTTATAAGAAAGGAGAATTTGGATAAAAGAGGCTGCAAGATAACAAAAATAGTGAAGAGAGACAAAATCAAAGCAGATCCGATATTTTGGGATCCATTCATATCAGGCAGGAATTGTATTTTTGTTGTGTTCGATACATGACCTCTGACCCACTGAAAGTATTTGACAGTAATCAGACATGGTAGACACGTGCAGGACATTACAGCAAAAAGAAGATATAAGGAAAACCAATAATCAGCCAAATTCTTTAGTGAAACTAAGTAATAGGTGCCGTCACCGAATCCTTAGGAGAGGATTTTACAGATAATGGCACTACAGCAAATCCTTAGAATCAAGTTGGAGCTTTAGCCAGGTTTAGATAGCTGTCAGATGCAAATGGATTAGGATCAGATGGAAATATCATCCATGGCCGCTTCTAACCAAGCCCTCCACACACAGAAAGGTACAACAAAGTTTCAGAGAGACAGTGAAAAAAGAAAAAACATATTCCAACAACTTACAATAAAAACAGAACACCACCAAAAAAAAAAAAACAAACACATACTAATGAACAGCAACATAACATACACACACCATGCATCCACTGAATCTCCATCATTAATCAGCTCACTTCTTACCCGTCATGCTGGGGTCTCGGCTGAGGCCGCTGTGGAGTTTGCAGTGCACCAGAGCGGCATCGAAAAGCCACTGGCCGAACAGGTTGAGGATGCTGTTGACCTTTGGCCTCGCTGGGGCCGGCAGGGGCCGGGCCTCCCAGCTGCTCTGATTGGGGCTGGAAAGCAGGGTCGGGGAAGATGACTGTTGCTGCTGGGATGGTTTGGCTGGTTGACTACTGCTGCTCTGTAAGGTGGCGACAGAAGAGAAGAAGGTATCTTAATACTTAAAAAAAAAAAGAGTTTATGTGATGGACCAACATTAAGTAGTTCATAATTGTTAAGCGGGAGGGAAATGAGATATAAATCTGAAGTGTGATATGCATTTCTACATTTGGGGCACATCTCTACCAGCTTTGCACACATAGAGACTGAAATTTCTACCCTCATTCTGGGATTCGCTATTTTCCACAATGAAAACAGCAGTAAAATACAGCCTGGGAGAGACCTGATCATAGTGTGCTACGGTGGTATACACAAATCATTTCTAAGTGCAAAGCAAAGGGCTTAAATCTATTAAGCAGGAGAACAAGTTTTTTTTTCGGCACACTCTTAAAGTGATTCATAAAGAGACCATATTGAGCTGAAACACCATCTAAACACCAACCTTGGGCAAATTTCATTGGGCCCAAGGTTTAAGCAGCTCGTTGAAGGCAGACGCTCCAGTTGCTGTTTAATATAACCGTTTCGGTTAATCTTTAAGTTTTACCTCAGCTGGTTTTCTGTTTAGTGTCTTTAAGTTCAGTTTATTGTTGTGTGTAAAAAAGGCATAAAGAGCAATTAAACTAACCAAGATTAAATGAAAATTTCTTACAGCACTCATTACGCTTTGCTGTCAAAAATCAGAGACGCTTAGTGTCACAAACTACAAAAGGGGAGTAGCTCACCTGCATGTTGCTTCAAACCTTTGACCTTTTCTAGAAATCATATTTGGACCTTTGAACATTAAGCTTCAGAATCCCCATTATAAAGCTTTCCTTTGTGGCTGTAAGTTTAGGGTTATGTCTGGCTCAAAGGTGAACCTTCATCCCAGTTTCAAGTGTTTCGCAGCTTCTGTGATTTTTTTGTACTGCTCAAACATTATTCATACACCTGGCCAGATTTAGATTTGAATCCCTTTTCTTTCAACCAAGAGGCTTGTTTCTGATTCAAAATGACACAGGCATCTCTCAAAAGATAAAACAATGTGCAAGACGTATTTTGGAGAAAAAAACATTTTTTTATTAAAATCTTCGCAAATTTAGAACCTCAGACATCCTCACTTCTCAATATTTAATGAAAAGGCTTTTATTGGCATCGCAGCAATCAAATGCTTTTTATAATTGCCGACCAGTGTTTTGTATGTTTCCAATTATATTTTTATGAATTATCTTTGGTGATGAGCTCCATGTCGTTTAGGTTGGAAGACCTCCTTGCCAGCACCCTAATCTAAAGCTCCATTCATAGATTCTCCATCAGATTCAAGCCGGAACTCTGGCTAGGCCACTCTAAAACATTAATACTACATCAAGTCAGAGGAAATACCAAAATCTGCCAAGGGTATGAATAATTTGGGGCTTAACTGTAGTTCCATCCATCTTCCTATCAACTCCAGCTTCCCTGTCCCTGCTGAAGAAAAGCATCCCCACAGCATGACGCTCCCACCACCATGCTTCATCGTGAGGATGTTGTGATAGGGGTGATGTAAGCTTTCAGCCACACATACTGTCTTGACCATGCCATATGTTCTCTGCTGCTCTTAATAAACCTCTGAGCCCTTTAAAAGAACAAAGTTGTATTTTAACAACAGAAAAAAGTTCCCGGGCTACTTGAACTCATACTTTTGCAAGCCACATACTAATTAAAACAAATAAGATGTGCTCACAAATAAAACCCAAGCCGTAGTTTCCAAACTACAACCCAACTGCAGGTTATGGCCACGTGTAACAATCAGACTTACTGTTGAGCTCTTGCTTGCAGTTTTCGTGACCACTGCGTGTCGCTGTTTGCGGCTGTGCGGGGGCGTAGTGTTGGCGACGGAAGGTGGTGGGGACATACTCAATCTGTTCACCGGGGTGGGCGGGGCACTGTCAGCCCGAGGACGTGATATACCTGTCAATAAGAACGTAGCGTCACCACAGAAGAAAAATCTGCTCGCATTTAAATCACCGAATGATAAGAGAAGAGAAAATGATTTGGGGTAAGAGAGTTAATCAAAGCCCATCTTCATTCGTAGTCATGCATTAGAATGGTTAGATGTAAAATCACCAAGATTGGAAATTCACTGATCTTGATTGAGTCTTTAAGACTGCAGGAGTCCCCTGTTGATGATCTTGTAGTTTAGTCTCAGGGTCTGTGAGCTACCGTTTGCTTAGCAGCAATACCTATAGTGCTTAAAGTTCCAGTGTGCAACATTTAGGCCAATCTAACAGCAAAATGCATTACATTCATAGTTTTAATGAATGAAAAACAGGCATGAAAATATGCTTTCAATCATCAAATCACCCTCTTTTACACTACAGTAGGTCTAAAAGGTGTGTGTGTGTGTATAGATATACACACACAAACTTTATTTTTAAGATATTTCTTTGGTTGAAACACTGCATCCTACACACTGGACCTTTAACATGATCACCACAAAAAAAAAAACAAACCACATGTCCATAATGTCTCGTTAAATGATGCATCAGCTGATGTGTGTACCATGAGAGAGCGGCACGGGACAAAAAGAGAACACCTTCTCGCGTACATCTCTCTTTTCAACAGAGACACCTACAGTGTAAAGACAAAAATACATGCTGACATGTTTCTCCTCAAATGTGCTCGCTGAGGCATTGTTGAGAACCCCCCTCCCCCCATCTTCATTTTACTGTGAGGTGTGCCAAAAATAATCAGAAAGAGAAAAAGACAAAAAAAAAATTAATATTCAGATTTACTTTAATGATCAAAATGATTTAATGTTTTATGTCTGTTCTTTTCTCTGAAGCACCATCATTTGCTTCTCGTAATGTCTGGATCTAACATTACCCGTCTCTAACGCCATGGTTTTGTTTGACAAAATAGAGTTTAACATAACTTTAAATGACAGAACAAATTGTTATGAGAAAAAAGCAACCGATTTTTAAAAGTAGCTTTCAAAAAAAAAAAAAAGGATCTTTTCTGGAAATAAAAACAGCAAGGAACTACGGTAACTCCTAGTGGATTTAATAATGCTGCTTGCCTATTTCTATCCGCTATTACTAGTATAGCAACAAAACGAGGGTATAATAAGCACGCTAATGTGAGTTTCTATTGCAGTGTAATATGTGAGAATCTGGCTGTAATTTCTGTCAGTTTCACTGGCACTTCTGAATGATCACTGGTAAAAAAAAAAGTCACCAATGTCCAAAAAGTAAAAACCAACGCTTAAACAAATTGATTCAACTGCTAATAATTGTGTTTCTTTTTAGCGTTTGACATTTCAATGACCTTCATCAACTTCAAATCTCACGTGAGCCATTTGTCCTGCATGGTCTCACCTAGGAATGCATCGACAAGGCAGCTGATGCCCCTCATGGCTCTGAAGAAGATCTGGGGTAGCTGTTTCAAACATGGATGCAATACTACTTCATGGGGAATCCCGCTCGAGTTCAGAAACTGCTCCTGAAACTTCGGAGTGGTGCTCACTATCGCAGGGTTGCTCAAGTCCACCGGGTTGCTGGAGACAAACAAGATATGAAGCACGCTCCTAGATTGGGTAAACAGTTTACAGATTCCAACTGAAGAAAACGTGGAATGAGTGAGACAATGACGGAATGAGGAGGAATGCACCAGTTGACTGGAAGAGAGTTGCATTATATTGGAAAAAAGCAAGCTGATCATATAGTAAGAGTTTAAACATTTTGGAGGAACTACAAATACTTTCACTTCCTCCTGAAAAACAGAATCAGGTGAATATCCAGGTCAATTAGTCCTATATTTTATCCACATGAATGAAGTTATATTGAGGAGATAATATGCACCCGATCATGTGGAGAAAGCGATACCACGTCTGCGCCACACAGTCGTTGTCCATCTCTACAGGAATCAAGTTGGCATCTTCATCAGAAACTTTAAAAGGTGGGAAGGATGGTCCATGAGTAAACCGCAGCAGTCTGGATCGTAAAATAGAGACCAACATATGCACATTATGATAGTAGATTAATAATACTGAACTTTAAAAACTCATTATCTTTTTTATTGCTTGCCTTTTTCCCTATGCACATACAAGGGTTGAATTCAGCAATTAATCTAAAACCTCATAGAGCTTTACTGAACCAGTCCTACCTTGAAGTCAGAGCACAAGCTACTCTGCTCCACTGCTCTACAACAGGAGGATGATGTCTCCAATTGGACAGCATTTCCCTTGCAGTCTTCCAATATGGCGGCGTGGGAAAGCAGCGGGCACATGCGAGCAGCCACACCTCAAACAGCACTGCCATCAGCTTCTCTGCTAGTTTCTCTGCTACCCCCACTGAAGGAAGGAGCAGATACAGGATCCCGTTAGTACTCAGAGCTGATGAGGAACGAATGTATAAATACACTGGAGCGTAGCTTACCGCCAACAGACGGTGGGGCAAGCAAAGTGTCGTTGATGCGCAGCAGGAAAAGCAGCAGCACCTCCCAGGTTTCCCTCACCATGGATACAGACTCTCGTGCCAGCTTCTGGACTGCAGTTAGAACCTGCTGGCAAAGCCTGATGTGGTTCAGACTGTGCTGCTCAGGCCTGCAGGCAGAAACACACAAGCCTCATGACATTATTCGGCCAACAGTGGCTCATTTACCAACCAATAATTAGTGAAGCACCATAGTGCAGGTAAACAGCAGGAATTTTTAGGGCTATCAATTACTGACTAAGTGAAAATTAAATAATTAGATTAAATTTGGGCGCATGATGGAACATTTAGGCCCATCTGAACATTTTTTACACATACCTTGGCACAAATACATTGTAGAGATGCCGGAGGATGGTCTGGACGTACATATTGGGCTCGTTTACCACAGGCTGGGGCATCGAGTCCCTGGGTGAAACCAGGGCCATCATCCAGTCTGTGTACACGTCCACACACAGCTTGACAGTGTCCCCTTCTAAGGGAAGGGTCAGGCCATAGCAAAGCACCTCCATGGTCCACTTCACCTGGAAAACAGTTTTTCACAGGAATGACTCAAGATTTAGTTATCATACATACCATGTAGCAGGTCCTGTTCATTTCAGCATAAAATATGCACATTTTCAGTAATGTTTCTGAGATAATAAAGACTAAAGGCATAGGTTGGGATGGTGGTAGCGATAATGATGCCCCCCTATAAACTGGCTTTTGTCACTTTTCTCTGTCAAAATCAGACAAAAAAGGATCTCGATGAGTGAAAACCAGATTATCATTCAGTTAATATCACAGTTTTGTATTAGTATAGGTGAAAAAAAGACGCTTTTTTTCTTTAATATAATATATAAATCAGCTGGTGACCAAAATCCACAGATCATCAGCTTGATCAGCCCTGACCAGTGAAAGGTCGACCAGAACTTTAAAAATCCAGTTTTGTCAGTTGAACGAACTGTACCATCTGTTTGCACAGACAACAGCACTCTTTGTTATTACTGAGTGAAGAAGACTCGAAGTTAGCCGTTTTTTTAAATCAGTGAGGTGTCTACAGAAAAAAACAAAAAAACAATCACCTCAGATATGTGTTAGCACACATACCATCATCTCGTCAGAGGCAATACAGAAAATCAAAATCAAAAACCGAACAAAGTACTGCTGCTGGTCCTGAAAATGTGTTATATACTTGCTAAAAGAAGGCAAACAATTTACAGACAAGGATGAACTGTCAGAACAAAGATGAACAAACATCAGGATAACATTAGAAATTAGTTGGACCTCGTTTTTGAATTAGACCCTTTGTGTTAATTTTATTAACTGCATCTCAGTATCTTTGTTGCTCCAACCGGATCTGAACATTCTGAAGTGCAGCACAACAATCTAGGACTCAAAAGTACTTTAGAAACGGCAACAATGTTTAACATTGAACCTAGAGATGAATAGATCAAGTCTTTACTGATGTGTCCGATTTTCAGTTTTCTTCCTATTCTGATCTTCCTATTCTGATTTTGGACCAATTGAATTCACAAACTCAGTTCTAATTTTTCTTTTATTCTACAATTAAATGAAAAAATGACAATAAAAAAGAAAAACAGCTTCACGTTCCTTCATAGAGATGGCAGTTTGGAACAAAATGAAGGTATAAGAGGATTGCTTCCTTATTTGGATCAAAACATACCTCCCTAACATTTATCTGATTTTTACTTCCTATCGTTAATTATAATGAGTTATGACAAAGACAGAGTTACATACTTTTCTAGTATGACAAGTAAGAAATGCTGTGTGCTTCAGACAAAAGCAGTATTTCCCCAATTTATATTTAACTTGTATTCTTTTAGTAGTTTCTTGAGAAGATTCCTAAACATGTCTCACCTACAGAGCCATAAAACATTTAAACGAAAGAGACAGAGAGTTCAAAATGCGAAAGGACCTTCAGAAATGAAATGAGTGTAGTGTATTTGCCCTAGTTTCCAACTTCCTCACCTCTTTGTCTGTTTTGAGGATGTTTTCTGTGGCCACAGGGCTCACAGCTGTGCCCAGAGGCTTGACCACTGCATTTGCCACCTCTGTACCCACACTGGGAGGGTAGGTGTGCAGAACACTGAGGTGACCCTGGTCGCTCTGTACCACCAACTGCAGCGAGCGCCACTCGGAATACATGCTGCTGCTGGCCGGTGTCTGGTGCTCTTTGCTCACGCCTCCTGCCTCCCACCTGCAGACACACAGATCAGTCAGCTCAACTTTCTGAGCAAACATACTATTAAGTTTAATATTTAGCACGGATTCCCCACAACTGCAGTTGTTAAACAGTTGTTTAAAGAATACTTTTCTCACAGTTGTTCATATTACTCTTAAATGAGAAAATCCCGCTCTCTTTAACCAGTTTGTGCTGGGAATTGAGCAAAACTGGACTCATGCAAGACATGCAAGATCAAAACGCATGGCATAAGATATTAGGAAAGAGCAGCTTCAAAAACCAAACCCTTTTGGCACGCCTTAACCAAAGGCAAAGCGACACCTATGTATTTAAAAATCACTCATTCATACACTCCTTTATTGTAAACATGATCTATCTGACAGTCCCGATGTTTAACTTCGTTGCTTTCCTTCTCACGTTCTACTAAAAGCCGTATTATAGCACCTACAAAACACAGTGTCTGTTTACTCTTAAAAGGAACAGAAGTAACCAACCGATCACTGTCCAAACCCTTGGTCGTTACCAAGCCGAGGAATCACAACCAGGAAACGGATCTTGAGCTGAGCAGCTTGTTAGCGTTCGCTAGCATCAAAACATCTTCATCATCTTACAGATGTCATTAGCTGAAATTAGCGCTTGCTTTGCTTAAATGTTACAAGACCATTCTCCTGAAAATGTTAACAAGTATCACTAGTGCAATCTAACAGTTCTCGTTGTAAACGTATCACTTATTTGAAACTACGTTGCAGTTATCCGAAGCTAGCCTTGATAATGTAGGCTGCGTTAGCCTCTTGGTTGACTTTAGCTTGGCGTCGTTTCTGCAAGCTAACTTTGCAAAAACGCTAACGTTTGCTCACTAGATAAGTAATTGTTTTTTATTTTACCTGGGCCAGCTGGGTACGTTGTCATAACAGGCCTCTGAAACTTGCTTTCTGTGGTTCCCGTGAAGCCTAGTCTAAACCATAACAGCCTCCATCTTCGCAATGTCAGGGCTCGGATATTGCAGCTTTGACGGGGCTAACGGGAAACAGAATCCGCTGTGTGATTAACGCCCCCTAACGGTTGTTACTGATAACAACGTCCCTGATTTTTGACCGAGGAAAATGCTAAATTGAAAAGTTGAATTATGACAAGTTTGGCAACGGGAAGTTAGTCCCTTCACGTAATTAAAAAAACTTCTACATATTCAATTCAATTGAAAAATACTTTATTAATCCCAAAGGGAAATGAAATGTTGTTGTAGCTCATATTATCCAGGTTTCTTCAAAGAGCCGTTGTGGATGCTGATGGCTGTGGGCAGGAAGGATCTCCTGTAGCGGTCTGTCTTACAGCAGATCTGAAGAACCTTCTGACTGAAGACACTCTGTTGTTGTACGACAGTCTCATGAAGAGGATCCTCAGGATTCTCCATAATGTTCTGCATTTTATAAAGAATCCTTTGCACAATGATCTCCAGAGGTTCCAGAGGAGTCCCCAGAACAGAGCCAGCCTTCTTTATTATCTTGTTGAGCTTTTTCAAGTCCCTGCCTCTGATGCTGCTACCCCAGCAGATGATGGCAGAATATAACAGACTCTCCACAACAGACTTATAGAAGATGCAGCATCTTGCTGCAAAAACCGAAGGTCCTAAGCTTCCTCAAGAAGCACAGTCTGCTCTGTCCCTTCTTGTAGACGGCTTCACAATTGCATCTCCACTCCAGTCTGTTGTCCATGTGAACATCGAGGTATTTATACTCCACCACCTCCACTTCCTCTCCCATGATGGAAACAGTGTCTGACCTATTCCTGTTTCTCTTAAAATCTACAATCATCTCCTTTGTTTTATTCGCGTTCAAGATGAGAATATTGTTTCTACACCATGCCACAAAGCGGTCCACCAGCTCCGTTCTCAGCTTCTTGTCCATCTCTGATCCACCCAAAGACTGCAGAATCATCTATTTCAGCAGATGACAGGAGTCTGTCTTGTACTCGAAGTCTGAAGTGTACAGAGTGAAGAGGAATGGTGAGAGTACAGTCCCCTGTGGTGCTCCTGTGCTGCTGACCACCTGGTTAGACACACAACCCTTCAGTCTCACAAACTGTGGTCTGTTGGTCAGGTAGTCTTTGATCCAGGAGATTGTTGAGGCCTCTACCTGAGTCTTCTGGAGTTTCTGACAAAAGCAAATCAGGTTGAATTGTGTTAAATGCACAGGAGAAATCAAAGAACATGATCCTCACAGAGCTGCTGGCTTGGTCCAGATGACAGTGGGTTTGTTGAAGCAGGTTTATGATGGCATCTTCAACTCCAACTCCACAGTGATAAGCAAACTGAAGAGGGTCTTGATAGTTCATTGTTTGCTTATTCAGGTGGGCCAACAGGAGTCTAGGACCTTCATGATATGGGATGTCAAGGCAACAGGTCTATAGTTATTGAGGACTGATGGGTGAGTTATCTTTGGTACCGGAACAAGACAGGATGTCTTCCACAACACCTTCATCTGGGCCAGACTAAAGTTGAAGAGGTGCTGCAGAATCACACGGAGAGCTGCTCTTCACAGGCCTTAAGGACTCTAGGGCTGACACGATCCGGACCTGCTGCCTTATTCTGGTTCAGTCTTTGCAGTTGTCGCTTCACTTGACTTCTTGAGACACACAGGTGGAAGGTAGAGGCAAAGGGAGCATCAGTATCTTCTAATTTGGTTGAAGGTAAGATTTTGGTAGAAGGCAAGATTTGGTAGAAGCAGAAGGGTCCATGGCTTAGGTGGAAGATAAAACATTTGAGGTGTGACAGGAAAGCTGTGGGTCAAAGGAGGGTGGGATATCTGTTTGGCTGTGAGCAGAAGAGGAGGATGCTGAGCTTATTTCTGAACTGAACCCATTAAAGAATGTGTTTAGTTCATTGGTTCTGTCCAGACATCCATCAGTCCAGTTGTCCTTCTGCTTGAAACCTGTGATCTTCTTCATCCCTTATCACACGTCTCTGATATTGTTTTGCTGGAGCTTGCTCTCCAGCTTCTTCTTGTACACCTCCTTGCTGTCTTTTATCTTGACTTTAAGTTGCTTCTGTATACTCCTCAATAATTGCCTGTCTCCCTCTCTGAAGGCTCTTTTTTTCTTGTTAAGCAGGTCCTTCAGGTCACTGGTGATCCAGGGTTTGTTATTGGGAAGGCATCTCACCGTTCTGGTTTGGATGGTGTTATCCACACAGAAGTTTATATAGTCAGTGACACACTCAATCATAGCATTGATGTCCTCTCAGTATATCAGTGGTTTACCGTTGAGTTGGTATGTGGTTATTTATTTACATTTATCTACAGCTGAAAAATTAAAAAAACTAAATGTTGAGTATTCAAATATATATTCAGGTTTTTTTATGTATTCACTGTTAAATATTTACCTGTCAAAAGGAGACTGGTTGCCACTCAGTTGCTCTTACCCCCGAAAAGTTTTTCACTTCTTGTTACTAACAAACCCCAAAATTTAATGGATTTTATTTAGATTTCATGAGAGAGACCAAAATGTAGCGGAATCAGCTCATAATTGTGAAGTGAAAAGAAAAGGGTGGGTTTAAAAATGTTAGATCAACTCATTTCACTACAAGTCCAATTGCCAGATGACTACTCTGTCTACTGAGCCACGAACCCCTCCCATACAAAATGCTGAACAGAAAAGTGTGGCACACATTTACAATCAGGCACCCCGAGGGAATTCTTAAAAAAAAAAAAGATTTTGTAAATGCAACTGCAAGTCTTGGGGGTATTTTGCTATCTGTTTTTTTTTTTTTTTCTTATCTAGAGACTGACATTTAACAGCAAGTTGCACTGGTTTGGTTTTAGTGATATCATATTAAAAGGGGTGTGTTTAAGTCTATCACCTAAAATCCTTGTATGATAAGTTAAAGTTTGTCCTTTTTATTTGGCAAAATGTGAAAACAAGGTGGGCTGCATGGTGGCGCAGTGGTTAGCACTGTTGCTTTGCAGCAAGAAGGTTTGACTCCCGGCCAGGGGTCTTTCTACTTGGAGTTTGAATGTTCTCCCCATCCATTCTCTCAGGGTATTCTGGCTTCCTCCCACAGTCCAAAAACATAACAGTTAATTATCGGTTAATTGGTCTCTCTAAATTGCCCTTAGGTGTGAATGAGTGTGTGCATGGTTGTTTGTTCTGTGTGTCTCTGTGTTGCCCTGCGATGGACTGGCGACCAGTCCAGGGTGTATAGAAAATGGATGGATGGATGGATGGATGGATGGATGGATGGATGGATGGATGGATGGATAAAATAAGGTCTTTTGGAGCCCACTGTATCCATTACCATTGATTTGTGTAAATAAAGAACTTATTGTTTCACATGGTTGTTTGGTTTTCTTTATTTAATTGCATTTATTATTTTTGCACTAGGTAATTAGATAGATTAGATCACTTACAATAAATAAATAAACATGAAGAATCTCTTCACTTTTAAACAATCCAGTTAAATTTGACCAGTCTACATCATTTAGATTTTAAGCTAGGAGTGTTTGATGTGGTCTAGATTCCATGAAAATACTGTGAATAGCCCTTTAAGTTAGTACCAAATAGCACCATGTTTTCTTGCATTACTTACCCTGTTCACAACACAGAAGGACAAAAGCTGCCATTTGACTAGACATGCAAATCTACTTTTTCATATAACTGACTTTTTTAGAGCACTTTTAGTCTCCCCTCAAACAGAGCACCTATGGTGAAGAGCCACATTGGTAATCAGAAAACCTGATACTGAACCACACTGTCATAATAAGCCTGCTCCATCACAACACAAATCCATTATTATATTTTCCTGAAGTCAGTAATTTCAATTCTCAGATTTGAATGATATCACTTTGATTTTGTTGCAAATTATCAAGAGTAGCAGTGGGTAACCACAGTCTTTCATTTATCCACAATGACATGATCAATCATGTCAAATCTTAGTGTCCATCTTAATGATCTTTAAAGTGTTTTGAATTGTATCATAGTTCACTTTATTGTGTCTTAATACACTGCTAAAAAAAAATAAAGGGAACACTCAAATAACACTACCTAGATCTGAATGAATGAAATATTCTCATTGAATACTTTGTTCTGTACAAAGTTGAATGTGCTGACAACAAAATCACACAAAAAGGCCTGGATTTGGAGTCACACACAAAATTAAAGTGGAAAAACACACTACAGGCTGATCCAACTTTGATGTAATGTCCTAAAAACAAGTCAAAATGAGGCTCAGTATTGTGTGTGGCCTCCACGTGCCTGTATGACCTCCCTACAACGCCTGGGCATGCTCCTGATGAGACGGCGGATGGTCTCCTGAGGGGATCTCCTCCCAGACCTGGACTAAAGCATCCGCCAACTCCAGGACAGTCTGTGTGCAACGTGACGTTGGTGGATGGAGCGAGACATGATGTCCCAGATGTGCTCAATCGGATTCAGGTCTAGTGAACGGGCGGGCCAGTCCATAGCTCCAAAGTCTTCATCTTGCAGGAACTGCTGACACACTCCAGCCATATGAGGTCTAGCATTGTCCTGCATTAAGAGGAACCCAGGGCCAACCGCACCAGCATATGGTCTCACAATGGGGCCGAGGATCTCATCTCAGTACCTAATGGCAGTCAGGCTACCTCTGGCGAGCACATGGAGGGCCGTGCGGCCATTCAAAAAAAAATGCCACCCCACACCTTTTACTAAAACCCACTGCCAAACCGGGGTCATGCTGAAGGATGTCGCAGGCAGCAGCATTTGCTTTCCCCAGGTGTCCCCCAGACTCTGTCACTTCTGTCACATGTGCTCAGTGTGAAAACCTGCTTTCATCTGTGAAAGAGCACAGGGTTTTAAAGTGGTGAATTTGCAAATCTTGGTGTTCTCTGGCAAATGCCAAGCGTCCTGCACGGTTTTTTGGGTTTGGGGGAAAAAAACCCCCATTTGGCCCATCGGGCCCCTCATCCCAACCCTCATGGGGTCGGTTTTCCCAAACCCCGGTTTTGTGCAGACACATGCACATTTTTTACCTGCTGGGGGTCATTTTGCAGGGCTCTGGCAGTGGTTTCCCCTTTTTCCTCCTTGCACAAAGGGCTGGAAACGGTCCCTGCTGCTGGGGTTTGTTTCCCCTTCTAAGGGCCTCCCCCACTTTCCTGGTGTACTGGCCTCTTTGGTATCTTTTGGGTATCGCCTCCAGGTCCTGGACACTACGCTGACAGACACAGCAAAACCTTCTTGGCACGGCTCGCATTGATGTGCCATCCTGGATAAGCCGCTTCTACCTGACACACTTGTGTGGGTTTGTAGAGTCCGTCTTCTGCTACCCACGAGTGTGGGAAAACCCCCCAAAAAAACTTCAAAAGGTGAACCAAAACATCACCCAGAAAGCATAGGTACTGAGAAGTGGTCTGTGGTCCCTACCTGTAGAACCACTCCTTTTTTGGGTTGT
This sequence comes from Crenichthys baileyi, assembly GCA_036173005.1. Classification (NCBI taxonomy): domain Eukaryota; kingdom Metazoa; phylum Chordata; class Actinopteri; order Cyprinodontiformes; family Goodeidae; genus Crenichthys; species Crenichthys baileyi. Next base: position 251,967 of record JAHHUM010001185.1, on the reverse strand, counting down.
GTCTTGCTAATCGCCAAAAGATTTCCCCCTGTTGTTTTTCCCTTTTTTTGCACAACAGCATGTGAAAAAGTTTTCCCTTTCCAAAAGGGGGACAGTTTGATTTCACAGAAGTTTGATTTACTTATATTGTGCTGTTTAAGTGTTCCCTTTATTTTTTTGAGCAGTGTATAATTCAAAGCCTAACTCCAAATGTGTTTTGATTCAGGTACACACAAAAAACTAATACTATTAGTGTGCTAAGTATTAAGTTTCTTGTACGAAACTATACTGTAATTACAAAGTAATAATATTTTAGTGCAATAGTATTTACACCCCTTTACTTTTTCCACATTTTGTTACGATATAGACTTATTCTAAAACTAGTTTGTGGGTAGTTTTGTTTTTAATTATACCATGTAAAATAGCCCATAATGAAAAAGTGAAAGTGTGTTTTTAGATATCTTTGTAAATCTATAAAAACAATCTTTGTCACGTATGGCTAAATATTTTACTGAAGTATCTTTTTCACTTTTGAAGCCTCCAGTCTTCTTAGGTATGGCTCTGCAACCTTAGTACACCCGTTTTTGAACGTATTTTCTACCAGTCCATTTAGGTTGGTTTGGCAACATTGGTAGACAAACTTTAGTTCTTTCCAGAGATGTAGCACTGGATTTAAACCTATTCAAAACTGCTCATGAATCCACTCCTGCCATATTAGGGGTTAATTTCCTGACCCACATGCAGAAACACTCAGACAGGGAGACAGAGAAAGTTTAAACAAGGTTTCAGGCAGGACACAGGCACCTATACTGGAACAGGGAAATTCTGCAGAGGAGAGGTTCAGTTAGTTGAAAGTTATTTTTCTTTGAAGATCTGGATTTTGGTGCAGTGGGATGTAGACAGCGCTTACGTTTCTGGACGCGAGAAGAGGTTTCGAGGGGGGTGTGTGTGGTTTTGCATTCTCCTGGTGGTGATCCATTCTTTTGGTTAGAAGGAGCTCGGCTGGAAGGGGGGCAAGCGGGCAGGCAGGGGCTCAGAGCGGCTTGGTTCTGAGGAGATGATTGGGGTGGATTGATTTCCAGAGTAGAAGCTGTCTTCAGTGAGATGTAGGAATCTGGAAGGCAGATTATCTTGAGAAGCTGGGAGCAAAAAGAAGAAGAAATAGACTTAGGATCGGCTGGCTAGAAACTTAGCAGGACTGGAACAATTTACTTTCAGCAAGGAAGTTGGAGGCTCGAGGTTACCAACTACGTGGACCATTAGGCGGGGAATGCTTGTCCTGCAAATCCTTTTAAACACTGCCGCTGGGATTGCTTGCAGGTGCGCCTAGTTAGGCTGAGCTCCAGGAGAATGGCAGGAAGACTCACACCAGACAGGATAACACACACACACACACAATCAGAACAACTCAAAGTTGATAACAACAATATCAACTTTGTTTGCGAAGTTATCTGCATTGGGTCATTGTCCCGTTAGAAGACAAATCGCTACCTTACTCTGAGGTCTAGACCACTCTGGCGAAAGGTTTTCACTAAAAACATTGAATTTTGCTGTTAGCATCTCAACCTTTGTGCATTGTGGCAGAAAAACATCCTCTGAGCATGATGCTGCCACTACTATGCTTCACAGTAACGTTGGTGTTCCCTAGGCAATGAGCAATCACCTTTTTCTAGGCATGCTTAGAGGTTAGGCTAAAAAGTTGTATTTTGGTTTCATCAAACAGGAGAATTGAGTGTTAAAGCAAATACTTATATACCTATTATATTCAAGTTCTTACATTTTTTTGTACATAAATCTCTGTTTTTCATGACAGAAAATGTCTGAAAGTATGAGGGATTGCTGCAAAGTCAACGCCAGTGACTGTCCACTGTCTCTACATGCTCATCCGGGAGGAGTGAATGCTGCAAGTCACTGACTGGATGCAATCTGCTGGGTTTCCTTAGATAGACAAACTTTTTATCCAATTTGAATAAATAACAGAATCTGACTGCACTGTTCAATGATTCGGATTAATTGTAATGCATGTACCTGACTTTTGTGAAGTGCCTTGAGACGACATGTGTTGTGAATTGGCGCTATATAAATAAACTGAATTGAAATTGAATTGAATTGAAAGCATGTTGTCTTTGTCATTTTTGTGAAGAATCTTTAAAAAGAAAACTATAATGTTTAGACTAGTTTGTAATGTAACAGAAATGGGCTGCATTGGTAGCACTGGTGCCTTGCAACAAGAAGGTCCTGGGTTCGATTCCCAGCCCAGGGTCTTTCTGTATGGAGTTCGTATGTTTTCCTCATGCAGGAATGGGTTCTCTCTGGGTACTCCAGCTTACTTCCACAGCCCAAAAACATGACTGTTAGGTTAATTGCCCTACATTCCCCTTTGGTGTGAGTGTGTACATGCAGAGCTGTCTGTTCAGTGTGTCTCTGTGTTGCCCTGTGATGGACTGGTGAACTGTCCAGGGTGTACCCTCCCTCTAAACCAATGACCGCTGTAAAAAGGCACAGCCCCCCTCGACTCTGCAAGGACAAGCAGGTTAAGATGTTGGATGGATGCTACAAAAATGAATTAGAGGTGTATGCTCTATAGATTCAATAAATAAATGAAAATATACAGGAGGAGTTGGATTAACAACAATGTAACACGATGAAGATATAAATTTTATGAGGTAAAGACATAAAGACTCCTGGTCAGAAAAAAGATACTCGTCATTTTTGCCTTTTGACGTACAGATTTGATGTTCTGTGATTTATTTCTTTGTAACACCAACAACCACATTAGAAATAGGGCTAATGATTATTTTGCTAATCGATTAATCTGTTGATTATTTTTTCGAATATAGTGGATGAATAATCGAATGCCAAAAGGGGCTTAATAGGAGATTTTTTACAGAATTTGAACCAGGTGAAGCTTAAGCTAGTTCTGGATAAAGCATCTTTACAGACGAAGAAAGTTTTTCATCTTAAACGCAAAATGTAAACATTTTTTGTACAATTTTGGCCTAATTACTGCTAGGATTGGGTTGTTTTTCAGCAAATGGCATGGGGTCTATGTACTCCAATTAATGATTAATTTATTACGAAATTAGTTGACGATTATTTCAATCACGATTAATGCGATTAATAGTTTCTGCCCATTTGGAAATAAGATTTTGAGTATGTATTTACATGTTATCCTTTGGGTTTTACTAATAATAGTACTTTTACCCAAAATAGTTTAAAAAAATCAAATCAAATCAAAGGTATTCCATTTGGCCAACTTTTTATTGTTACTAAATAAGATTAATTCAAAATGGATGTTCCAACCTACAATAGAAAGTATGAAGACAAAATTTGGAAAAAAGATCACTATCAGGAAATATTTTAGCCTATTCATGGAAAAAATAGAAAAAAAAGTGCTACTTGTAAGCTTTTGTCAAAAAGGGGCTAAAGTATGAACCTCTAGAAACACTAATGCAGGTTTAGAAAACAGGAGCTCTTCTTCACTTGCTCTGTTATTGTTTAAAATATGAGGGGTAAGTTTATAAAAATGTATATGTTCCACTCATAGTAATACTCTTGATAACTTACCATATTTTACAGTATTTAAAATAGACTACAGCATTTAAACACACGTATTTAAGTAAGTTTATTGAAACTTTGTATAGGATTTAAATGGAAGACAACAAAAAACAGATGCAGTGGGCTTGTACACAATTTTACAGTAGGGGGCAGCAAACATAAGCTATAAAACAGTAACAGTCAAACAACATACACTGGTGATCCATAGACTCCAAGTTATTAGTTCTTATAAGGTTTTTGATAAATAAATATGAAATATAGACCAACATCACAACACCAATTCCATGTGACTTTAAGTTATTCACATCTGTTTCATCGGTTTCAGAGCGCGTGACTGATCTGTGTTTAAAGCTCAAAGCAACGCCAAAGATCCTGTTATCCAGAACTTAATTTTAATCTAAACCTCCTGCAATCCCCAGAGCACATTCAAGCACTCAATGAAAGGTTTAAAGCATGTGTTGAGAGAGAAGTCATTTAAGTACAACTTTACAACAATATTTATAGCAAATGTGTATCAGATGTTCCCTCAGTGTTAAGAGTTATAAAAAAATGCTAAATTAGGACACAGGGTGTGCATATGTTGTAAAGTTCTTGTGCAAAACAACCCAGAGAAAACATCAGCATTCCCAGCCTCCCCTGCTCTGAGTCTGCAAAAACAGACCACTGAAATGTTTGGATCTCTTGCTTGAAGAATTTTAGATTAGCTACAGGTAAAATAAAGATAGTAGAGACAGTAAATAATAACAGATAATACTTTTTTGTTTCAGATTTTCAGATTTTGGCAGTCAGTATGTGAGCCAGGTTTATCCCACACCATTCTCATGTGTCTGTCACTTCCACATGAGCACTGCGTGAGCCAAACCACATCTCTTCTGGAAAATGTCCACAGAGGGGGCTGGGCATGCAAAAGAATTATGGATGGAAGTCAGCATTCTCTCTCGGTATCCTCCTTGTTTGGTAAGGTGCACGTGCACTTCAAGGCTGCTACGACTGGAAGCCGTATCCCAATGCATCTAAAGGGAGAAGGAGAAACATTTGAAACTGTTTAAACAGTCATATTTAAAGGTTTGGTATAAAAAAGCATAAGAAGTTTTCTTTTGGATGTAGTAGAGACAATAATTCAAGTCATCATCAACTTAAAAAAACTAATTTCTAATATATGCTGACAGCCTTAATTTACATGGGTGTTTAGATGTATTTCTCAAACTTCTCACGTTGTTAATTCAATAACCCAACGAACTCTAGTCTTTTTGGACTCACCTGAATGGAACTGTGCTGTGCAACACAATCCATCCCCCCTCGCCGTTCGGTAAATGGGTGACACACACACTCTCGCAGAAGGGGGAAGGTGCGTGAGTCGGGTCGACAGAGAATCGGGTGGAAGGTAGAAGGAGGAGCGTTGGCCAGTGGCAGAACTTTGGCGCGCCTCCCAGGTGAGCCAGTATCCCCTCAGACCGCCCACGCTGCTCTTCCAGTCAACCTGCACTGAATCGCTTCCCACTGTGGTGAGCTGGAGGTCGGCCAAGGCTGGCGTTACTGGATAAGGAAAGCTTGGAGCAGTTAGTTATGGTTTATATCAAAAATATTAGAGAACTTGAAAAAAAGAGGAAAGGAATACATTTTGAGAACAAACTTAGACTGTAACACGACCTAAGAATTATCAGAATTAAATAAGCTCAAATAGAAATATCAAGCAGCAATTCCAATTAAATCTGTTTTTGATGATCTGTACCGGGAACCCTGCAGTAACTCATTCTCGATACCTGCAAAAGAAAGACTGTATTGGTTGCTGCTACTCTGAGACTCTCTGTGTCATGTGACATGTTCTGTCCTATGGTCAGATATCTCATTTGCGTAAAACGTAGCTGAAACACTACCAATCAAATTTTGCAATATTCACATTTTGACTACATGGTACAAGCTGATTATTGAGTCATCTAAAAAAAAAAAAAAAGAGTAAACATGCTAGCATTAGCCTAGCCCCTGAGCAAACTGCTCCATGTAAAAAAATAGCCAGATTTGAGATTATTACAGAATGTACTTATATATGTTGAGTCAGGTAAATCTTAAGAAGCAAAGGATAAAGCTCTGCGTGTTGTGGGTGATGTGTTGTCACAACTTCAGAGTAGCTTTGTTAAACTGTGTTGGAGCTGGATATTCCGGCTTTCCTGTATAAACTCTGGTTGGAACAAGACATGAAACACTAACAGCACAGACCACAATATCTAGAACATTACTGTCAAGTGCAACACAATCACAGTACTATATTATTTCATGTACTGATGTAGCATAAACCCCATTGACAAAACACTTTTTGGCAGAGGCTGGGTTCAAGACAAGTCGCTGCAGAAACTCCTCCGAGCCACAAAGTGAGGGAGTCACAGCCCCCTAAGGGTTAACTGTAAAGGTTAGTCGGCTTTAAAGCTTGAGGGTGAGATGCAGCGATAATAGATGATCTGTGCGAACAACTGGTTGGTAATTTTAAAACACGTGGCACATAAGTTACCTGCCATTATCACTCATTGGACGGGTCACACTTCAGTGCACTGAGACATAAATGATTACAAGACAATCCTAATCTCAATTTCAGGACTGAGATTAAAAAGACTAAGACAAGTGTGCATTAAAAAATCCTATCCTACAAATTCTTCTCAACACTCACCTTCTTGAGTGCAAAGTTTGACTGACATCGCTTTCTCCTTTCCCGAGGCATGCCGGGCAGTAACTGTGACCAGGTATGTTGTGTCCGGTTGGAGGTTTCTAAGCACAGAAGAGTTTTGTGTTCGGTCCAGGGTGATGACCTGGAGATTGCCCCTGGGCAGGGCGGAGTACTCGATGTAGTAACTTGTGACAGACTCTGGCTGAAGAGGACCCCAGCTCACCCGTACACTGGTCTGCCCAGAATCAGAGATTGTTACAACAGCTGGACTTGCAACCTCTAAAAGAATTAAATAGAAAAGTAGAAGAAAATTATGTATTTTTTGCTCAAGAATCAAAAAATCTTTTAAAAAGTAAGAAATACTGACTGATGCCCAAGTTGATAACAACAATATCAATATGTATATTTCAGGACACAATCTATAAAAGAGAAATAATCTAACCTGGCTTTGTTTTGAAGGTGGTAGAGAGTGTGTTGAATGTAAGTTCATTGGACTCTGGAATCAGGTTGACAGAATAGGTGGTGTCTGGCTTTAGGCCAGTCAGTCTGATGCTGTTCGACTCTGCAGGCTGAGTCAGTCTCTTGTACTGACTTCCACCGATGCTCGGACTGGTCCCTGTTCCTCCTCCACTACCACCTCCTTCAGTGTGAACCTGACCTAAGCGAATCTCGTAGTAGCCTGGGAGACCAGAGAGAACGGGTCTCCAGTGGAGAGAGGCAGTGTTGGTGGAGACGTCTTGAACGTAAAGGCGCTCAGCTCGGATTATCTCTGTTTGGGACAAGACAATGAGACTGGATTGGTATTGCATGTATAAAAAGCATATGGAATGTCATAAATTAGTGCTAGAAATAATTAGGACGAGCATCATGGGTGTCAACAAAGAAGGTGGCAAAACAGACAACTAAATATGTCCTGACTTCAGACAGCCTCCCACAGCCAGACTTGGCTTTCTAATTGCATTCTTAACTCCTGCAATAAGACAACTTGAAACAGCCAACCCAGTAAGGGTCAGCAATAAAATAGCTAATACCTCAGAGGCAATTATATTTAGATCTTTGGGTGTAACTAAGGACTACTGCATTTCTCCTACTTATAAACAGGTTTTATTTATGCTGTGCATAATGTCCTCTGTATGCAACATGAATTGTTATGAAGTGGCCTCTGCAAAGTAATATGGCAGTTACTTAATCTGGTCTGAGATATGGGAAAACTCCCCAGTCTGTATTTCTAAATATATATGTATCACAGCTAACATAGTGTTGGAGGATGTAGAAAGGGAAGTTGAATCATTAATAGATCAGGCTATCACATTTCAGTAAGTCCCACACATGCACACTGAGTGTCATAATTTCCTGGCATCCAATCTACACCAGAGCATGAGTGGAACTAAGCCTTATTGGTAAACTTCTGGAGTTATTGAAAGTCTTTGAATAAAGGATGTTTTCCAGAGCTACTGGAATAAAATATTCTCCTGTTTTGTTTAAAAAACACTCTGGGTAAACATTCAATGTGCAAATTCCTTTAGATATGTTTTAACCACAGGTACACACAGTCACAATCACACATTCCCACCCTCATGCGTACACATAAAAACACTCACACCCACACACCCAACGTAAAGACAAACAACAATGGACGTCGTACACTTACTCACACTCCCCTTACATACTCTATACTCCCAGGTCCAGGTGCCGATACCCCATAGGGGCAACCAGCCCCCGGACCCATGAGGTGGTCCCCTTCCCTCCGGGGGTGGAGACAGGCAGACCACCCCAGCAACTGAACCTGGGCTGGACTAGCCTAGGCTGGTGCCTGAACCTGGGCGACCCCGAAGCCACATCCACACAGCGCAAGCTCCACACACAGCCCCGCTTCAAGCCCCCCTGCCACATCCTGCCCCCACCACACAGCACGCCATGACGGCAAGACAAGGGCCCCGCGCAACTCTACCCCAGCCACCGCCCACAGGCGCAACAGGGCAGACACAACCGAGCACCACGCCTATAACGGAACCCCTGACCCCACACCAAGATGGGACAAACTCGCCTGGCAAGACATGCTCCAAAGCCCCACCCACCCGACCGCCAGCCGCAGCTCGGAGCCCAGCCAGGGGCCAGAGCCACAGAAGGAAGCATTGGAGGAAGGCCACCACAGCACGCCAAGGACCGTGCACCCCGCCAACCCCACACCCAAACCCCGGAGGTGCCCCAGCATGCCAGCCACCCACACTCCCGCAAGGGGGGAATTTTTTTTTCATATAAATTGTTCAATATTTTAGTATTCTATACTATGGTAATAACATGAGAATCAGCCAGAGATTGAAATCAGACAATTTTCCCTCAGTCAACTGTGATTAGTTGTCAGCAGGTAAATACTGGAAAACCAGATTAAATTCCTATTCATTAAAAGCATCAAAATAGTTTAAGTTTAAAAGCAGATTGAAATGAGACACCAGTCATAAATATTTTGTAAAACATTTCACTTTCAGCCTAAAGTAGGCAGTATAGCAACTGTATTGATAAAAGGTTTAAAGAAAGATTTAAATTACATTTTCCGTCCTCAGAGACTTTAAATTAAATCTTTGGCTGACACATTCCAATAAATTAGAAAGAAAAAAAACTGTATATCTAAAAATTGCTAAAAGATAAAGCTCGGAAACCTGCATTTCTGCTAATGACGAGCAGGGGGAGACACGTATGTGCCCAAGCAACATTTGCACAAATGTGAATTAGAAAATTGGCCTACATTTAACTGAATGATCAGTTATTTCCTTGTAACTGATCATTTAAAGAATTTCATAAGTAAAGCATACATAAGAGTAGATTTTGGGGACAGGGCAACCAATGCTACCAAACCGTACATATAAAAGAAAAAAATGTGACACAAGCCAAAATGCTGAACTTGAATCTTGAAAGCTGAAGTCTATCAGAACTCATTCATCCTTCATACAAAACTTACCAATGATGGCATCCCGCAGGTCCTTCGTGATGATGCTCATGTCGTCAAGGTCCACAAAGTGCAGGTGGTTTTCCACAGGAGGAGTTACCACCTCCCTCAGCACTTTGTAGTTGCTGTGCCCTGTGGAGACCACCAGCACTGCCACACCCTGTTGCCGCAGCTCAGCCATCGGTCCAATCACATCCCCTGGTTTTATCCCGTCAGTCAACCACACCAACACTCTTGGGAGGCTTTCACGAGCCCCATCAGGCGTTCTGGGTCGCAACACCCACTCCTTAGCCATTTTGAGAGCGTCCACTGTGTTGGTGTCCCCCCTGAGGGGTCTTATGTTTTTCAAAGCCCCCTGGAGGCCATTTTGGGTAATGTATCTGTCGAAGCCAAACTCCAGGCGAGGCTTGGTACCCACCTGCAGCAGTCCTACTCTCACTTGATCCTTTCCCAGCGAAAAGGGGAGCAGGAGCTCAGACAAGAAGGAGAGCATGCGGGCATGCTCGTAGGACGTCACACTCCCTGAGGAATCGACCAAAAAGAGGACGTCACCCTCGCAGCAGTTCAGCACTGTGGAGAAAAAAAAAATGTGCATATAATCATAAACCTCCACTGCAATTCCTTCTCACTCCAGCAATTTTTTCCACACGTCCCTGCCATACACCCTCCCTTTTACAATCCACCTTCTTGGAAAAACACACTCTTTACAGTAATCAAAGCTAACAAAAAGTGTTGTATGCAGGAACACCGCAGCAGCACAAAGCCAGGAGCAAATCAGGCCAATTAATGTGCAGATAAGGAGCAATCAAAACAAACAAAGAAACCAGTTATTATAACTTCAGAGGCGGCGATGGACAAAAGGGATTTAAGGAATGAGCCAAAGGGTGGATTTTTTTTCCACCAGATTTTTTGTTTTTCAAAACAAAGTGACATAAACATTGAGCAAAAAAGTAGTTTCTGGATAGATGTGGAAAACCTGGTCTAGGGGGAAAAAAAGGCGTTAAATGAAGTGAAGTGCAGAGGGAAGGGGGGTGCGGGCAGTTCCAAATGAGAGACAGGGAGGAATGCTCGATGGTCATATATACAGCGCAAAGAGAGGATATAGGAAGCTAAAGTTGCATGAACAGAATCTAAAAGAGATATTTGGCTGAAGATCTTCAGAATGTGCACTCATCCAAAGGAAACTGCCAGCCCAGTAGATAGGAAAATAGGCCAGGAATAATAGAAAATTACATTTAGTTTGACTTCATAAGAAAATTCACTGTCACAGATTTGGACTCAGCCTTTGAACTCTCACTTTCCTTGGATTCCTGTTGAGTGCTGAAAGCTGAGAAAGCAGCACAGTCCATGCTAATAAATCAGGCATGTACCCCTACATATACCAACATCTATTCTTTACATCTCTCCTGTTGTTTGGACTTTGGAATCAGTGGGCTGCTCCTTATCAACCACCACCAACCCCCACCTATAACCACCACCTTTGTGCAGGTATGGGTTTATCTACAAATATTAGAGTTGTCTAGACGCTTTACTGTCTGTGGGTGATGCAAGTAATACTTTTAACACGAATATGGGATTCATTGGTGGACTTTTAATGCTTGATCAATATGATGGTGGAAAAGCTTCATATTGCTTCTAAAACAGGCACTGAATCATGGTTCAGGTAAGATCAAGCCTGAAAGTACAGATCAGATTTTTGTTGAATGCATGCATATAAATATACCAAACAAAGCATATGATCTGAAGATGGTAAGGGTATTCAATATGAACTTTAGAAACAAAACAAAAACCATCACAAAGAAAAGGGTGTAATTATATCATAAACACTAGTGTTTGTGATACAATTACATCCTTTTCTTTTACAAATAAAAATCAAGAAAGTATGTCATATATTCCAGTAGAAGCAAGTGCCTTCAGACCTCACCTAGACAGAGACCAGCCTGTGATTAAACTGAACTCAGCACAAATCCAGCTGTTCTGGGAAGGCCTCAGAAGTTTGTTAAAGAACATTAGTGAACAAACAGCATCATAAAGACCAATTGACAGCAGACAGGTCAGAGATAAAGCTGTGGAGAAGTTTAAAGGAGGGTTAGGTTATAAAACAGTATCCCAAGCTTTGAACGTCTCACAAAGAACTGTTTAATCCGCCATCTGAAAATACAAAGGACAACTGCCATCCTGCCAAGACATGGCCATCCACCTAAAGTGAGGAGACCATTAATCAGAAAAGCAGCCAAGAGCCCCATCGTTACACTGGGGGAGCTGCAGAGATCCACAACTCGGGTGCAAGAAAGGGAGAATTAAATGAAGATAATTATTACTCATGAAATCCATAAATCTGGCCTTTATGGAAGAATGACAAGAAAAAGCCAAAAGTAAGTGGTTACTACATTAGCAGTTTTCCACAAACCATTTAGGAAACACTTGGGAGAAGGTGCTTCTGGTCATATTAAACCAATTTAGCATTTTGGCCAACATACAAAACGCTATGTGTGGCAGAAAACTAACCCTCACACACCCAAACAAGGATAACAAGTTGGTGGCGGCAACATGCTGTGGGGATGCTTTCACGGATGCTGGCTGGCTGGTGGGAAGATGTATGGGGCTAAATAAAGGCCGATCCTGGAATAAGACCTGCTAAAGGCTGCCAAACAGCAAGTCCACTTAATGAGGTCTAATTACTGTCAGCTTAGTTGTCTCATCTGGTCTCTATTAATGGTAACAGCAAAGTAACAGATCCCACTCACTAATCCCATAGTTATAAAAATCCCGTCTCATTAAGAAAGCCACAAGTGTCATAGCCACTAAGTTTAGCCTCTAATGGACACAGCAAGACAACATAGCCTTTACCAGCTAATTATATTTGTTTTGATGTTGTTTTATAAATTTAAAACTGCCAATCTGTGGCCACTTAGCACAACTGGATAGGAGGGAAAAGATGTGCACAAAAACCGCCTAAAAACAAATTAGAGAGTCAATATGTTTCCTTAATTTTAGAAAACTTTGAGGAATAGGATAGAAACGTTGATCAAATCTAGAATTTTCTTCCTTTATTAAATGAATTTCATAAAACCTATAAGCGAAAGTTTGCTTACTTGTCTTACTGGACTGCTCTGTCCTCCCTTGCTATAAAGCCATTCGATTTCAACATCTGATTACTATCTGGGGCCCTTTTTCTGTATGCTCTGAGAAGTACCTGAGGCCATCCACTGCTTGCCTGTTTGGTCCCTGGATGCCTTCTGGTATGGTAACCCCCCTCCTGCCCGAGGCAGTGGGATTTCATCAACTCACAATCTTCTACCTGGAGTCATGCCATTTCACTGAGAACACTGCTGTATTATCAACCCCACCCTTATCCACACAGACAGCAGACAGTGTGTCCATTTACTGTAGCAGCATTACTTCCTAATGGTTTGTGCATTCTTTTGCTCATAACGTGTCATCAATGGATTTAAACTCACTTTATCATGTTTACTAACTGAAAGTATATATACATGCTATTTACTGATCAATTTTAAATGATATAAATAAATAAGAAAGTGATTTATAAATATGCCGCTGAAGGCTTGCATTATTTTTTCTGTCGTTCAGGAATTGCAAAGTCAAATTTTAATATGATATAATAAAAAAATTCAAAGCATTGCGTTTTAGTTTCGTTACCTCCTTCAGGTGCGGGGCTCTGTGGCGAGGAGAGGCGCAGAAGCGAACACACCACCATCACCACTTTCATCAACCATGTTAACATGTGGCTATACATCACAATGGATATTAATTACTATCACTGGAACAGGATATATCACAAATCTTATGGCTTCCAGGCTCAACCATATATTCACCGCAGCCCGGTGGAGCACTCTCCCTGTCAGTAAATCACTGCCAGGCGCATAATGTACATGAGTCACATCCAGGACGCATTTTCATTTATCTTCTTATCGTTCCTCTTCGGTGAGCATGATCAGTCGGGATCCGGAGGTTAAATTAAAAACTGAAGGCAAAAATTCAGACCCTATGTGTGGGCAAAAAGTTTGGACCCAAATGTCTCCCTCTCTTTCTGTCTCTCTCTCGCTCTCTCTCTCTTGCTCAAGACACAAGTGTACAGCCCGACGAGTTAAGCACAAGATTCCCGGAAACAAACTTTCAAAACAAAACCTAAATGTTGTGTTACAATCACACTGACTACTACTACAACAACACTACTACTACTAATAATAATGATAATCGCACAAAACATCTCAAAGGTGAAGCTTGGTGATGGCAGCATCATGCAAATACCAGAAGAAACATGCAACAAGCTGGTTGCAATTCCAAGAAGGGTTTGATTGCGTAATACCAAAAAGGATTTTTCCATGGATTATTGAGAAGGGTATAAATACATTTCAACACGCCATTTTTAAATAAAATGTTAATAAATACAAATGGATTTTTTCACAACTGAGACTTTTTAAGTTTTTTTAGTGTCCTTTAAGAGATTCAATTCAATTCAGTTTATTTATATAACGCCAATTCACAACACATGTCGTCTCAAGGCACTTCACAAAACTCAGGTACATGATGCCTGTATCATTTCCAATCAAACTTAGTTGAATTATCATATAAAGGGATGTGAGTAATTTTGGGGTTGCCTGGACAATGCTGGAAAAAACCTTTTAGAGGTAGCAAATAATTGAAACTGTGGTGAAAAATAGAAGCCATAATAATTAAAAAAATTCGGCGGCCTGATCTCCAGATGCTTAGGCTGGCTCTAGGGACATGGAATGTCCCCCTGGGGGGGAAGGAGCCTGAGCTTGTGCGGGAGGTCGAGAGATAGCGACTAGAAATACTCGGGCTCGCCTCCACGCACAGCGTGGGCTCTGGAATGCACCTCCTCCAGAGGGGCTGGACTCTCTTCTACTCTGTAGTGGCCCACGGGGAAAGGCGGCAGGCTGGGGTGGGTGTACTTGTTGCCCCCCAGCTCAGCTGTCTCATTTTGGGGTTTACCACAGTGGATGAGAGGATCGCATCCCTGCGCCTTCAGGTTGGGGAGAGGTCTCTGGCTGTCGTTTCGGCCTATGGGCCGAGCGGTAGTGTGGAGTACCCGGCCTTCTTGGCTTCCCTGTCGGGGTTGCTGGATAGTGCCCCTCCCGGGGTCTACATTATTCTGCTGGGGGACTTCAAAGCCCATGTGGGAAATGACAGTGACACTTGGAGAGGCCTGATCGGGAGGAATGGCCTCCCTGATCTGAATCCGAGCGGTGTTTCGTTATTGGACTTCTGTGCTAGTCACGGATTGTCCAATGAACACCATGATCAAGCATAAGGGTGTTCATCATTGCAATTGACACCAGGACACCCTAGGCAGGAGGTCAATGATCGAATTTGTTGTCATGTCGTCAGACCTTCGGCCACGTGTTTTGGACACTCGGGTGAAGGGAGGGGCTGAGCTGTCCACTTATCACCACCTGGTGGTGAGTTGGGATTCTGTGGGATGTTGGAGACAGAGTCTGAGTGGACCATGTTCTCCGGATCTATTGTCAATGCTGCTGCCCGTAGCTGTGGCCGTAAGGTCTGCAGTGCCTGTCGTGGCGTCAATCCCCGAACCCGGTGGTGGAGACAGGCAGTAAGGGACGCTGTCAAGCTTTAGAAGGAGTCCTATCGGCTGTGTGAGGCGGGTGATGGGTACCGTGAGGCCAAGCATGCCGTGTCCCGGGCTGTGGCAGAGGCAAAAACTGGGAGGAGTTTGGTGAGAACATGGAGATGGACTACCGGTTGGCCTAGAAGCGATTCTGGCAAACTGTCCGGCGCCTCAGGAGGGGGAAACAGTGCCTCTCCAACACTGTTTACAGTGGGACATTATCGGGCAGTGGAAGGAGTACTTCAAGGATCTCCTCAATCCTGCCATCACGCATTCCCTGGTGGAAGCAGAGGCTGGGGACTCGGGGTTGGACTCTTTCATCACCCAGGCTAAAGTCACTGAGGTGGTTAAAAAGCTCCAAGGTGGCAGGGCTTCGGGGGTGGATGAGATCTGCCCGGAGTACCTCAAGTCTCTGGATATTGTGAGGCTGTCATAGTTGACACGTCTCTTCAACATTGCGTGGCAGTCGGGGACAGTGCCTGTGGACCCCCTTCTTGTGAAGGGGGACCACCACCTCGGTCTGCCTGTGGACTGGCAGACCAAGGTGGTGGTCCCCCTTCCCAAGAAGGGTGACCGGAGGGTGTGTTCCAACTATAGTGGGATCAAAGTCCTCAACCTCCCTGGTAAGGCCTACGACAGGGTATTGGTGAGGAGAGTCCGGCCGATAGTCGAACCTTGGCTTCAGTAGGAGCAATGTGGTTTTCGTCCCGGCTGTGGAACACTGGACCAGCTCTACACCCTCTGCAGGGTACTTGAGGGTTCATGGAAGTTTGCCCAACCAGTCCACATGTGTTTTGTGGACTGGCTGGGATCAAGATCAGCTCCTTCAAGTCTGGAAAAGGGTGGCTTGTCCTCTTTAGGTTGGAGGGGAGTTCCTGCCTCAAGTGGAGGAGTTCAAGTATATTGGGGTCTTGTTCACAAGTCAGGGGAGAATGGAGCAGGAGATCGACAGACGGATTGGTGCGGCTGCCGCAGTAATAGAGACGCTGTGCTGGTCCATTGTGGTGAAGAGAGAGCTGAGCCATGAACTTTGGGTCATGACCAAAAGAACGAGATCACGAATGCAAGCAGCTGAAATGAGCTTCCTCTGTAGGGTGGCCGGGCACTCCCTTAGAGATAGGGTGAGGAGCTCGGCCATCCGGGAGGGGCTCGAAGTAGAGCCGCTACTCCTCCACATCGAGAGGAGCCAGTTGAGGTGGCTCAAGCATCTATACCGGATGCCTCCTAGACGCCTTCCTCGGGAGGTGTTCCAGGCACGTCCCACCGGGAGGAGGCCCAGGGGATGGCCCAGGACACGCTGGAGGGACTATGTCTCTCGGCTGGCCTGGGAACGCCTTGGGCTCCCCCCCGGAGGAGCTGGAGGAGGTGTCTGGGGAGAGGGAGATCTAGGTCTCTCTACTGAGTCTGCTGCCCCCGCGACCCGGTCCCAGATGAAGCGGAAGACGACCAGTACGAGTGCCTACTCTGTTACACCTAATTTGGGTTATTATTTTGTAAGACTGTGGGAGGAAATCACTAGTGTCAAATTTAGCTCTATTTTGTTGTATGACGTCTTTAGCAGCTCTTTTTCAAAAAAACCAACTAACAAGAAATTTAGCAACTTTTTCTGGTGATTTTCAGAAACTCTTAAAAGCACATATTGTTTTCACTTTTCTCACCCGTTGCACAGCACTTACATGCGACACAGTTTTTTTGTAGCAGTCCCTCCAGGCTGAATTTAGAGCTCCTACCTCCACACTCAGATGGTTACTGAATCGCGCCTGCAAGGGGGCGTCTCTAGCTTATTACCATACAGTCAGGGCTGGATGTAAATATAATAAATCAGCACTAATATAGATCAATGAATTTCTTTTACATATTTTTTGGTCCTTTTAGATTGTTAGTGTAGAAAATAAAAGTTTTAGGGGAAAAAAATTAAGTTTTACTGTGACTTCTTCAATATTCAGGTTTCAAACCAAACGAGGTTAAAGAAAATAGAAGAAACATTAAAAAAAATATATATATATTGAAGAAAATACCACATACTTTAGAAATCCTGACAATACTCACTTGTTGTCAACCCTGGGATGCTGTTCATCTCTCCTGCAGCATCAATTAAAATTACAAACAGATGGACAATTTTAGAAATTAAGTGATGACGTAATTCTTGGACTTTCAGCAAATTATACAGCAAATTGCTACTTTCCTTACTGAGTAGCTGGGAGCAGTGAGGGAAGCTCGCGTACCCAAAGAGAAATCACCTATTCACAGGGAGAACATGCGATCTCCACACAGATGTGAACCAAGGCCCTCTTTAATGTGAGGCAACAGTGCTAACAACTGCATCGCTCTACAACCCAAAATGAATGGTTTTTAATTCCCAACACGTGTATTATAAAACTTTCATTCAGCAAATATCACATTTGGTTTTAAAAATACATAATATTTAACACTGTATTAAACATTGCCCATCTATAGCTATATACTTTATAACCACTTGGTCAAAGTGTAAAAGTTGAACCTGGCTGGCTAACTTTCGCTAGCAATTCAACTCAGCAGGTAGAAGACTCAAGCTATCTTGAAAGGACCCACTAGTTTTCTAGAGTGAACTAAAACCATGAACAAACCCATTGACATTAACTTTATTATAAGGATCATTTTATCATCTTATCATTTCTTATTTCATCCTGTGGAACAGATTCAGTGAAATCTGATCAGGTGGTTATAAAGTTCAAAATGGCAGTCATTCTGGTCTATTCTCTAATCAAAAAAATTACAGTTCAAAGTCACAATTTCTGCTGCAATGTTTGGTTAAAACTTTTCAAAGCGTTAAATCTCAAAAAAGAACAAGAAGTTCCTGATCAGGCATTGTGCAGTTATAAATCAGCAGAGACAAATACATGTGCCACCATTAACATGTCTGATCAAAGACTCTTTATTTTGAAAATTAGATTGTTTTAACTTCCTCCTAGTTTCTTGAACTTGACCGAACAGGCTGGCTTAAGGACCTTCTCCCTCCTCCCTTTTTCCCCCAGTCTCCCCAGTAACTGAAAATAGTAAATAGGTTCACCAACTAGGCGTCAACACTGTCAATCTAAAGCAGAATTATCTTTCACTCCTCACCACTCAGTTGCCAGCTACTAAAAATGTGGTGGAGGCACAGAAAATGAATGAAAGAATGCTCAAAAAAAGACTTACATTCAAAAGGATTCAAAAGGTGAGAGTGAGCTGGGAACTGAAGTGTTTTCAAAGCAACAAGAGCCTAATTAAATTATTTATTTATTTGTGATTTCAAATTCTCCTCATAGCTGTGCACAGAACCTCTGAAGTAAGTCAAGTGCAAGTTAGTATTCATTTTACAGCCTTGCACAAAAGTTTAAGCAAACAAATTTTGTCATTTTCTTATGTGTCTAAAGCATGTTTTAACCTCATATAAGCATTAATAGCTTTAATTTGTATAACATGTGTAATTGCAAAACATTCAGTATTTACAGTATTGAACCTTCTTTTTCATATCTGTAGCAATTGGCTCTAACATGCTGGATATTAACTTCATCTTTCAAATCTTCACTGATGGTGGCTAATTCTTGTATTATTAGGGTTTGGTTTCTGCTTATCCACCTGCTTCTTCAGAACTGAACAAAGGTTCTCAATGGGGTCAAGGCCTGGGGAGTTTCCTGGCCAAAGGTTGAAAAACGTTTGAAGTTCTTAACTTTTAGCCACTCAATTTTTCCTTTTGCATTATGGTGTAGAGCTCTACCATGCTAGAAATTACATAGATTCTCACTAAACTGTCCACAGATTGTTGAAAGAAGCTGCTTCTGGCTGACTTTTTGATATTCCTCTCTATTCATTGAAACATTTTTGGGCAGAATTGTTGATGAAAAGCATCCCCAGAAATGCCTATTTGGATTGTATCAGTATTGACATGACACAGGATTTCTCTTAAATTTTCTTCACCAGGCAAACAATTCTCCTGGTGTCTGAGACAACAGAAATGAGTTATTATCAGATACATTATCAGAGAAAATAACTTTGCACCACTCTTCCACAGACAGTCCTTGTACTTCCTGCAGAATATCTGTCTGTACTTGATATTTTTCTTGGACAGAAGTGACTTCTTTGCTGCACTTCTAGTCCAAACATCTTGGCCTCACCCTCAGATGCACTCATGCTGCCAGTGTTGAGCAAGCTCTGCAATGGTGGCAACATAAAACTTTGCTAGAAAACATTCCTTAGCAGAAGCCTATCCTGGTGCTTGCAGGACATTGTCTAACATGCTAAAGTCTTAGCTGGAACTGAAACATTCACCTTTCAGTCTTGATAACCCTGAAAACTGGTCTTTTGGCTGCACTTTTCTTATCAACAATTTCCTAACATGTGATGGTATATTGATGCAAAGTAATGGTGAGTGCACACTTTACTAGAGGTAATCTCTGCTAACAGAAACAGAAATTATTTTAAGCACATCTACAGTCATCAACATTCTTCAGATTCACTCTATTTGTCTCGATACTTAAATTAGGTTAGATGATCATTATGTGCAGAGAAAAATGCAGTGAAAATTGTCTTTTTTTTGTTTTAAATGTAATCACTTTACTCCATAATCTGAAAAAATAATTAAACAAAATGAGCCCACAAAGTTAGCAAAACACAACAATAGTGTCACCGCCAAAGTTTTGGCGAAGCACTCATTAAGACAGAAGCAAACAAAACCACAAAGCTTTACATTGTTTTAACATTTGAGAGAAGGTTTGAATTGAAACAGCGCACTGTTCTTGTGAAGAAGAGGTTATTTTTCAACCACCAACTTGTAGAAGACATCACAGTGGATTCAGTCAGGATGGTTCAACATGGAAACTATTAATACTGTTTGTTTTAGGGTGTGTGTGGGTGGTTGCACGCAAACAAAACGTTTGTGCGAAATAGATAATTGGTTGGAAAAATTCATGTAAGAATCCAAGTGGGATGAGACAAAGTCAGGACTCCTCTCTGATGCATCTTATCCAAATACTTCCATTATTCCTGCAAGACGTCTACATTAAACACACCCTCTGCAAATACACAGACCTTGTAACAAACAGAAGAGCACACTCGGTGATTTGGAGGCTTTGTCTGAACTATATTTTATTCTAATCATCTACTGTGGGACAAATACAAACATGTAATTATACTTGTTGGTGGTGACTCACTTTTGTTTAGTTTTTGTTCTTACAAAAGAGAGATTTCTGTCGCACATAAAAATGTATGCCTTTGTGCAGAGAAAGTTTTAGTTTATTCCTACTCTGTAAAATGGAATCTTCCCAAAGCTCCATGCTCCATTAGGATCCATTCACACTGTGCTACTAATGCACAATGGGCATGCAACATGATTTTTTCTGTTTTTTATTTTATTTTTGCACTTCACCTTTAGCAGAATACTTGAAGCACTTTTTACTGTTTGGAATATTTCTCTGCGTTTTTTTGCCCCGCTAGTGGTCTATAGCACATAGAGGGTATACCCCATCCTGGAACGGCCCAGCTGTGGTCAGTCCATATGAATGCAGTTAGACAGTTAACATTAATTCACAGAGTGTGTTACGGCCCCTTGCCAAAAACATTCCTGCAATTTTATCACATTTTCACCTTCCAATAACCTTCAGTGTATTTTACTGGGATTTTATGTGACAGACCAACACAAAGTGGTACATAATTTTGAAGTGGAAGGAAAATTACACAAGGTTTGAAACATTTTTTACAATTAAAAATTAAAGATGTGGCGTGTTTTTGTGTTCCATCTCCTTGACTCCTTGAACCCCATCGTGAAGACCAAGGGATACAGCAGGTCAGGGAGAAAAAAACATAAGTTGAAAGATGAGACATCTAAAGCAGGGTTGTAAAACATTATGTAAGCTTGTAACATCACTTGGAGCAATCTTCAAACCATCAACAGAAAACAAAATGGAAAAGAGAATGGGATGGTTTCAAACCCACCAAGACAATGGCATCCACTTGGGGTGACGGTGGCGATGGTGGTAGGAGTTCATCCTGTAACCGGTGGGTTGCCTGTTTGAACCTCCACCTGTCTTTGCGCTTTGGGGTCCTCAGAGTAGATAAAGCGCTCTACAAGTGCAGGCCATATACCATTTACTAGCAGCTGCTAAAGGAGAGAATTATTCGGAGGACCAGCCAAGAAGCCCACGATAGGTCCAGAAGAGCTGCAGTGATCCTCAGCTCAGGTGGGGTCTGTTAACAGGAAAACTATTTGTTGTGCACTCCATAAATAAGGCCCATATGAAAGAATGGGAAGAAGAAAGCCATTGTTGGAGGAAAGCCTTAAGAAATCCTGTATGAAATGGCACTTTTTGGTCTGCATGCAAAAAGCTATGAGTGGTGGAAAACTGATAATCACCCTGAACAAACCATTCCCACACTGAAACATGGTGATGGCAGCATCATGCTGTAGGGATGGTTTTCTTCAGTGAGGATAGAGAACCTGGGCAGAGTTTATGCATTTGTTTGACGGATGGCACTAAATACAGGGCAGTCCTGAAAATTAAACCTGTTAAAGTGTTGAAAAGACTGGACATTGGAGCAGAGGTTAATATTCCATCAAGACAAAGTCTAGACCGAAGTCCAACTGCGAATCTGTTGCACAACTTAAAAATAGATTATTACAGACACTGTTCAACCAATCTGGCCAAGCATGGGCTATTTTGCAAAGAAAAATGCACAAACCTGGTAGAGCACTACCCCAAAAGATTTTCAGATATTGGTGGTTCAGCAAAGTGTAGAAAAAACTTTTCAGATTGTCTTTTGTAAAAAAATAAACAGTGAAAAGCCTCTTGCTTCAAAAGTGCTTTGTGTTGGTCTATCACATGCTAAAAGTGTTTGAGGTTGTTGCGTGACAAAATGTGGAAAAGTTCAAGGATGTGGATACTTTCACGTTCCACTCTGCCAGGCATTGCATTAGCTGTGCAACGACTGACTGACTGACTTGCTGCCAGTAGCTGAAATGCAGCTCCTCATGTTATCATTTGACACAGCACTAAAATCCACAGACATTTCCAGCTGTTTCCACCAGGCACAGCCTCATGTCAACAAGATGACGCCACTGTCACGAAAACTAAAAGGGATTATGCAACTGAGCAGTGATCTGCTGCAGATCATTTCTGCACACCAAGGTGCTCTTGCAAAGATAGAAACTAAAACCCTTGCAAGAGTGGGGAAAAAAAACTTCAGTGGCAAAGAAAGCTGAGAGAGAAAGGGAGGAGAGGCAAAAACAATAACATGTCACTGAGGAAATGGAGGAGTTTTCAACATTTTATCCATCATAACATTTAGGATGAGATAACATGCACAGTGAAAATGAAACACACCCTTTGGACGAGTTAAACTGTCTTCAAAACAGCTTGCTTTACGGCCTGTTATACAAGCTCTTGTAACTCTGGCCCATAATAGCAGCCCAGTTGAAATTACCAATTAAAATGTTGTCTGCATAGTGGAATGCCACTGTTGGTAGTTGAGTGGATTCCTCAGACCTATATTTGCCAGTGTTCTGTCCCTTTCTGCCAGTCTGCAGTATTTAAATATGTCTATTTGTGCTGATTTGAGAAAGAAGAGCGCAAAGCCATAAAGTGCCTTGAAAAGAACTCATACCCTTTGAATGTTTCACATTTTGTCACAGTACAATAACAACTTTACTGTATTTTATTAGGATTTTATGTGATAGACCAACATAAAGCAGTACATAATTGTGTAATGAAAGGAAAATGATATATGACTTTCAAAATCTTTAAAATAAAATACTGAAATATATGGCATACATTTGTATTCAGCCTTGTTTTAATCTGATACCCCTAAATAAAATCCAGTGCTCATTCTTGGCTTCAGAAGTCCCCTCATAGAATTAAATCTCGATATAAATTCATCTGTTTTGTGAAGGTTAGCCACCAGCCAATAGGCTCACAATACCTCTGGAGCTCTATAGGTCAGGTGGGAGAAACTGTCCACATAATAACTATTAATAAGAAGAGGTGACAAGAAGAAAGTCATAGTGTTTACCACAAGGCATGAAGGCTAGGCAAGGCAATTTTATTTGTATAGCATCATTCATACAGAGTAAACCAAAATGCTGGCAGCATTATGCTGTGGAGAGAGAGGCTTTTCTTCAGCAGTGACAAGAAAGCTGGTCAGAGTTGATGATAAGACGGATGGAGCTAAATATAGATCAATCCTGGAAGGAAACCTGTTAGAGGCTGCAAAAGACTTGAGGCCAAGGTGGAGGTTTACTTTTCAAGCAGGATAATGGCCCTAAACATACAGCCAGACCTTCAATGGAAAGGTTTAGATCAAAGTAAATACATGTGCTAAAATGGTCCAGTCAAAGTCCAGGCCTAATTCCTGTTCAGGACAAATTCAGTTCACGCTTTTCAGATTTTTATTTGTAAAAAATCTGAAAACCATGTATCTTATTCTTCCTACTTCACAATTATCCTTTACACTGTGTAGGTTCCTTGACACAAATCCTAATAAAATAGACTGAAGCTTGTGTTTGTAACATGACCATTTGTGTAGAAGTTCAAGGGGTGTGAATACTTTTGTGGCCCTCTGTGAAACACAAGCAGATACCAGATGAAACACTGAGTGTAAAGAGAGAGAGTAGGCAGAGGAACAAGAGAGATGAAAGTGGGAGACGGATGGGTAACTGAGCCAGATCCAAGTTATGCGGAACAGGAGCCAGCTCCGCACATTTTACATGTGGACCTTTCAAGCAAATGGAAGCAGATCAACTGTGCTTTAAAGCTGGGAAGGAATCTTTGCCTTCTTGCGTGCTGTGTTTTGTCACATCAAGTAGTGCTAAAAATATCGGATAGGAGGGAAATCCCATCATTAGATGTGCAGACAACCATAAATACAGAAAATACCCACGGCTTTCCTGAGCAACACACATCTCCCATCCTGCGTCATTGGTACTTTCCTATCTCTGCTGAGCAGCATCCTGTCTGTGGTGGCTCTTCTCCTTTAAGCAGCATCAGGCATTTCCTAGGGTTCCTAAATATGTGATTAACTTTTGTTTATTTTAAACTCTGCACAAATCTGGTTCTACAGTCTTTTATGGCGCTGCTCCTTCTGTGAATCTGAGATCTAAACTGTCTTTGAGGAGTCTCTATCTCTGCTTTTCCTAAACAAATATGACAAGTTACATTGAACAGGATGAAAGAGTCCAGTTCAAGAGAGAACTGAATAGTTTAACAGAATAAAAGAGACCGTGTTTTAGCTTGGACAGAACCTCCTGTGTATGATCCCTATCTCGGAGCAGAACTGCATACGGCTGGTGCAATCTTGGGTTAGAACATCTGTTTTGGAATATTTGACAGCCAGCGGCTCTCCACGCTGGTGAGGCCAACACCCACTGCGAGTTTCCACAGTAAAATGTCACAGGCCGCCTCTGGTTCTGCCAAGTTAGATCAATGGAGGCTTTTCATTGTATAGATGACTCTGTTCTACTTGAGAGATTTGCTCAAACAAAGCTGGTATTGTGATGGAGTTCAGAAAGGGGTTTTTATTTACGGATGTAGGATAAATGTACTCATGTTTTTGGCTAGGAGTTTCCTAAGCTGGTTTTATAGAGTATGTTATGCCACTTCGGGTACAACAAAATAACATCTCAGGAGTTATAAGAAAGCTGGCTGAAAAATACATTTATTGGGAAATTTAACTGCCAAATAGAGTCCAAAAAAGAAACCTCGAAGGGGCCTGAGGGCCCCCAGAAAAGCTGAAATGCTTTTAAAGAGAAAGACTGAGAGCTAAAACTGTGCTTTGTTGTCTAAAGTTCAGCATGCCATTCCTTTCAAAGCCTCAGCTCCTCCCGTGTGTTCCCTTGTGCTGCGTGAAGGACTTTCAGTCCAGTGGCACTAAATGCTCCAAAGAGCCTCAACTGCCTGCTGCTGCTGTAAACTAAGAAACAGTGAAACTCCACTTATTCAGAAACCACATGAGAAAGGTCAGCATCTGTGACTCATCCATGTCAGAATGCTCTGAGCGCTGGCTCCACTCATGCAGCCTGTGGGAAGCAGAAAGGCTGGATGCAGCAGGCAATTCTCACACATATTCAAACACAACCCAGCTCTGTGCTGAGGACTGTCACTTAGTGTCAGATCTTAAACAAGTCTGCTCATTCTAGCCTCTTCCTCTTCCACCTCTGATCATTAGTTTTACGTTGCAGACATATAGGACCATTCTTACTTTATCTTTTTTACCATATTTCTTTGAATGAGTTCACCAAAGTCTTTTGGCCACAGCGCACAGCAGCTGGGTATTCATTTCTCTCTTCCCTTTAGTGATTTCTCGCTTTATTTATTGCTTCTCTTTCTCTTTAGCAATCCCAGCTGCCTTCCACGCTTAGTAACGCGGCTGTACACAACACAAACACACAGGACCTCACACTTGCACCAGCAGACGAACACCAGTTCAGAACCATATCTGGAGTCATTTTTTTGGTATGTCTGGAGGTATAAGGAAAGCAGAGACATGTTAATTACAAGCGCAACAGGAAAAGAATCTGTTAGGGCAGGTTGGGATCAGGCAGGACCTGGCAACCTATCAAACAAAAAAACCTAAGCCCCTCTCTTGTATGTGCTTGTTCTGAGGGAGGACATAGACTAAAAGAGAACAAACACAAAGGCTTTAATGCTCAGGATATGTTGTTCTTTAAGTATACAGCGTACTCCACACTTATTAGCCCCCACAAAGTAAATGTGTGAAGACCCTTGAAATAAATGTATCCTATATTGCAGAAGCATCATTTCAGACTCAAAAAAAGAGAAATATCCATCCTTTAATTCAAGTTCATTTATTCATTGTTGAAAATAAACAAAGAAAAAGCAATATCACTGGTAAGGATACTGGCACCTCTGAAAATTAAAAATGATCAACTTTTACTAATTATTAACCCTGACTTCCTATTTCAATGGGATATAAACATGGTATGAACCAGAAACTCATTTATATTACCTTCTGCTCAAAATGGGAAAGACAAGAGAAATGTCATCCAAGTAAAACAGCTCAGAGTTGTAAAGATGCATTGTTAGCATATGAGTCAGCTCTAAGTGAGATAAATTTTCACTCCTGCTCAGCTCTGCTAAAAATTACTGTTGGTGGGAATTTATTTTGAAGTGCACACTATGGGGCCAATCCTACATAAAGGCAGACTATGCCTCCTTATGCTCCAAAGACAGGGGGTGTTCTGGTACAGCCCAGAAACAAAGAGTGACAGAGACAGGGAGATTTAATTGTAGGTAAGTTGGGAAAAGGTGAGGAAATATACAAAATCCAAAAGAGAAGCTGCATCTAGCTGTATTTGAATAATATTGGAAAGCTGAGTAAAGAATCTTTAAGTGAAAATATCAGTCAGAGCCAGATTTTGAACACAGCTGCACAGACACATGCGTTTCTGTGTTGAGTTGTTCATTTAAAATGTTAAATAGTGACTGTGAATCTTTTTGAATACAAATGCATACAATTAGGCTTTCCTTTAATAAAACAATGCTTACCAACATGCAAACCACTCAAAAGTAAGCTAAAATCAAGGAAAGTAAGTAATACTAAATGAAGATTTGGGAGTTGTAACAGCTGGACTTCCCATCACTAGTGTCTTGATTTTCATAAGTTAGAGAACTTCAACTAGCCTGAAGTAAGAGCAATAAATAAAACATTTAAACACCATAAACTGTGACAAACAAGGCTAGAAGAGGACCCAAGTTTATCTTGCCACCATGCCAAGAGAGAAGGAAGGTAAAAAAAAAACTTTCTAAGCTCTTAACTGCAACAATTTATTTTTGTTTTAGATGCAATCAGTGGCATCATGAGGGATATGGCTTTCTGCCCAGGGCATCATACCCTGGGGAGTTTTTTCTAATTGCTTTTTTGCATGTCAAACCAATGGGAATGGGTGCCTCCACCCTGTGGTGTTTTTCCATGCTTGAATAAACCAGGGTTGTGTCTACACATGACAGCCTGGCAAAGAACTAGTTTTAGCCTGCATTATTAGGCAGCTTGTGACCAGCGGCCTGACGCATTCTGTTCCTACTTCTTTAGCTGAATATATGAACAATACCAAAGAGAAAACAGTAGGACAGACAGAAAATATGATTTTATTTTTAAAGCGCTAAGAGCCAAAAACAGGGAATACAGAACATGATAAACTGAAGGATGGGGCATCTTGCAGATCCTGTGTAATCTCTTTAATTAACTTTTTTCCTATTAAAAGCCAAGGCATGGGTATATTTTCTCTCATAACGTTTTAGGCAGGTAATTTCTCCTTTTGTCTGTCATTGGTTCACTTTTCCCATTTTTAAAAGCACACCGCCCAATATCCTGTAGTGGTCTGGTACAAGGACTAGATGGACAAGAAACGAATGAGGAAGAACCCAGAGTCCAAAGAAAGATTTTGAAGAACTAATATGTAAGAACAATATCAATAATCACATGGTCTGGCTTCTCTCAGCCAAGCATAAAGGAATTGGGGTTGGTTTTGTACTTTTTAAGCATCAGCTGAGAGAGATGTTAAAACCTGTGGTGTGGTTTACTCAAGCAATCCACCAGCTGTGATGACCAACCCACATTAGCAGACAGAAAGATGACAGCCTTGCAGCCTGGCTCATCTTGCCTGTAAACACAATCACCTGTCATTTCATCCACTGCCCGCCTCCCCACTTACTCTGAGCCTTTCACTTACAGGCATGCTCTGCAGCCGCCTAAAGTTCCAGATTCCTTTGTTATCTACCTCGCCACTTCCTGCTTTATTTTCTTTTATTGTAAATACACGTACAAGCCCTCCGAAGTGGTCACTCAGGTTTCACTCAGCTCTTCTGCTGGAAAAGAAAGGAGAAGTCTGACATTGTCTGTTAGCGACGTGGTATCAGAGCAGACGTGAGGGGAGGTATGTTTGAACTTGTATGGCTTGAAGTTTATCTTTCCTTCAATGAGCAATCTGTTGAATGTCTTAACACACACACACACACACATCTGTGTTTTACTATCTTTATGAGGACTTTTCAGTCACTTCCATTGACTTCCATTCATTTTTCTTTATTTTTAGTGCCTAACCTTGACCCTAAAACTAACCCTAACCCTAACCAGTTCATATCTAACCCTAACCATAACTCAATTCATACCCTAGTCCTAAACCTATCCCCTGTCCCAAGAACGTAATTTGGAAATGTGAGGACCAGGAAAATGTCCTCACTTTGTCAAAATGTCCTCACTTTACGATAAAAATACGAAAAATGGTTCACACACACACACACACACACACACACACACACTCTACTTAAGAAAACAGGAGAGAAGAGAGATGTTTACCCAAGGGGCAATGGATGGTTGACAGGGGAGACATGCTGGCTGTTTGTTAGGTTGAAGAAGTTTGTTCTTCTTCTTATAAAGGTGGCAAAAACTTCTCAGGTTGAAAAAAGTGTCAATATTGGTAGAACTCCCAAGGGCTGAAAATCTGTTGTTTCCTTTCATTAGTCACACGCGGAACTGTAGCAAAGTTCAGTCTGTGACTTTGGTCACAATTAAATATGAATGAAGCAGAATGCAACCATGCAAAGAATACATCTTTAAAAAAATAGTCTAAAAGCTGTTCTGCCCACTTTATTCTAATACCTCAAAATAAAATCCAGCTAAACCAATTGAGATGTCACTTAATTAGTGAAGAGAGTTAATCTGTGTGTAATTTAATCAGAATATAAAGCCCGCTGCATTGGACTTTATTTTAGGGTATCTTAGTGGACTAAACACAAATGCATGCCACGCATTTCAGAGTTTTATTTGTAAATTAAAAAGCTTGGAAATCATGTATTCTTTCACCTTCACTTCACAATAAGCAGCTACTTTGTGCTGGTCTCTCACAATAAGTCTCAGTAAAACATATTGAGGTTTGTGCTGATGAAAAGTGACAAAATTTGAAAAAATCTAAGAGATATGAATATTATTGCAAAGCACAGGATACCAGTTTATGAACATTTTTGATTTGATTTGGCTGATGCTTGTTCTTTTGAACAAAAACCAAAGCCTATCGTTTAGAAAGGACGTACTTACATTTATGATGAATGGGTACCATCATCTACAGTAATCATATGATGTCAGCCTGGAAGATTGATGCCCTTTTGACATTTGGTGATTGCCCTCTTGCAAATGTAAACCTGCAACCACAGTTGCCTTTAACCAAATATTTACATTTTCCACAAATGTCATCTTAGCCTTTAACTCAGTTTCGCAATGAGGCAGTTTCTAAAACTCCACATTTGACAGATAACATTGATGAATTATTATTCATGTCTGAAATTATGCAATAGTCCTTGATACAAACATTGCAAAGTCTGGAGTAATTTAAATAACTCATATGAATAAAATTTTCTCATAAAGCATTATTTTGCATCATTGCTTGGGTGACTTTTTTCTGCACACAACCATATGCGCTCATGGCCAAATACAGAGTTGTCTTTCTATCTCTTTATGTAAAGACGCTCCAAGATAGGGTGAAGCTACTATTGTCTGATAGCTTGCAAGATAATATTTTACAAACCACCATGCTAGAAAACGTGACAGCTGGAAAAAGTGCTTTCAGTTTCACTTCCAGGCTGCTGTGTGCACTCTGTAACAGGACCTCCTGCAAAGGTTTAACAAAACTGCAATCTAGCATTTTACAGAGTTTTTGGTAAATAGTTTTTACATCAACACTATTTGCATTTATGGCTAATCCAGAAATCAAAGATGCCCCAGAATATAAGCACTATAAGCGAAATGTACAACTTTTAATTCCAGAAAGGGATTTTGAAATGCACCTAAAAGCACTTTTACACATTTCAGGTGAGTAATTAATAGTTTTGCTGTAGAACCTACATTATTTTCATATCACAAAACTCAACATGACATACTCCAGTAATCCGATAGGAGAAATGTAAAGCACTATGTGATGCTGCACACAGGTATAAATATACATAGCCTGAATTTTATGAACATTGCAGTAAGAGTTCGCTTCATATCAGTCTTCAACAGCAAGTATTTTTTCTTTCTTTTTGTACTGTGGGGGTCTGTTTTTTTCCAATGACTACATGAGGTGAAAAGGCTAAATCTAGAGCAGAAATGAAAAGCTAATTTATTTCGTTATCTATACTCTCCTAATTGTATGTCATTTGTTGTACAATAAACATCCATCCATCCATTTTCTATACCCACTTCTTCCGTACAGGGTCACGGGGAAGCTGGTGCCTATCTCCGGGGTAAACCCTGGACAGGTCGCCAGTCCATCGCAGGGCTGTACAATAAGCATTTACTTTATGTTTATTTTTTGTTGTGATGCAACAACTAAAGTCAGATGCATAAAAGAGAACAGACTTTTTTACTACGCTGTTGTTCTGCAACTTATAAGGATTTGTTTATGACACTCTTCAAGCTGTTCAGCAGACAGGATGCCCCTCGCAGGTTTGCAGACTCCTTACAGACAAATGCAGGATATTATTTCGACAAAACCCCAGCATTAAAATTACCACTCCTTCCCACTGAGCCCTGGTTGGAAGTTTAACCCATACTCTTACGCCTTTCCGGTGTTTGTCTTTGTCTCTTGGTCATTGCTCAGAATTCAGACTGGAAAATATTAAACATACTGAGCAAATTTGAGCTGATGATGCACATGGGAAGGGAGTGGAGGAGGAGAGGTCACACAATGCCTGAATAGGAAATATCCAAGAGAGCAGAATTTAACAGAACTGAGGTCACAGATTAGATGTTTATTATTATTATTATTATTATTGTTATAGTGTTTTTTTTTTATAAGGACCAGTTAAGTTTTATTGTATTTTCTCTGAGCTTTACATAATATAAGATTAGGGTGTGTTTACTGGGACGTCAACTTTGGGAAGGTTAACCCCTTGTAATGTTTTCCACCTGTTAACACACTTTCTCACTGTGTTATAATGGACTTCCATTTGTTTGGGAATTGCCTCATAACTCTTCCCATATTACTTAGCAGCAACAATTGCTTCTCCTACGTCTGATGGGATAGTGCCTTGGCATGTGTTAACACACATCTGTATGTTCCAAACCAGACTGCTGGTTTTATAGAGGTGGTCACACTATTGGTGATCAGGTTATCACATACATTTAATTAGCAGCACCTGGCTGCTGCTTTCCTATTATATCTAATGGAAACTGCAACCACATCTGTTCTTCTATAATTTCATTTAAACTTCTCAATTATGAGAAGTCTATTACAGGGGGCTGCAAGCTTTATAATCCAAAGGGTCATTTTTGCATTCAGCCCAGCTACTGTAAATATAACTCATTTAGAGTTGCAAAAGTTACATGACCTGTAAAAAAAAGATGACTTATATTTTTTGATAAATATCTGCTATAGTAAAGTTGTGGTAATTTTCTAAATAACCACAATTTAATTTGCGTTCTAGGTTTAAAAAAAAGCTTTTGCAAAGAGAGGATGGATACATTTGCTTCTAAGGGATGTTGATATTTGTGGAAAATGACATAAGTAAATTAACATATTGACCAATGCAATGACAAGAAAAATAGAAATATCAATTAGAAATATCCTTTACTGTCCAACAGTGAGGAACACACAACACTTAAAAAATTGATTTAAAAACAAAACGTCAAAAAGAGTGGGAGCTGCTGAAACAGGCTGATGGGCAAAGTACTAAATATTACCTATTACTGGTACTTTTAGTGTCATGCTGTTGTGGAAATTTGTTGCAATTATTAAATGAAAAAAACTGAAAAACTGTTAAAACCTGAATTTGTTATTGTATCTATATTTAAAAAGATCAGGGTGTTTTTTTTTTATCGTTTTCAGCCAAATGCATTAAAAGCCATTGTGAAAGGCCCAAAGAGCCACTTGTAGCTCCAGAGCCACAGGTTGCAGAGCCCTGGTTTATTGCATAAAGTCCCAATAAAATACATTGAGGTTTGTGGCTGTAATGTAACAAAATGTGAAAACGTTCAATACCCATGAATACTTAAGCCAAGAATTGTGCAAAAACATATACTTTTTAAAATCCCTGGTATATTATTCCAGCTTTATATGTAAAATAGAGGGTGACACGGGAGTGGATTTTCTCTCCTGTCCCATCCTGCTCCCACAGAAAAATGTCTTGTCCCATCCCAATCCCAGGCCAACATAAAAAAAAATCCTGTCCCATCTCACTCCTGGTAAATTGACTCCCACTCCCATCCCGCTCCCATTTAGAATGACTCCCACTCCTGTGCCACTCCCATTTTTGTTTTCTTCAGTTAGTCTTTTGGCAATTTCTTTGTTTGAAGGACCAGTTAGGTCCCTGTTTTTAGCTGTAGTATAGGCCAGTTAAAGTATAAAGAATGATAATGAAGAAATAATAAAATATCAAACAAGGAAACAGACCATGCCTATCTTAGCGGAATAAACAAAATGTACATAGTTGTATTTTACTCATTTATTAAGTGATTGTTTCCTTTGAACAATGACATTACTTTTATGTTTCAAATTGCTGAAACGAAAGAAAAATGCACCTAGCAAGAGAACTGTACTTGGTGAACAAAAGGGCAAAAAGGCATTACCTTCATAATTTAGAAACTGTAACCCCTTCCCTGCAAGTTTTAGATGTGTGTCTGCTCCAGCACACCTGATTCAAATTCTGACATGACCTCCTATACAGGCATCAAGAATGGAGGGTCGAACTGGACAAAATTAATACAATAAAATCATCATAAAATAAATAAATGTTGTGAATGTCCCATAAGTAAAGTAAATGTAACATGAAAGAAATGTAACATTAAATGTGCCATTAAATTAAAGGTACCATTTATTTATTTATTTAATACATCGTTAGAAACAATAAATGTACCATTATATCATGAAATGGACTATTATGCAATTAAATGTGCCACTGAATAATTAAGTATAATTTTAACGACGACATGACGTAATTAGTGGTACACTTAATATTTAATGATGTATTATAATAAATTGTACATTTAATGGTACATTCAATTTTTTCCATTTAACAACGTATTTATTTAATATCTTCCCTTGATGAAGCCTTTCTACGGAACCCGCGAGGGGACATGGGGGAATTTTTATTTCTTTTGCGTCCCCACGCAATACTTTTTGCGTTCTCACGCAATAGTGTTTGCGTTATCTCGCAATACTTTGTGAGATAGTTTCCAAACCAGATAACTGCAAAAACGGAACAAACACTACACCCGTTTTTGAGATTTATTGAGTTTTATTTTGAAATCGGCCTTAAATAAAATGATCTTCAATCAGACTTAATGACAGTTATTATCCACAAGCTGTCGGACTACTGTACTCTGGACCATAATACTGCACGAAACCACATCTGTGACACTTTATTTGCTTATTGCTGCTGCATGATGTGTACTTTTTTTTTTGCACGCCATTAGTGCTTTTGTTTTTATCGTGATTTGAATGGTTCTTCTTATCTTAAACCTTTAATGGCGTTGTTAACTGCATATGACAAATAAACCATATCAGTGCTGTTTGTTTTGTAAGCAGTTTGTCATCTGTGCTGCTGTTCCAAAATGCACAGCTTTCTCAAGGTGATTAACAACTTTAGCTAGCAAACGCAAAAGTATTTGCCTCTACTTTTCGTTTGACGAATGAATAGATGCAGGACTGATTCAATCCAGAATTTGCCTAAAAATTTTGCCTTAATCACTGGTGTACTTGATTACGACTAAACACGTTTAACCAGCAGCATACTGCGTGTTAACAACGCTGCATTCAACTCTACTGAAGTTCGGTAATATTTGCAACTTTCCTGTCAGCTCTATCAGTTTAATAGATAAGTCATTACTTCTGACTTTACGTTGCAAATCCAATTTTACCACGTCCAGTTCTCCACCTGCGTTTGCTCCCTCCATTCTGAACGCAGGTGGAAAACGTCGATCAGAAGCACTGTTGGCTTGTGGGTCGTGTAGTTCGTTTGACTCGCATTATAGTATATGCTTCTTGGAAAAAAAAACTACACAATGGCGGCGTCGAGCCAAGTTTTTTTTTCTTAAAATTTATAACAAATTCTCAGTTTTACATTTCCAAAGACAATTGATCCTAGTTTATTTTCCCACCTATTGGTTAGCTACCGCTCCCGTCTGCTCCCGTTCATTTTTTATCCTGTACCGTCCTAATCACGTGATCTTTACTAATGCTGTCTCCCGTCCCGCGGGATTCCCATGGGAAACCCCTGACCCGTGGGATTCCCGAAAAAATGTCAGCCTCTAATGTACAATGCATAATTCTTTACAATTATTCTCATTTACCAGAATGGACTTGCTTTAATATCAATGCATACAATGCTTTCCTCTTTTGACATCCAGACGCTTTTTAAAATCCCTCTATTATTAAACATGCACAACAAACAGTGCGGCATAAATATCCAAAGGCTGCATCTATTCAAATGACACCAATGTGCTCTTTAAAAAGTGTCCTTGACTGAAGCTGTTTTCTTCGCTGGTTGGCGGGCTGCCTTCTGTCTGATATATTACCACTAAAGTGGTAATCTCATGCAAAGCATTCAGCTGATGGCAGCCTTTGCACATCCTGAACAAACAAACAAATTCAGGAAAAGAAACATTTAGGAAAATCTGGTGAATACATTTCATATCTTCACCATCATGTGTTTATAGCAGTCATAATGACTGAGGGCTGAGAAGACTGAAAAGTGTCAAGAAAATAGAGGCTACACTCACACCTACTGGCCACAGATGTATAACACTAAATCAACAGACCCATTTGTTTCTCTCCTGCTTGTAAGCTGTGTTACTCAGTCTAGTGCTACTGGCTGCTTTACTTTGGGAAGCCATGGCAAATAACAACCAATTTCCCTGTGCAGCACTATTATTATCATAGAAATATCATTATATGTGTGTTTAAAGCTGATATCGTGAGAAAACCTCTGCCCTGGTCCGAGAGTACGTGTAAGTTACGTCACTCTTAACTTGGCGAGCTGGTGATGCATTTGAGGACAGTGGTAAATATTTCACCTGCAAACCGTTAAAGACTGTTTTAACTACTAACATGTATTTTTGACGAAGTACACACTTGTATTCAAAATAGCAACGTGAACGACATATTTAAAACTAAACTATTCACAGAAGTCAATAGTTTTCCTTCAATGATACTTCAATAAATCTACCTGGATACTTGTCTGAGTGTGTCGTGAAGGCTGTAATGTCAGAGCTTGGAGTGAACCCGTGAATGCATTAAAAGTTCGGTCTTCAGAGTTGTGACAGCTACAATCATGGAGGAAAAACAAAGCCACGCCGACGCCAACCTCTCCCCAGGTACAACTGAATTCCTCTACTTTTTTTTTCATTGTTGTAGTTGTAAAACGAGAGAGTAGACTGGCTGTATCATTTGTATTTCCCTAAGTACCGTTTACCGATGAGAACACGACAACCTCTAATCAGGATAAGACAGCTGTTTTAGCTAATGCTGTTTTACTTTCGTTGAAATTCACAAGGTTTTTTGCACCATTAACCGAAAATGAGACGATATTAAAAAGATATAGCGAAACTGAGTATGTGGGTCGCATTTTAGCAGCCTGCGTCTGCTGAATTCAGGTCAGCTCAGCAGAGATGATTAGAAGTACAAAGTTAGACTGTAATCTAGTTCTCTCTTTGTGAGGACAAAACAAAACGAAATAGGCTGCATTCATAACTCAGACAGTAAAAAGCTTCATTTTTTTATACGCAACACTAACGTTATAATTATGTAATGATAATAAGTAAAATCAGCGTGGAAGGTTATTCACCAAACTGCACATGAATACGTTTATATGTAAAAGAACAACACAAAGTACTGTTTAACTCTAAAACGAAAAGGATACCTAGTTTTTAAAAAATCTTTACAAATATACATCTATTAAGTGTGGCTTGCATTTGTATTCAGCCTTCTTTAATACCCATAAATAACATCCAGCGAGCTTTAGAAGTCACCTAATTAGTAAATATAGTGTACCTGTTTGCAGTTTAATCTCAGTGTAAACAGAGCTGTTCTATGAAGGCCTCAGGGGTTTACTACTAACATCAGCACTGGTCAATCCATCATCCAAAAATGGAAAGGTATGGCACAACTGCAAACCTGCCAAGATATGGCTGTCCAGCTGAACTGACAGGCCTGACAAGGAGAGCATTAATCAGAAAAGCAGCCAAGAGGCCCATGGTAACTCTGGAGGAGCTACAGGGATCCATAGCTCAGGTAGGAGAATCTGCTGACCCGACAACTATCGGTCGTGATCTCTACAAATCCTGTCTTTATGGAAGAGTGGAAAGAAGAAAGCCATAAGAACTCCTGTTTAAAATTTGTTCACAAGCCATGTAGATGACAGCAAACAGTTGACAGACAGAGCTTAAAATCGAACTTTTTGGCCTACATGCAAAACACTGTGTTTTGCATGTAGGCCACTGTCAGAAAAGTAACAGTGCACACCATCTCCACCTAAACACATGGTGGTGGTAGCATCATGCTGTGGAGCTGTAATTGCAGGGAAAGATAATAGATTTTCTCATTGGGGCTGAACACAAACACACCATTCTGTGCTGGTTTATTTATTTGTAAGAAATTCTGTAAAGCATGTATCTCAGTTTTGGTTGATCACATCACATCCCAGTAATATTCATTTTAGTATGTAATTGTAATCTAGCAAATTGTGAAAAGGTTTAAGCGGTGTGAATACTTTTGCGATGCTCTGTACCTTTTACTGACCCTCTTTATTAAGGTTTCTGCTCATTGCTGTTGCGACCTTGTTGTGGCATAGAGTGATGTGTGCTTGTGCTGTTCTCCATGATGTCTAGTTCCAGTTATTTAATTAATCATTAAACCCAGTCCATTTATCCCCACAGACCCTGGAGGGGCAGGAACAGAAGATCGTGGACCGGAGAAAATGATCAGCCGGCAGTTGACCGAACAGAGCCGGTTTGCTTTTGCTGCTTTGTGCGGTGTCTCCTTAGGCCAGTTGTTTGTTGGATCTGAAAACAGGTGGGTAGGCGATAATATCCGACCGTGACACTCTGAGTCCTGTTTACTGTAAATACAGGGGTACTTTTTTCTTTTCTGTTCCTTAGTGTGTTTAAGCAGCAGTACTTGCAGGGCTTGGTCCAGTGGCTGGATCTGGATGAGTCGGTGATGCCGGTTATGGGGGCTTTCTTGTCAGGTCTGGGCTTCGAGGGTACCGATACCTTTCTGTCCATCCTACAGGCTGATCCACTGGTGGCTGCAGGAGCCACACCAATCATACAGGTGTTTAACTTTCAGATAAGTAAGAAGATGGCACTGGGCTACAGCTCTGTCAACACTTATGGCACTACGTGTAATGATTTGTAAAAAGCCTTAAAATAAATGTTGTATTAGAGGCTGTGCTTTAGGACATTACGCTCTCATTTTACCAGCTGCGCTGTACAAACAGCGTTACCTTAAATAGAGCGTCCCTCTAAAGACGCTCCTTTAGTTTCCACACTATGACTGTCCTGGGTTTAGCAATTGGTGATATTTTGAATCAGACGAATGTGTCTTTCTTCTAAGCAAGGGGACAGTGTGGTAGCTTTCTTTCAGCTAGCTGACCTGCAGTTCACAGCAACAGGTGGGGGAGGGGTTGCGCTAATCTATGCTTCATACATCTGGAGAATATCCCAAGTCACTCATGCATCTTGTTAAAATGATGATAAGCTTTAGATACCACACTTTTTAAGACCTTGGTATACCTAGACTCTTGAAACTGGCCCTTCCCTGGCTCTCACTGTAGATATATGGAAAGTTTCTACGAGTAGCTATTTTCTTGTAGCCATTTTCTTAATGCTTTTCTTTTCTTACTTATAATGACCCTACCAGATCTGCCTTCATTGAATGGGATGTTCTCTTTTCTTTCCCATTTTGAAGAGTGGCTAAGAGAAATGGGCCTGTGTGTCACAACATATTTATACTCAAGGGAAACAGGAAATCATGGGTAACTTGTAATAATGGGTAGACACTCAGCTTTAAAAGTAAAGTGCAAATGAAAAATCACTTTAGTTACATTTACTTTTAGGAATTATTTTGGGTGCCAATAAACATATTCTTTGTTATGTGATTTTTTTTTCTATCTCAGTTAAATAAATGTACTTAGATTAAAGGTTGAATTATTCAGTATTTTTTGGTGGGACATTAAACTGCTAAGATTAAAGATGAATTGTTTTTATTATGGTTTTTTACTAATCTTTTTTTTACCAGTGGAGCTAATGGGTGTGGATGATGGGTTGTTCCAAAACCCAATTTTTGTCTCTGAAATAATATTTAGAGATGAGAGAAGAGAACAAACAGGTTTCTGATCATTAGCACAAGCTTAAGGACAGATTAGTATGTATGTAATAAAACCTTTGTGTAAACAGGAGTCAGAGACCGACTTCTGTGTAAAGTATAATGAAAACTAGAGGTGGAGGTCTTCAGAGTGTTTGTGTCGTGTTAATGATGGAGGAAGGAACAGCAGTTGTATTAATTTCCGCATCCCCACCGGTCCTAACCAGCTCTGTCTTTCCTTATCAGGATCTGGTGTCTTTGTCTGTCAAAGAAGGTAAGGATTGTAGAACATCACATGTTTTGGTATAGACATATTTAAAAAAATCTGTCTTAAACAGTAATGATTTGTTCTGCCTGTCAGGTCAATATGATGCCAGAGCGAGAGTCCTGATCCGTCACGTTAGCTGTTTGCTACGAGTGTCCCCGCAGCAGCTGGAGGAGTTTGAGGAGACGCTTGGAGAGAGGCTGAGGGAAGCAGGAGAGGAGAGCGAGTAAGCTGGATAGATGACATGTTTAAATGAGTGAGCTCAGAAGTCTTTTGTAGTTTTATTTTGCAAACATGATGTGTAGGCCAGTCACGTTAAGATATTGTGGTGTAAGCAAGGAGCCTGTTTTCCAGATGTTATCTCAAAGAGATTCCAGGAGTTATATAATTTCCTTAGAGATCCTCATGCGGATCATTCTCACTCTGTTTCCACCAGAGAGGAGTCCTCTCGGCGGCGGAGGAGAGAAAGAGGACGAAAGTTAAGACGTTACCTCCTCATTGGGTTGGCCACTGTCGGAGGAGGAACTGTGATTGGTGATTATTTCTGTTCTTCAGAGGAACAGCTAGTCTCTTAATAAAGGTTTATGTGAAGACTGGCATTGTTATTTATGTATTCTGTAACTCATGCCGCCTTTTGGCCAGGTGTGACAGGTGGACTAGCAGCTCCTTTGGTGGCAGCCGGAGCTGGGGCTGTGCTGGGGGCTGGAGGGGCTGCTGCTTTGGGCTCAGCCGCTGGCATTGCAATAATGGCCTCTCTGTTTGGGGCTGCTGGAGCTGGACTGACTGGTGCGATTACTGAATAAATATACTCTACAGTCATCAGAATTTAAAATAAAACCTTCAGTTTTTCTGTCTTCCAACGTGATTTAGATTTATTCCTGTTTAACGTCCTGTCTTGATTTTCATGCATCCTCTCTGTAGGATATAAGATGAATAAGTGTGTTGGGGCCATAGAAGAATTTGAATTTCGACCGATGAGCTCTGGGAAACACCTTCACCTGACCATTGCAGTGACAGGCTGGCTCTGTAGTGGTAAATACAGTAAGTAAGGGTTCTGCTGTTTTCTGCAATCTGCGTTGATTTCCTTTGAGTTTTGAGACTGCACCGTGAGAACTCTTATCTTGATGTTTGTAATTTTAAAGATTAATACAGATCTATAGTACTGTAGATACATTTTAAAGCACCCTTAATATATTTGTGATTTTTATTTCAAAGAAGCCAGTCCTTCTTATAAACTTTTAAAGCTTAGTTCAGTTTTTCTTTCAACATTTTTTTGGACTTCTTTCTTTGGGCTTTTTTAAATTCATTTGTAGTCTAGGACCTGGCCATGAAGATTTAAATATACAGTCCGTGCTTACATTTAAAGAAAGTGGGTGTCCTGGCAGCTTAGGCAAACGGCATGGTGGGTCTGGTAGCCTAGCAGTGTCAAAGCAGATTCTGCTCTACTAAAAGGGGGAAATGAGATTTTCCTCCAGATGCATAATTTACTTTATTAAAATAATAGATAATAATAGAAAGACAGACTGTGTCTGCTTCAGGCAACAAAGTGGAGAGATGCAACAATTGTAAAGATATTAAGATGACAAAGATGGTGAAAAAAAGGAGTGGGGGAACACCCCAACCAAGCCCCTGAGCAGACCCAGAGGTTGTAGACAAACTGCAGTAAAATGTGGCACAGGCAGATTGAACCCAGTCCAAGACCCAGTGAGCCCCCATGGGCCAATCCAACCTTCTTATACCGGCCAACAACCGCTAAAGCCACACCATCCTCACAGTTCATCACCGACGGCAGCCAAACCAAGAACCCTGCACCCATCCTGCAGCCAATAGACCACCCACCACGCCAAAAGTTCTTCAAACATTTTTAATAAAATGTGTGATCAGTACAAAATACAATGGAAACTTACTAAATAATTTACAAATGTGATATGTTGTTGATTAATAACATCAATCCATACTTTGTGTTTAAGCTTTAACACAGTAGGAAAGAAAATCCAACAAATATTTAAAGCAACAAGTGAACAAAAAAGGCAGCAAAAATGCATTTGCTTTAATATTTCAGCGATTAATTTTTATCTTGAACTTTAGAGTTTGTCGGATACATTGTTTTAGAAATTTGAAAGAAGAAATGAGCATAAATAAAGAGGCATTAAATGCACAAAATGTTTTTGAACTGTATCAACAACGATTTCTATGTGTAATTAAAAAGAAGAGACCTATTCAAATTTTGCTTTTACATAAAACAGCGCTTCTCTCTTCCACTGAAACACACTCAGGCACAAGCTTAGTGTCCCCTTCACAAACAATGGCAGCAAAAACACTCAACGTTATCGGACCACTTAGATGTTCCTCTTGAAACTAAACTCTAGCTGCTGTGTCCAGGTTCGTTCCAGGCCCCGTGGTGCAGCTTGGGAGAGTGTGGAGAACAGTACTGTTTGATGTGGGAGTCGCGTTTCCTCAGGGACCTGGGCTCCGCCATGACCACTCTGTTAGATGGGCTGGTCAGCATGGTGGCCCAGGAAGCCCTTAAGTACACAGTGCTCTCAGGTACCTAAACCACCAAATCCCTACTCGCTATAAATGTATTTAGAAGCAAAGCTGTTTGTATCGTTGCAGCTCTGTTAGTGATTTGGTTCTGGATCTTTTGTTTTTATATTTCTATCTCCCACCTTCAGGTATTGTGACGGCCCTGACGTGGCCTGCATCTCTGTTAGCAGCAGCCAGCGTCATCGACAATCCCTGGTGTGTTTGTCTGAACCGCTCAGCTGAGGTGGGCAAACACCTAGCTCAGGTTTTGAGAAGCAGGCAGCAGGTATGTTGACACCTTTATCCTCTGGTAGTGTTTACTCTAAGTAGTTGTACAATTTGTGAACATATAATTGTTTTAATAGTTGTTTCTATATTACTCAAGACAATATTTTTTCTTTGTACTTTACACTGTGTGCACAATTCTTAGGTGAGTTGTATTTTTGAGGATTAATGAAACAGATTAATGAACAACTACAGTGCTCTCAGTGGCATCTAAAATGTTAATCAACCTGAGATTTGAGAATTTAGGAAGTAAAATTTAAGTTTTGGCTTCTGTCCGTCCGTCCGTCCATCCATCCATCCATCCATCCATCGTTTTCCTACATGGTACATTTTTACTGGTTAGCCATGCAATGGAGAACTGTAATGCATACCATGGTAGATTGTCCTTCGTAAAGCGCAGATTTTTTCCAGCACTGGAGGAGAATGGGGTCCTGGTAACTTTACATTGAATTCTTCTCGAATCTTTGGCAGTTCATTTTGGGTTTTTGTACTCAACATATTTGTTGCATTTGTTTAATAATTGCAGCAAAACATTCGATAGCTCTGTGGTCACGCCCCAATATTTTGCCAATTTCAGTGCTGCATTGCTCTGAAAGGCGTTTATAATTTATGACTGTTCAGAGTCGGTTATAGAAGCTGCCTAATAATTATGCAACCTTGTCATAGGTTGCTGATCTCCAAACGCCACACCCTCCCTCATTGCCCACATACATATCACCTGATCCAATAAGCTCTCAATTTATACAACTTGGACTTGGCAAACATGCATCAAAATTAAAATATGATCAAAATGTTCACTTGCTTGATACATTTGAATACAGTAATAACTACTTACACCATAAAAATCTCTTTTTCTGCTTGTCTTTAAAGGGGCAGCGTCCTGTCAGCCTCATAGGTTTCAGTCTTGGAGCCCGAGTCATCTACTACTGTCTGCAGGAGCTTGCCAGTGATAAAGGTACTGTATGAGGCTCTCTCATTTCATGGCTTTCAACTGCAATGTTAAAATCCTTGTATTTCCTTCTGTTACATGTAAAACAGAGGTTAAAGAATATGGATTATTAAATGATGACCTTTTAAATGTTTTAATTCCTCAGGTAGTGAAGGAGTGGTAGAGGATGTGGTCCTTCTCGGGGCTCCTGTAGACGGCTCTGAGAAGTCCTGGGAGAGAATGGTGAGGGTGGTGGCAGGAAAAATAGTGAATGGGTACTGCAGGTAAAGGATCACTAATTATCTCTTCTTATCAAATGTTTACAATGTATACAGTTAGTATTTGCAGTTCTTTTATAGAAAAACTATTGCCACCCTATTAAAACCAGTGGCAGTGCATCAGTAAATGACTTTCTGAATTTTCCACCTGTCAGAGGTGACTGGCTCCTGGGGTTCTTGTACCGAAGCTCAGCTGCACAGCTGTCTGTTGCTGGGCTGCAGCCAATCAACATCCAGGATCGGCGGATAATTAATGTGGATCTCTCATCTGTGGTAAGTTCTCTTATAAATTTAAAATAGAATAAAGGTAAAGAAACACATATCCACATGTAACATCGCAATATCATTTGTTTATTTGAGATTCTTCTTTCTCTGAAAACCTTTGTAGCATCTAATTGTTGGCATCTTTGTGACTTAAAGAAACTGGAACAAGGTGTAAAAAGAATTCCAACAAAATGTA
Source organism: Crenichthys baileyi (assembly GCA_036173005.1). Lineage (NCBI taxonomy): Eukaryota > Metazoa > Chordata > Actinopteri > Cyprinodontiformes > Goodeidae > Crenichthys > Crenichthys baileyi. The sequence continues at coordinate 209,169 of JAHHUM010001185.1, read as the reverse complement.
ATAAATGTAAAAAAAAATGTAATATTTGCCTCCATACCATCCAGCACTGAATATAATTTTGTCAGAATAGTCAGATCAGTCGGTCTCCGGCAACATGTGAATATTTCAGTCTCTGAAAGTTACAAATGACATGTAACGTGTTGTCAATATCTCCTGACTCCCAAGCACCAGAGGGCTGGAGCTAAAAGATTACGCACAGACTAATGTATTTCAAATGTTTATTTCTTTTAATTTTGATGATTATAACTGACAACTAATCAAAACCCCAAAGTCATTATCTCAGAAAATTAAAATATTACTTAAGACCAATACAAAAAAAGGATTTTTAGAAATGTTGGCCAACTGAAAAGTATGAGCATCTATAGCCCTCAATACTTAGTTGGGGCTCCTTTTTCCTGGATTACTGCAGCAATGCAGCGTGGCATGGAGTCGATCAGTCTGTGGCACTGTGCAGGTGTTATGAGAGCCCAGGTTGCTCTAATAATGGCCTTCAACTTTTCTGAATTGTTGGGTCTGGCGAGTTTGCTGGCCAGTTAAGAACAGGAATACCATGGTCCTTAAACCAGGTACTGGCAGCTTTAGCACTGTGTGCAGGTTCCAAGTCATGTTGGAAAATGAAATCTGCTTCTCCATAAAGTTGGTCAGCAGCAGGAAGCATGAAGTGCTCTAAAACTTCCTGGTAGACGGCTGCGTTGACCTTGGACCTCAGAAAACACAGTGGACCAACACCAGCGGATGACATGGCAACCCAAACCATCACTGACTATGGAAACTTTACGCTGGACCTCAAGCAACGTGGATTCTGTGTCTCTCCTCTCTTCCTCCAGACTCTGGGACCTTGATTTCCAAAGGAAATACAACATTTACTTTCATCAGAGAACATAACTTTGGACCACTCAGCAGCAGCCCACAACTTTTTTGTCTTTAGCCCAGGCAAGACGCTTCTGATGCTGTCTCTTATTCAAGAGTGGCTTGACACAAGGAATGCAACAGCTGAAACCCATGTCTTTCCTACGTCTGTCAAAGTTTGTGTAGCGGAGGACCCCGGAATGCAGACAAGCAGGCAGCATGACAGTAAGAAAAAGATTTAATCTTTAGAAAAACAAAAACTCACTCATAAGAGGAGGCAGGAACAAAACAATAAACAGGCAGGCTGGACAGGACATGGCATGGCATGACATGATCCGTAACAACTGGCTGAAAACAGGGTGACATGATCCGAAATGTTTCCGCGAGGAATGAACAGAACAGGTGTGTATATATGGAGCAAGAACCAGGTGAAACGAGGAGACTGAATGCTTAGTGCAGGTGAACCGAATGAAGTTGATTGAAAACAGACAGGAGAGAACAAAACGTGGCTGGAGCAAAACAGAGATTCTCGGACACAAACTAATTGAAACACAACAAGTTAACCATGAAATTAAATCATCACCAGAAACATGATCCAAAAACCTAACTTCATAAAACATGAACTAGAAGACAAAAACTAAAGCATGACCAGGAAAATAATGAACAGAAGCATGATTCAAAACCTATCTCGGAATAATAATAAAAACCCCAAAACACCCACAAATCATGACAACGTCTGTGCGTGGTGGTTCTCTAAGCTATGACTCCAGCTGCAGTCCACTCTTTGTAAATCTCCCCTACATTTTTGAATGGGTTTTGTTTCACAATCCTCTCCAGGGTGCGCTTTTCCTCTATTGCTTGTATACTTTTTTTTCTACCACATCTTTTCCTTCCCTTCGCCTCTCTATTAATGTGCTTGGACACAGAGCTCTGTGAACAGCCAGCCTGTTTAGCAATGACCTTTTGTGTCTTGCCCTTGTGCAAGGTATCAATGGTCGTCTTTTGGACAACTGTCAAATTAGCAGTCTTCCCTGTGATTGTGTAGCCTACTGAACTAGACTGAGAGACCATTTAAAAGCCTTTGCAGGTGTTTTGAGTTCATTAGCTGATTAGTTTGTCACCAGGTGTCTTCAATATTGAACCTTTTCACAATATTCTAATTTTATGAGATACTGAATTTTTTTTAGTTATTAGTTGTCAGTTATATTAATCAAAATTAAAAAAAATAAACATTTGAAATATATTAGTCTGTGTGTAATGAATGGATATAATATACAAGTTTCACTTTTTGAATGGAATTGCTGAAATAAATAATTTTTTTCTAATTTTATGACCTAAACCTGTGTGCCCCAGGGATGATTTTGGGTCATCAAATCTCGAGGTATACCTTAAGAGTGCTGAGTCCATCTCTTTTTATACATAAAGACTCACTAAACTTGACATGCTGAAGGCTTAAAGTGGCTTGAATTAGCAACAGTATTGTATATTTTCTCATTTATTTAGCCAATAATGTTTTTGACTACTTGGGTGACCTCATAGATTGTGAAAAAGCATTGAACGTTTATCCTGGGATTATCGGCCAATCAAAATTCACTCTATTTATTCACTTTTAGACTTATGTAAGATGTGTTTTTAGATACATGGCAAGATAAACAGACAGCAGTTTAAGTAGAAAGACTTTATGTAAGGTTCTAACAAACACTAGTCCAACAAGACAGAAAGAGTGTAAGAAATGTAACAGTTACGCAAAAAATATATAATTGTGAAGCAGACATGCTTTCTGATTAATTGAATAGTTTTGACCTCTTATAGGCTCAAAATATAGATATGACTTTTCATCCCCAGATGGTCAGGCAACAAATAAGTATGGACAGAAAACAACAAGACAGGAACTTACACTATCTTTATGCAATACAGCACTGAATTCTACACCATTTACCCTGATACAAATACTATGCAAAACAGGAAAACATCAAAATTGACACATACTTCATGTACGTGACAGGACTGATGTTCCACAAAAAGCACTTACTTTCTTTACTTTTAGACCCACGGAAGAAGCATTTGTACATGTACCAACATACATGGCAAAATAAGAAACAGTTTGACAGCAGCTTTATTAAAAATAGTAGATTCACACACAGGTTTAACAAACACTAATCTGCTGGTTTGAACCCAGCATAACTTGAAAATTATGACGCATTTGATTAACATTATAAGTTATATAAATAACAAATATTTTTACAAAGTAACACATATACAGTTGAAACCAGATATTTTCATACAAGGCCTAATCTTCAAAATGTTTGGATGTACAAAAACATGTTCAAACTGGTTTGTGTACGCAAAGCTGATCAACAAACCAGGTGCAAATTGAATTAGGTGTGTAAAATCTGCCGAACAGTGAGGGGAACCTTTTTAGCGTGTTTGCCTTAATGAATATGCAAAACATAACATAATGACCAAAACGCGAAAATTTATGGGAGGGGTATATGCAAATGTAATCCTTTACCACCTTCAAACACGATTTATCACACCTGAAACGGATTGCGGGTGCTGTTTTTCCGTCTATATTAGTACTTTTAAAAGGCAGGTGCAAACTGGCCTGCAAAAATGTTATTTAACAAACAAAAATGAACATTAACAGCCACCAAAGGCCAGAAAACCACCAAGGACTGAGCCAAAGGGACATTGAAGGAAAAACAGATAATAAAAATATCTGTCCTCTATGGCATCGAACGTATGGCTGCTCTGCTCTCTGAAACTCTCTGTAGTGACGCCCAGCAGAACACGCAATTTTCTTGTTCAAATAGGGCCGTGTGCACCTCTTTTGCACCTGTTATCCATTGTGCACGCAATCTTTATAGGCCGCGCACCACACACCCACTTAATGCACGTGCAAATGTTTTTTGCACAAGCAATTTAGCGCTTCTTATTTGGAATCGTTGAAGATCAGGCCCTATGTGTGATGACTATATAATATATAAGTTTCACTTTCTGAAAAGAATGTCAAAATCATTACATGAGATGGGCCTCTATAATCAAGTACAAAAAGTCCAGCAATCATACTGCTCAGGAAGGATCCGAGTCCTGTGTCCCAGAGATGAACGTGTTTTGGTGCAAAATGAGTGAATCAACCACAGAACAAAAGCAAAAGACCTTGTGAAGATGCTGGCTGAAGCTGGTAAGAGAGTCATTATCCACAGGAATAATGAATCCTGTACTAAAATGGACTTAAATGCCACTTGGAAAGGAAGAAGCCATTACTACAAAAGCAACTCAAAAGCCCTGTTTTTCAGACATTTTCTGTAGTCTGGTAAAATTGAAGTGTTTGGCCATAAGGACTAATATTACCTCTGGAAGAAAAATTAAGGAAGGGTAAGAACACCATCCCAGCTATGACATACAGGGGTGGCAGCATCATGTTTACTTTACAAAATTAATAGAATCATGAGTATAGAACAATATGTGTAAATACTGAAACAACATCTCGAGACATCAGTCAGGAAGAAAAATCTTGGGCACAAATTGATCTTCCAAATAGACAATGACCCTGAGCATAGCATAAGATCAGTTACAAAGTGGCTTGAGGACAACAAATTCAATTATCTGGAGTGCCCATCAAAAAACCCTCAACTCAGTCCCACAGAAAATTACACCAGTTCTTTCTGGACCTGAAATAAATGGACCAAAATTCCAGCAAACTATTGTGAGACGCTTGTGAAAGAATACCTAAAAGGTTTGACCCAGGTCATGCAATTTAAAAAAGGTAAATACTACCAAATACTGAGGGAATGTATGTAAAGGCACGGCGGTGGCACTGCGGTAAACGCGTGACCCATGTATAAAGGCTACAGTCCTCGGTGCAGCCGTCGCAGGTTCAAGTCCCGGCCTGTTGACCTTTGCTGCATGTCTTCCCTCCTCTCTCTCCACCCCATTTCCTGTCGGTCAACTTTCAAAATAAAGGCCACTAGTGCCACAAGAAAAGGGAAATGAATGTAAATTGTTGAATTCGAAGAGAGTTAAAAAAAACCCTCATTATTCTGAAATGTATAAAAATAGAAAGAATTTTGGGAAGGCTAGCTAATCTGAAATAGGAAGTATTTGGTTTGATGTAATCTCAGACAGTTTTAAAACCTCTTATGTCTTTTTGTGTGTCTTTTTATAGTGTGTGTAAATATCTGGTTTCATTTGTATATACATTTAAGTCATTATTTCCTGAAAATTATGACCTATGCCTAAATCATAAGTAAAAGAAAAAAATCTTAATCCTGTCTCCCAGGTGAAAGGCCACTTGGACTACATGCGTCAGATGGACACCATCTTGGTGGCAGTCGGAGTTCCCACCAAAGAAGTGCCAGGAGCTTCATTTCTTCTTCCTCAGTCTGTAAAAGCCGCTGAGAAGACCGTGGATAATCTTGACCAAGCCCGCAAGGAGCAGCAAGTGAGCATGAAACAAAATCCTGCTGAAAAAGATAAAATATGTTCACAAGACAGCAGAGATTGGAGGGAGGCAGCAGAGACAGAAGATATTGGTGATGGCTGGGATATTCCTGACATTACAGATCTGCTAGACTCACTGAATGAGACAGAAACAAACAATCACCTCTCAACTCTGAACAAGGTATCACCTAATAATGAGGAGGAGACCACTGATAACACCACATCCTCTGATTTCACTGCACAGAACAACGGTCTAGAGGAGGCTGAGCTGGATGATGAGCACATATCATGGAGCTGGGACGATCCACACTGGACTACAGAGCGCTCACCAAAATAAACACTTGTAAAGAGAGGGTTCCAGCTGCTTTCTCACCAGCTCTCATGGTCTCAAGCTTCTTCGATAGAAAACATTTTATTTTATTCTTGGCCCAGTGAGTTGACAGAGACTGAACAAATGTAAGCTCATATATATGGCAGCTTTTAGAAAAAAAGCCATCTGAATTAACTGCTGTTTCACTACTTGATGAACTAAAAATGTTATTATAATTTAGCCTGTTGAAGACAATGTTTTTTTTAAAAACTGTAAAGGTGATCATTAATTTTTGAAATCTCCTGTGAGATCAAGTACCTCTAAAATGTGTGTAGTTTGCAGGTTAAGTGGATGCTACATGATCAGGGAAAACTCTCATCCTTTCATCCTGCATATCTTCTTCTGTAGCCTGGTTGCTATAGATGTAATCACAACAGTTCAGCTTCTGTGTGGCCGAGTGCAGTTCAGTCAGTGTTTGTCATTTTCATGGCCTGTTTATCTCCGCTCAGCACACCCAGAGAAACGTCAAACATCATTTTCTAGCTATTTTCAAGTTACAAAAGTATCCACAACCCATGAACATTTTCTCATTGTTTCAGCTACGCTGTATTTAATTGGGATTTTTTATGATACTCCAAAAAAAGTGCATGTTTGTGAAGTAATGGAAGCATACACTATAGTGTTCAAATATTGTCACAAATCTAAATAAATTGCAAGATCCCTTTGTATTCACTTAGTACTTTGAAGAACCACCTTTTGCTACAGTTACCTCTCATTCACACAGACTCCACCATCTGTGTGTTTTGAACTTGTCACACCGGCTCTGTGGCGCAGCAGCATGATGGAGAGCCATCCTCAATCGTCTGTCAGAAATACGGATTGAGTCTAGTTTTGATTAATGATGGAGAACAAACGAGTAAAGCTCCAAAGATCAGATCGAGCCACACAGGAAGTCAGACACAGGAACAGTAAAGCACATCTGATATATTTCAAAATAAGAGACCCTCTGAATCATTGCACTGTAAACAGAACCAGTGACACAAGGTCTTTAGTTTACTTGCAGCTCTCTTTATTTATGGCTGTTACCGCGTCAACTCTCGAATTCCCGTGTGACCTTGCTACTCTAGGGAGATTTCCTCTCCACTGTCGCTACATGCATGCTCAGTTTAAGTCAATGCAAGCGACTGTCCACTGTCTCTACATGCTCATCCAGGAGGAATGAATGCTCCAAGTGACTGACTGGATCCAATCTGCTGGGTTCCCTTAGATAGAAAAACTTTTTAACCAATTTGAATAATAAGCTCAATCTGACTACGCTGTTTAATTGTTAGGATCAATTGGAATGTATGTACTTGACTTGAAATCTGCATGATTCAATTGAATTGACTTCGTAAAGTGCCTTGAGACGACGTGCATGAACAGATCCTAAAACGCATCCATTGTGAATTGCCGTCCGGCGCAGTTTGCAACAGATGACAGAACAGACAAGGAACGTAGTTGGTGTGAAAGAAGGGTTACAGCTGCTGATCTTTTGGAATATATCTACCAGCTTTGCATATCTAAATCAGGAATTTTGCTCTCACCTGAGTTGTGAATCTTTACAGCTCCCCCAGAGTCACCATGAGCCTTCTGGCTTCTTCTCTGCTTAATACTGTCTTTTCCGAAATTGTTTGTTTAGGTGGAAGGACATGTCTTGGTAGGTCTGCAGTGTTCTGGAGGATGTTCAGAGTTTAGGACTTTGTTTTAGAATCTACCCCTTTAAAAATGTCCACAACTTTGTCACTGGCCAGTCTGCTGTGTTCCTTGCACTGTGTTCACTAATACAGAACAGGTGGATTTATACTGAGATGAAATTAAGCAAAGATGGACTTGATTTACTAGTTGACTTCTATGAGCTGTTGGTTGCACAGGATTTTATTTAGTGGCAGAGTAAAGGGTGCTAAATACATAGGTAAAGTATATATCTCAGATTTTTATTTTGTAAGACATTATATTACTTCCAATACTAATACTACTTTGTTTTAGTGTATCACATAAAACCCAATGAAATATATTGAAGCATGTGGTTGTATTGCGACAAAGGTAAAGGGGTGTGAATACTTTTGCAAGCCCCTGTAGGCTGCATACTGGCACTGAGAACTAAAGCTATTTTAAGTCTGTGATTATACAAAATGTTAAACAATGTTTTGCTTTTTCTGCCTTTCCAACAAACCCTTGAAGGAAGTTGTGTTCATACGTTTTAAATCTGATGTTCTCAATTGTATATTAAATAAATATAATCCTGAGTAAATATTGAAATGTTATGAGCATCAGTACTTACCAATGAACCATTCTTCCTCTGTAATCCACTAGTCATTAACAGGTTGTGCTTCTATAGTAATTCAGTCTTGGCTGTCAACCTGATTGGGAAGAAGCAGAGGCAGCTCAATTCTAGCGTGTTCAGCATCCAGCAGGTTCACAGCATCCGTGGCAGTTGCAGGTGGGTGGGTGGGGTCGGAGGCCAGAGGCGAGGTAGGGTTGCTGGCAATGTTTGGCTCCCCTGAGTTGCGCAGAGAGATGGAGAGAGCTGGTGAGGGTCTCCTAGGTGACCGCGAGGAACAGCAGGGCAGAAGCTTTGCCAGAGCTCGCTTGAAGTCCCTCATGAACAGGGGATAGATGATGGGGTTTATCGTGCTGTTACAGTAACCCAGCCAGGTGATGGCATCAAAAAGAGCAAGTGGAACACACTCGCACACTGCCTGGATGAAGACAAAGGACTTTTTGGCATCAAGGAATACCAATCTAAATACAGGTTTGAAGTTTAATTAACGTTCTTAACAAAATATGTTGGACACATTAAAAACAAATACAAACAATGGTTGATGCAAAAATGAAAAGTAAAACAAACCCTAATGGGTGGCCTGATGGTGAACAGAAAGTCCTTCATTTGGTGGAACATACAGCGTAGCTCTATAGTTTAATATGTTAACCTAGTCAATGTTTAAATTATTTTAAGATATAAGCTGTTTTAGTTTTGTTAGGAACAGCAAACATATAACAAGTAAATTCCTTTCTGGAAAAAAATAAAGTTTCGAAAACATTGCCTGAACCAAGGCAGTAATTCCAAATCACAAACCTAACTGTACAGAATGCAGATATTTAAAGTTTTCACAGCTTTTGTTTATATGTGTGAAAGCTGAATGTCATGAAAATGAGCATTTGCAACTCAGAATTATCTTTTATCCCCCCACATTTGCTAAAACTTTTTACTAATTAAACGACTGATCCTTCTTTTTCATATTGTTTATGTTTCAGGGATACATTTCTGCTGCATATATTTGTATATCATCTTTGGATATGTTGTCATAAATGCAATTAATATAAACAAGATTAAAAGAGTTTAAACAACTTTCTAAACCCTATTCATGCTCCAGAGAACTCAAGGCTCTTAGCATGGTTTGCTCTCTGCTACAGCCACACTGGCTATTCTTTAGTTTTAAATTGTTTATTTTTCACTTATGGCAACTGAGATAATTTAATTATTTAGATTTTTTTTAACAACTACACATTGTGTAAATTTGGAATGAGAGCATCACATTTAAATGAAAATACCACAAAGAAAGAGAACACTTTAATTTGGTACCTGCAAAATGTTTAGAAAGGTTTTGACTGTACACTTATCACATTACATCATGTGCATTATTTACAGAGCACATTCAAAAGAAAAACTAAACTACTGTGAAAAAACCTGGTAAATATGTAAAAATACCATGTAAGCGATCAAACGCAAATAAAGCCAGCTACAGTATCAGAGTCAACCAGGGCAGAGAACATGTTTAAAAAGATGTGTTTTTAAAGTTGATCATGGTCCTGGGCAAAACTCACTTGAAATAGGAGACTGTTAAAAAAGATCTGTTAAATACTGACGAGTCATTTTAGCAAAACTGGCCAATTTAACAATCAAAAAAATTTACATTCTAAAGTGAAATCTAAAATAGACTGGAACCCAATGGGAGGAAGGTCAAACCAGTGTAACCTGGTCTCTGCAGTTAGCTTTGGTAAAATAAAAAGGTGACTCACTAAATTGTGAAAGACCTGGTTAGGTTAAAGGAGACCATTTTAACAAAAAACAGTCAACTAGTTTAAGTTTCATGCATACAATCTTTAGCAAAAATTATCTGTTGGATCACAGAAGTAAGCTAAAGGGGATGTGGCACTGTTTCAACCAACCAAAACTGTTGAATTTCCAAGTATAATGTTTTGTTTTATTTTTATTTAAATTGGGAAAATTGTTATTCATCCATGACATGTCTTTAAGAAAAATTCTGAAGTAACTGATCTGAAACAGCTGTCAGCTGAAATGGCCAAATAAGTTTATAAATTGTTAGCATAGCAATGGAACAATACTGCTGATCCCAGTGGTCCGAGTGGTAACAAATATTATGAAAACAACATTGGCTATAAGATAGTGCCCTGAGGCACTCCTCATCAAATAGGGGATTGTGACAGCAATAGATGAGTACAGGGTGGCGCATGGTGGTAGTCCTCGACGCAGCCATTCACCGTTTGATTCCCGACCTGGGGACATTTACTGTTTGTCTTCCCACCTTCTCTCTCTGCCCATTTCTGGTCTGATTATAAAGGCAACTAGTGGAACAAAAATCTTTAAAAAAAATAGATGAACAGAGAACTCATGTTTGACAAAAAAGACTAAAACCATTATAGTGTTGTGCACCTGAAAGATTTCTCCAACACAGTATTATTGATGAAGTGCCCTCTAAAGCATAATGTCCCAGCCATTTGGACCTTGTTTATTGTGTGCAGATTTCCATGCGTTTCTTTGAGTATCTTGACAGTATTATGTGCCTGCTTTATGAATGAAATCTCCTTTATAAAAATGACATTTTCTCATCTTTTCTTTGGTCAAACTTAAATGTTTTCTGAATTTCTATTAATCTTATCTGGCTTGTGGCCAATAAATTTAAGCTGTGAGAGGTTTCACAACATGTTCTGTTACAATACATAAGTTTTCCAACCGAAGTCGGCCCTATTCAAGTTTGTGAATCAGATTTGTCAAAAAACAGTTTCTCACTCAGATAGGTTCACTGGTTATTAGCTATCAACTACACATCATTTGGCATCTGATTGCTTGGAACATTAATTTCGACTGACTAGGTTCAGACAGAAACAGCGAAGAAGGAGACAGCTGTTAAAGGAGAGCTTCCAATACTATCAAGATGAGACAAGGAGGCAGTGGGAATGAGACAGAAGGGGGGGAGGGGCGTTTCACACACCACATTGAGTGTGAAAAGAAAGAAGAGCACAGACACAGACAAGTATCTGTGCTCTATATTATACAGAGGGAAAGGCAAGAGGGTACAGATGGTAAATCAAAATGACTGGATCATTGAAAGCTTGGAAAACAGAACAAGTGTCATTACTAATTTAGATTAAGCTTCTTATTGACATTTATTTAGTCCCAAAGAGCACTACATGGCGCTTCCTTGTTTGTTATGAGTGTATATGCAGTTCAGTCTAATCAAAGTGAAGTGTTTCAATAATATGAAATTTGTAAATAGTACCTTAGTGGGTTGCTTGCTTGGCTTTGAAATGAGTCAGACATACAGAGCTGAAATGCCAGTCTATTTTCTTGTTGGCTTGGCAAGGCTGTGACGCCAGGGATGGCCAACACAAAAATAGATCAGTATCCAAGTGTTTTTCTTTCAATCGTTCCATCTAGTGCATTTATCTTTCATTCTTTTTGCTTGCAACACAAAATTAATTGGTGAGAAAAATCTCTGAATCATATAAAGAACAAGAGTCATTCCAAAGGACAAGATTTTGAAGTGCAGAAAGAAGTGTTGCAAATGTTTGTAGTGAAGACTTAAAGCACTGCGTGTGTGTGGGAGAGGATTAACGCTTTAAAGGGTTCACTGGCTGCAGTACCGTGTCAGCCTACTGTCAGGTGCTCGCACTGACCTGAGCCATGTTGGTGATGAAAAAGGGTAACCAAGCACTGAAGAAAAGTCCCAGAAGGACTCCCAGTGTGAGACTGGCCTTCAGTGCCCTCCGACCCTGCTTGTGAGCAAGACGTCGCTCACTGGTCACAGACAGCTGTGGACAGTCGAGATTAATAGAAAAATGTTGTTAAAGAGGTAAAAATACAATCTAGATCTATTCTAACTGCTGTCTTATTCTATTCTGTACAAACCTATGGCTTCATTACGTTAATGTAACACATTTTCCCTTTGGTTTTAAAAATTTGAAAATGGCTGAAGCTGGCTTATTGTTAGACTTTAAATAACTAAAGCAAATAATGTATGTTTGTTTTGTAAAATATAATTGTCTTTCCCTAATAAGAGTTAGTTTAGAAGGCTAGCATGCTAAAGACGAATGTGTTAGTAAGCTAATGAAAATTAGCTAGCTCTTATTACCAACATCAGTGCTACAATACATAACTAAGACCGACATATATTTTTTAATTGGACTTATCGGGTGTTTTAAGTCATGATCTTTTTAGAAGACTGATTCTAGCCATCCTTATCACGTTCATAGAAGTATGGAGAGATTTATACAAAATAAACATTAAAATGAACACTTGAACTAAAGATCAGAATGAAAATCCATAACAACTAACATTTTGTGAAATCATTAAACTTATTATTCACACTAAGATTCATTTAGTCAGTCAGTCAGTTTCTACCGCGGGGAAGATGCTGCCTATCTCCAGCAGTCCACGGGCGAGAGGCGGGGTACACCCTGGTCGCCTATCCATCACAGGGCAACACACAAACAACCATGCACACACTCATTCATACACCTAAGGGCAATTTAGAGACCAGTAACCTAACAGGCATGACTTTGGACTGTGGGAGGAAGCCAGAGTACCCGGTGAGAACCCACGCATGCACGGGGAGAACATGAAAACTCCATGCAAAAAGACCCCCAGCCGGGAGTCGAACCCAGGACCTTCTTGCTGCAAGGCAAAAGTCCTTAAGACCCATTCAGTTATATGTAATTAAGTAAACGAAACATACAGACGATGAAAAACGGATTGACGATCTAACATTTATCAAATGTTTATTGATCACTCAGGTCTGAATAAAATGGTTTCCCTGAATAGGTGTGAGCTCTAATACAGTTAATCTGAAACAGAAAAGAAAAGGGAGATGACAAATTTTCATAAGGAGTGTTGATCTGTCAGCTTTCAGCACCTGGACCACCACCATAAAACTGAAAAGTGTGCCTTACTGGGTCAGATGTGGATGTTTACTTTCTCAAAACCAACTTGCTTTTCTGCGATGGTGGTTGGAGGTAAAGTCAGTTTCTCTGCTGAAACAATGCTCTGCCACAGGTGTCTCTGAGACAGACAGGCAGCACTGGTCTCTTCTGGCACTGGCCTTCTGGATGTCTCGAGGTTCTCCACTTTGGATACAAAAGGATAGAGGACTTAAAGAAAGTTACTTAGTGGTGTTAAAAACCACACATCCCTGGTGTTTGGAGGACGAGCTGGAAACCTACATAGCTTTATACAAAACTAGACAGACATTGCATAACGTATGATTCTTAAAATAAAATATGTTAACAAATATGGTTATCCAATCCTTTCTGGCAAGGCTTCTTGATTGATCCTGAAGCTCGGTCTGAGTCTCCGGACTTTGCAGCTAATAGGCGTCCTTGTGTCTCGGGGAGGAGACATCACTCTGGACTGATCAACCAATTAGAAGCTGTCTTTAGGTAATAAAAAATATGCTTCACGTTAAACAGCCCCAGTGAAACAAGCAGAGCAGTTACGGTGTATGAAGAAACCGTATTAACAGTTGTGAATGTGACTTTAGTTTGATTGTGACTTTAGTTTGAAGTTCTTTGAGTGATCAGTATTTTTTGAAAAGCACTGTGTACTTTTAGTCTGTTCACTATTTAAATTTAAATGTAATAATTTGAGTGAAAAAAGTCAGGTTCACATTCAACAAAAATCAACATTTAAATTATACAGTATTTTGGATTATTTTAAAGCTTTTTGAATTTCTAAAGTAGAAGAAGAACATTCGTGTCAGAGAAACCCACTGGCTATATTTTAACAGGAATTCAGACACAACTTACATAGAGGCAGAGTTGTACACTGCAGCTCTGTCTTTGTGTAAACCCAAGTTTGCCAATTCAGTTTTCATTGTCGGGAGTTTCTTTCTTCAGCTTATTTCCTAAAATTCAGATATCCTCTAAAATTTAAAGAAAATACAGTTTTGTTTATGGTGACATACACGATATCTGGAGTCATAAAAGATTGTGAGGTTTTAGTTGGATTAAATGTTGGTCCTTCATACAGTAGCATATCTGCTCCAACACATTACTGACATGATGAAATAGTGAGTAGGGATTTTTAAACTGCTTAAATTGGGTTCATTTAATTTCTAATATCCATCCATCCATCCATCCATCCATACGTCCATTGTCTTCCACTTATCCGGGGTCGGGTCGCGGGGGCAGCAGCCTAAAGAGAGAGACCCAGACTTCCCTCTCCTCAGCCAAGGCGTTCCCAGGCCAGCCGAGAAACATAGTCCCTCCAGCATGTCCTGGGTCTATTTTTCGCTCTATTTTTCCCTAATTCGTGAACAAGACCCCAAGATACTTCAACTCCTCCACTTGAGGCAGGACCTCCCCCCCGACCCGGAGGAGGCACTGTACCCTTTTCCGGCTCAAGACCATGGCCTCGGACTTGGAGGGACTGATTCTCATCCTGGCCCCTTCACACTCGGCTGTGAACTGCTCCAGTGAGAGCTGTAGATCATGAGCTGATGAAGCCAATAGGACCGCATCATCCACAAAAAGCAGAGACGCAATCCTAAGGCCACCAAAATGGATCCCCTCACCACCTTGGCTGTGCCTAGAAATTCTGTCCATAAAAGTTATGAACAGAATCGGTGACAAAGGGCAACCTTGGCGGAGTCCAACCCTCACCGGAAATGAGTCCAACTTACTGCCGGCAATGTAGACCAAGCTCTGACACCAGTCGTACAGGGACCTAACAGCCCGTATCAAAGGGCCTGGTACCCCATACTCCCGGAGTACCCCCCACAGAATTCCCCGAGGGACACGGTCGCACGCCTTCTCCAAGTCCACAAAGTACATGTAGACTGGTTGTGCAAACTCCCATGCACCCTCCAGGACCCTGCTGAGGGTGTAGAGCTGGTCCAGTGTTCCAGAGCAGGATGAAAACCACACTGCTCTGCCTGAATCCGAGGTTCGACTATCCGATGGACCCTCCTCTCCAAAACCCCAAAATAGACCTTACCAGGGAGGCTTAAGAGTGTCACTCCCCTATAGTGGGAACACACTCTACAGCCCCCCTTTTTGAATATGGGGCTATCCCACAGTCTGCCAATCCAGTGGACCTGCCCCTGATGTCCATGCGATGCTGCAGAGTCGCATTAGCCAACACAACCTTACAACATCCAGAGCCTTAAGGAACTCTGGGTGAATCTCATCCATCCCCGGGTCCTTACCACCGAGGAGCTTTTTAATCACCTCGGGACTTCTGCACCAGAGATTGGAGAGCCCGCCCCAAGGTTCCCAGGCTCCGCTCCCTCAGTGGAAGACATGCCGTTAGGATTGAGGAGGTCTTCAAAGTAGTCTGCCCACCGACCCACAACGTCCCGAGTTGAGGTCAGCAGCACACCCTCCCCACTGTAATCAGTGTCAGTGGTGTACCTCTTCCTCCCCGAGACACCGGATGGTGGACCAGAATCGCCTCAAAGTAGTACTGAAGTCATTTTTCATGGCCTCTCCAAACTCCTCCCAGGCCCGAGTTTTTGCTTCAGCAACCACCCAAGCTTCATGCCGCTTGGACTGCCAGTACCCATCAGCTGGTTCCGGAGTCACACAGGCCAAAAAGACCTGAAAGGACTCCTTTTTCAGCCTGCCTGCATCCCTCACCGCCGGTGTCCACCAGCGGGTTCGAGGATTGCCGCCGCGACAGGCACCAACAACCTTGCAACCACAGCTCCGGTAAGCCGCCTTGACAATGGAAGCGCGACAACAAAGTCGATCATCGAACTGCGGCCTAGGGCCTAGGCATAAAGCCATAAAGCTCCTAGGATCATTGGGACACTCAAACCCCTCCACCACATTAAGGTGGCAGCGGAGGGAAGGGAAAATCCATCATTAAAATGCATTTTTGAAAGGTACTTAAAGTAAACCATGAATTATTATTTAAATGTTTATAGAGAGAACTGAAATGATTGGGACAGAGGATTCTACATTGTACTCTTTTTCTTTCCAGCAACATGATGAGGTAATAAAGAAAATAATTTCTTTACTACGTCTAACCAGTCACTGGACAAACCACTCTTACACATATACTGGATCTAACTATGACACTTTAATAGCAACCTTAAAAAGCAACACAGTAGTAATAGTTTCTTTAAAATAGTCGCTCTTAGTAAAACCATAAACATTTTCCCTCTACCTATTATAAAAGCAAGAGAATGATTCAGCGAGTTATTTTTAAATGTTCAAGGTTGCAGTGCAACCAAGCAACTTCTTGGTGTTGCTTATGATGATTTATTTGCCTTATAAATGTCAAGGACTTCCGTTAGGGATCTTTTGCACTAACATAATCAACTTCTACTCCTACTAGAGTAGGTCAGGGTACCTATTAAGCATTTCTACTCAATTTCAACAAGCTGGAAATAAAATATCCAGTGTATCCTATCTAAAAACTTCACTCAGCTGTATACACACTGACTTGTTAAACTGTTTTAATTTTTCCTTACCAGTACATTTTGAGACATGGGGGGTCCTTGATGACTGCATTTATATCCATCCTGCTGAGCCGACCTGGCTACAACTCCGGGCGAAGGCGGTCGGGAAGGTTCTCCAAGGGATGGATGAGGGTGTGGAGGGTGGCTCAGTGCTGCAACTCTCTTTGCTTGTCTCCGTGCAGCCAGAAGGATCCGGCAATATGTGAAGCAAATGGCGCTGGAGGGCAAAAAGAAGGTAAGCACTGATGCCACCAGGGCAAAGGGGAGGGTCACCCGCAGGCGGCACTGAAAGGACGCATTTCCCAATGGTGACAGCTGAAAGTAGGACTCTGGGTACAGTTTTTCATAGAAGGAACTGATGTTACCAAGGTTGACTTGAGGAATTGGCAAGTATTCATTCCAATGGCCTAAACTGTGCCAGTTCATCTCAATAGGCAGGAAGGAAGCCAGTGCTGCCAGACCCCAAGCAGCTCCAACCAGAAGTAGAGCCCGTGGGGGGGTCATCCTCTGCTTGTAGCGTAGCGGTGAAATAATGAAGATATAACGGTCCAGACTGATCACGCACAGGTTGAGGATGGACGCGCTGCAGCACATGACATCAAAGCAAAGCCAAACTGGGCAAAAAGCCGGCCTTAACACCCAGGAGCCACACAACACGTTGAGCATGGCCGGGGGCATGACCACCAACGCCACCATCAGGTCAGAGAAGAACAAAGACACCAGGAAGCAGTTGGATGTGCAGCGCAAAGAGCGATGGGCAAACACCAATGCAATAAGCAGGATGTTGCCACAAACTGTCATGAGGATGATGGCTGTCAGCATGAAGGCCAACAACCATGGGCCGCTGCCTGTGATGTTCCAGTCAGTGGCAGTAGGAGAGCTACCGCTGAAGCTGCCCACAGAGCCAGACAGGTGAGAGTCAGTCATGGTGGTGGCTGGCAGTGATCAGTGAATCAGCTTCTAAGGGTTACTCTCCAGGCAATGCTCGGTGTCCCCAACTGGATCTCCTTCCTGTCAAATACTCACACCTTAGAACAGTGTTATAGAGGTCTTCTTATCAAAATCCACACAACTCTTCCTCCCCATGGATTAATATTTCCATATCGCCAGGATTCCCTCTTGGTGGAGTGGGCATACTCACCAGTGTCCCCAATAGACTAATTCAAATGCCCCAATCTGTTTGCCTCATCTCTTCATTCAGGCCAGCATGTCCTTGCTGCATCCACAGCTGAAAGCCAGAATGAGCTCTTCAGTAGCTGACAGAGGGTTTTTAAGCTGCATGCCACAATGATGACAGGGGCTGAAGGAGGGCACAAAGAGAGATAAGCTTTTACTTCGCACATAAAAGCAGTGCCAGTGACATGACCCACTGAGGATGGAGAGAGATCCTCAAAAACATACCTCAGAAAAAGAGACTCGGACAGCTTTTGTAAGTCTTTAGCCGAGCAGAAGCTCTTGCTCTCCCAATCACAAGTCCTTTTATTCTGGAAAACAGAGAAGAGGAGCAAAAAACTACATAAAAAAGCTGTGCAACAGTCGTTACCAAGCAAGGCTGTGTTAGAAGTGCTCTACAGGTATCGTGGTCCTTGTAATGCCCCGCATCCCTTGCTGCTGTTAATCCCCGAGGTGGCCACTTCAGTGTGTTTCCCAGCCGGAGCGCACGGCTACTGAGAGAGAGCGTGTCAAACATGGAGCTGTTAATGCATAACCATGCACAATCAGAGCCCAGATATGCTAATTCTGCATCATCGGAACTGTGTGGGTGGTCTTTCTCCTTGTTTGGTTGTGGTGTTTTTATCTATTTTGATAAAACTATGCAGATTTTTGCTAAAACCTGATATGTTCTCTTAAAGTTGCTGCAACATGTGTTCCTTCCCTTCTGGATTTATTTTCTATATGGAGACAATTTAAAGATAACTGAACAGAATCAGATGTTCCTTTTTGTTGTTGTTTTAAAATTAATTTTTCAGATGATATACCAAATTTTTATTAGGGTCCTTTTAGCTACAAGTGCTTAAAAAGTAATTTGTCTTTCAGCTTGAATACTTAGTTTTGGGTATTTTTGACACAGTGCTATAATGTTTGACAGTTGTCCTTTATTCTAAATAATTCCATTGCTGGTTATAAGTTTAGGGTCCTTGTGCTGTAAGAGGAATCTCTGCTGTATTTTCAACTGATTTGTTGCCTCAAACAAGTTTTCTAAAATGTTTTTTTCCAAAATATTATCCCTTCTGACCTGTGGATCTCTGCAGCTCCTCCAGAGTTACCATGGCCTCTTGGTTGCTTCTCCAATTAAAGTGCTCCTTGAGGTTTAGGTTGGTGGTCATGACTTGGCAGGAGTGCAGTTGTGCCATTCTTATTCTTTGAAGAATCGTGGATTGAACAGTGCTCTGATAGATCTTAGAAGCTTAGGATATTGTTTTATTCCCTAACCTTGCTTGTAACTTCCTCCCTGACCTGTCTGCTGTTTTTCTTGGTCTTCACTATGCTGTTTGTCCTCTAAAAAAACGCTGAGACCTTCACAGAACAGCTGGATTTATACCAGGTCCTACTTAGAGGCGTCCAGGAGACATTTAAAACAGATGCCCGAGCCACCTCAACTGACTCCTCTCACTATGGAGAAGCAGCGGCTCTACTCCAAGTTCCTCCTGGATGGCCGAGCTCCTCACCCTATCTCTAAGGGAGTGCCCGGCCACCCTGTGGAGGAAGCTTATATCAGCCGCTTGTATCCGGGACCTTGTTCTTTCGGTCAGTTACACTCTGTTTACTAATTATATATCTCAGGGCATTTGGTTGCAATGGATTTTATTAAGAAACAGAGTAAACAAGCTGAGTCCAAATACCTGTCACACTTTTCAGAGTTTAATTGTAAAACACTTGCATATCAACAGTTAAATAATTCCCTGATAGAATTAGTGTTTTAAGTATGTTTGATTGTTAAATTTTAGATAAAATATTGCACAATTGTACAATTCATGTATTTGATAAATTACATTTTAATGTTCATTATTTAACATATGGAGGATAGTACTTAATGTGTAGTTTTATTTACACATTTTAATAATTAAATCCACTTAGTTTTTATGACGTTGCATGAGTTTTAAGCTTTTTTTCCTGGTATCCGTGCAGTCTTGACACCTCAAAGCGAGGCTTTGGATCCAGATCTTCCAGCCTTTCTCCATGTGTGTGTTTGCTCCAGATGCTCCTCCCACGACCCGTGATAGCCCTGTTATTTCGTGGACCTTTTTTTAGAAACCTTCTGTGACTTCTGCTACCCATGGGCGACGATGCATTTACAACGCATTTATTCACATAAATTTGTGATGACTTTCTTGTTTTTTCCTCATCAGTGTTGTGTTTTTAAAACAAAAATCCCAAACCTCTCAAATGTTCAGTGAGGATATGTTTTAATAAACACCATAGAAACATGAGAAACTTGTAATTCGATTAATCAGACAATTGTTCTAACTTGAACATTTTTTTCCTAGTCATTAATGTAGGAAGAATGATTTATTTTCTCTTACTTCCTGACAAAATTGCAATAATGCTTACAAGTAATTATCATTGTTCATCGTTCCGGTAGTTGACACACAACATAATGCTAAATCCTTAATTTTAATGCCAATTTGAAACCGACTAATCAACACTATCACTACAGTCTTGTCATCTGCCCCCTCAGATCAGCTGCTGCAGAGCCTCTGAGCCCCATATCAAGCCCACCACCTTATGGGGTAGCGATTACAATGGTGCATCCACCTTCTTCCACTATGCCAACTGTGATGATTGACTAAAAACGTCTGAAAATGGACTCGGGGTATAAAAGCAGAACCCAACCAGCCAAAGGTTTGGACTCATTCACACCTTCATTTTGAATATTCTGATTTAATAACCTGCTTTAGATCATCACTTATCACTGAATGAATATTAACACCACACATGGGCTTCCCATGCTGGGCCCAAGCTACATATAAATAAAACCATAAGTTGTTTTGCACAACTGATGATTATTTTATTAAATACACACAGATTGCTCTGATCAGGCAGATCAAGTCATACAAACATTACTGGGATGGTTAATCCATAGGAAGACACAAATCTAACTGTAGCATAGTGCAAACTGGGACACCTCAACAGCATGAACAAAATCATTGCAAAAATAAGATTTGAAAAAACAACTTGACGGGTTGTAGTTACTGCTCCTGCTGGAGAAAAACAGAGAAAAAAACTAAAATGATTCATTTGTATAAAACATTCACAGAAATTTTATTTTAGACAATAATGTTTCAACCGTTTTTTTTTTTGTTATTGGTGATGCAAAACTGGTTTAAACTGAATATAAGAATAAAAAACAATACATAAATCCAAGATGTGATGAATTAAATACCCCAATTAGGTCATGATATATATCATAAAAAAGTAATACAGAGTTTAAGTTTAAGAAAACGTTTAGCTTTTTTGTTTGCCAACTTCAATCAAAGAAGCAAGAAACCAACAATAAGACTGGCACCAAAAGCTGAAAATCTATGCACATTGTGCATCCTATTAAGAGGCCCAATGAGACCCAAACAAACCTTTTTGTTTCTGTGCAGCAGATAATGTGACCTCAGGTCATTCTGACAGTTGGAATACGCCATGCCGAGCCCAGCTCCAGAGAATAACGTAATAGGCCACGTACGTCCTACAAAAGGAGAACAATAATCAGTGTTGATTTTATTTGTAACTACAAGCACATCCCACACATTTCAGTTAAATTATAAGTTTAGTTTGAAATCATTGATGAAGGAGGGAAAAACGCTCCCTTACTGCCCTAAAGACTAGTGTCTAAGTCTGCAGGTTAAAGTCGCTGCAGAAGACTGCGATTCTAGCTCTGCTTTCAGATGTTCTCAAAGGTATCTGAGCTAAATGAAGGTTTCAAGATGAGGTACAGCTACAAATCCACAGAAACTGCTTACTTTTGAAGAACAGGACAGAAAACACAATTCCTAACCCCAGACCGGTACCTGAAAAAACACAGTGACAGGGCAAACATCAGATTTAAGGAGTAAACCACGTACATTTCTAATATAATTTATTCTACATGTGAGTTGTCTAGCCTGTTGTTTTCTGTGTGACTAACACATATTAGTTACGCATTTGAAACAAAACAGCCTGTTAGTTGCTGGACACTTGCTAGACAGCATCTGTCAGGTCTTTGTTATATTTTTCCTTAAAGACATGACTTTCAGATTCTGTCATTAAAAGATTTGTGCACTGTACTGCATGCATACACACACCAAAGGTTGACTGACCCAAAGATGGATCAGAACCAGAACTAATGAAAATAGGGAGCAATAAAAAAAAAGTCTTCTGAAAATAACATACAGTTAAATTAGGTTTTGCTTGAGATTTTAACATGTATCTTTATTAATAATTGAACTACGAAGAAAACTATTCTGATATGCAGCGGTTTAAACTAAGGATGCACCAGTATGAAAATTGGGGCCAATATTGATTTCCAATATTAATATTATTGTTATGGCCCATAACCAATATTATATAAATACATATATTTAAAATATTACTAACCTGCGAATAACCTATGGCTTGTATGAGATGATCTATCCTGCCATCTGCTGCAATTAATAAGCAATACAAATCTAACTTCAGAGAAGTTTAAAAGACACCATCATGGCGATTAAAGGAATGACATTCGCGCTCAGGTGGGCATTACTTTCTTGTGAAACCGTTTCAAGAGCCGCCTATGATGTTACTTTTATTAATAAGAAAACTGACTGCTACTACTCTGGTTTCCTGTCAGCAAATATAGTCTTAAGCGTCAACGTCAAATTCCCAAACAAGGCGCAACAATGAACCAAAGCTTATTTACATTAACATCTGACTGTTCATTTAGTTGTCCTTTACAAGCCCTCTGCGGCTAGCTGGTTAGCCTCTCGCCCAGTCAATGACAGCTGGGAACTACAATAAAAGCTAATGCCTAATGCTTCCTTATTCCTTTACATTACGGTAACGTTACTAACCGAAGGCGGCGGCATATTTACCCAGTTTAGTGACACCGTCTGCCAGGCAGCGGTCCCACTTTTTTCCGAGCTCCTTCTCCGACATTCTGACTTAACTCAGTCGCTCCGGGCTATAATGCAGCTCTGGGTGCTACCTTCGAGGGCTGTCGGATTTCTGCCAGACTAATGCTGTAAAGAAATTAATACAAAAACACGACAAAAATAAAATAAAAATAAAAAGAGAGGGTATCTTTGTCTAATCAACTCGTTATTTTTTTACCACACAAAGATATATCTCGTCAAAAATGTTTTTGTTGAAAGTTTACATACATGACAGTTCATTTCTGCTTCTTCAAGTGAAGGCAGCACAAAGCTGTTTTTGAAATAGCGCTGCCATCTTGTGGTAGACTACAAAATTGACCTGAAGCGCTATCTCAAAGTATATATATCCTACAAACGTTTTATCCCATTTCTTCACGTTACAACCACAAATTTCGATGTATTTATTGTCATTTTATATACAGACCAACACAACATATATAACATAAATGTAATATGGAAAGAAAATGATACGTAGGTTTTTGTTTTGTTTTTGTTTTTACAAAAATCGGAAAACACAAACAAGGTTTTCAGTGTCTGAAATGGCAAAACAGCCCCACAACATGATGCTCCCTCTGCCATGTTAAACAGTGGGAACTGTGTTCTTAGGTTTGAAGTCCTCTCCCTTTCTTCTCCAAACAAAAGCAACATCACTGAGCCAACATCAAAGAGCTCAAGTTTAGTCTCATCAGACCAAAGAACAGACTTTCAAAACACATCACCTTGTTTTAGATGTTCATGGGCAAATTTTAGTCAGGCATTGATGTGCAGTTGTTTCAGTAATGGAGTTTTTCTTGGACGGTGGCTTCAAAGTCATCAACAATGAAAAGCTCTCACAACTATCTACCTTTACACTTAAACTCCTTAAAAGGCCGACTGAGTAACAATCACCTTGGCAGAGACCCATGAATCCTTGTTGACATCTTCGGTTATTTTTCTCTTCAAAGTTTTTGAAATCTTGCACTTGTGGCCACGCTCAGACTTGTTTGCAACATAATTTATCTCCTGATGATTTGCAATAATGCATCATGTTCTACACACCATGAAACGTTTGGAAATGCCAGTGTAGCCATCAGCCTCACGATAAGCGTCTACTGTCCTCTTTCTGGGATCCAAACTAATTCTTTTTTTTTTTTGGCATGATGAATTTGGGTGTCAGAGTAGTCTGTGTTCAAGCGTCACTGGCCCTGCAAACCAGAGTTCCTTATGTAAGGTTCAAACCTGACTGATTACTCAGGAGTGGTATCAAACTTAATTCAATGCTCAGAGGTGGTTCTAAAGCTAATTGAATGGTCAGATTTTACTTAGTTGATAGAAGTCGATAAAGTAGAGGAGGGCTAATAGATTTGGCGTTGTCATTTTTACAATTAGTTACAATTCAGCACAACAATTAAATATACTGACCAAACTTTGTGGAGATTTTGTCTTTGTACTTTTGGAAGCAGTACAAGTATGAATTGTTTTGCAGTACATCTCAAGCTCCATCAGGTTGGATGGGAGGTGTCTGTGCACAGCCATTTTCAGATCTCTCCAGAGATGTTCAATCAGATTTAAGTCTGGGCTCTGGCTTGGCCACTCCAGGACATTCACAGAGTGGTTTGAAACCACTCCTTTGAGATCTTGGCTGTGTGCTTTGGGTCGTCGTCCTGCTGAAAAATAAACGGTCGGCCCAGTCTGAGGTCAAGAGCACAGGGACCAGGTTTTCATCTAGGATGTCTTTGTACATTGCTGCATTCATCTTTCCCTCCACCCTGACTAGTCTGACAGTTCCTTCAGCTGAAAACATCCCCAAAGCATAATGCTGCCACCACCATGTTCACTGTAGGGATGGTATTGGTCTGGTGATAAGCAGTGCCTGGTTTCCTCCTTTTAATAAATTTGTAACAATCTCAAAAAAAACTTCTTTCACATTGTCCTGGTGGGGTATTGTATGAAGAATCTTAAGAAATTCATTTGATACCATTTGGAATAAGGCTGTAACATAACTAAACATGGAAAAAGTGCAGCGCTGAAAATTCTTACCAGATGCACTTTATTTCCTTCCACTTCACAACTGTGCATACTTTTTGTGGATCTATAGCGTGAAGTCCTTCGAAAATGCATTAAGGTTTGTTGTAGTAATGTGAAAAAAATAAAAAAGGTAATGTATTCCTTGAATAATAAAAGAAATGATCAAACTAATTGTATAGATTAAATTTTATTTGACACACTCTATACACTGTCATGAAGTTGTAACATGTTTAAAACTGGTTTCCTGAGATGACAATTTTCAGTTTCCAACAAACATTTCAATTACACAAAAAAGTTGGCATGTTTAAAATTTTTTATACTTTGTACAAAGACATGAGCTGGTTCCTTTACTCTGCTTCCAAATCTGAAAAAATAACAATAATAGTCCTTAAATATGAAAATCCCTCTGTATGACTAGCAAACATTAAATGTATAAATTCATTTTGACATCATTCACAACCAAAGCATCAGGTAAATCTTTGTCAAACAGCCAAAATTCATTTTCTTGGCAGCGAGCACGGAGTCTCACACTGCGTGGAGTACCGGCTGGTTTTCCCAATACCAGGTGTTGCTGGAGGCGTTTAACTCATTTTGAGTGGATGAGAATGTGAATGTAGCAAAAGTAAACTCAAGAGGTAGAAACTGTATCTAAAGAGTAACTGTGTCCTGTGACCAAAAAAAGCCTAAACAAATCCCCCTTTGCCTCTTCTAATGTGTATCTTAGTGATAAACTAAACACATTAACCACGTCACGGGTTAAGCTGAATACACTCCAACATGACAGCAGTGATTATACAATTACTGCACAAAAGGATACTTACGAGAGCTTTCATAACCCACACGTGTCCGTGCTCACAGGTAAATGTTTAGGAAAGCTAAAATGCTGTGTTCAGGTGACCTTGACCAGAAAATTCACAACCCTGTTGCCTGTTTTCTGTTCTTTAGCCCAACCACCGTTTGGGCTGAAGCTGCTCTGATCACTCATCAGACGCTGCTTGTGGGGAATGTTTCCACTCTGCTACTGGAGAGGATGGCTGATTGGTGTCTTCTCTCACTATCTTCACTGAACTCTTGCTGATGGCCATGAGGTCCCGAAGCTCCTTGTTCTCGATCTGAATGAGGCAGAAACATCAAATGTCCGATCAATTATGTTATTCATCACCAGGAACAGTGCATATGAGAAGGATGGAGCTTTTGTTCTGGGTTTAGTAGCGGTATACGACAACAGGATTAAGTTCTAATATCTTCTGAGTCATAATAAATCAATATTAAAAAGAATTACAATAAAAAAACTTTAGATGATAATCAGATTTAATTCATAGACCTGATATTCCTCAGGACAAAGTGACACTTTCTGAAACGGAGCCTTTAGAGAATGGGATATGATGGATGGGAAGGTTTCCCATGTTCCCTGGACCTCCCTCCATATTTTCAGCCGGTTGTAAGGAAACCAAACAAGTCTTCTTAGAAGACATGTTGAACTTAATGACAGACAATCAAACAGTTTAAGCATCCAGAGATCAGGTCGTCAAGGTCTCCACCTTGGGAGGTGGTGGGCCCACTGGGGGATGGCCGGGTCCCGCAAGGAGTGGGCGTCTCTACTTAGTCTGCTGCCCCCGTGACCCGGTCCCAGATGAAGTGGAAAACAACAACAAAATCAAACAGTCATATGAGGAAATATATTCAAATTCTCTTTTCAAACTTTGAAGGCCCTCTTCAGTCTGTCTTCACACTCACTGACACACATTAAGGACAAACTTTTAAAAATGATTGCAGCAGCACAGATGAGAAGACCAGATGCACTGATATCAATTAACATTCTGGATTTCCCAATGTTGTGGACAAGGTCAAAGTAGGACAGAGTCATTCGGTACCAGTATCACTGATACTCTGAGACAGTGATTAGGAACTTTAAAGCTACTTCAATTGGGTCAATTGAAATTAGAAATGCAGGCGTTATTATTCCAGTGTGGGTTTTACTGTTGTACCATACCATGTAATCACTGGAACCAAAAACCTCTGGGATGCAGACCTCTGTTTGAAGCATGAAAAGACACCACAACACATGTTCAGGCTTGTTGCTGTTCTTTGCACAGAGCACACGCAGAGAATGACCTAATACAGCGCTTCATCAACACCCAACAACCCAATGCAGAGACCTACCAAAGAAACAGCCCTGGTTGGAAGGGGGGGGAGTAGTACTTTATTCATGAACTCTGAACCAGCTCTGGATTTTTGGAATGGGAAGGTGCTAAACATCTCTGACTGGTTTAATATTCCCAATATTTTATTTCTAGATTCTACCAGGTTAAACTCCTTTAACGTCAATAGGTTCTGTTAATTTTTATTCATTTTACCGCTGTAATCGAGATTCTTGTTTGCAAACATCAATATTCCAAGCGGGTCAGTAAATGAAACAAATGCTTTACTTCACCGTCCCATTCTGGAGCTTCCCCTCCAGCTACGGGGAGATGCAGTCTCAGCTGACTGAAGCTTAACTGTTGTGTGGCCCTCCTAATGTTGCTCACCTCTAGCTGAGCGAGCCTCTCTCGAACAGAACAGTAGTGCTGATCGTCCACCATCACGGCTCTTCTCATCACCTGGCCCATCTCACATATCCGCTCCACCTGGCTTTGCACTTCCTGGAGAAAAATTAGACAAACTTTGATTCTAACAAAACAAAAAAAAAGAAGAGATTTTTAATCCCAGCCGTGGGAAAATGACTCGTATATGAACACACTGAACATGCAGAGAAAGCTGGCCTACTTTAGCATGGTTCTGATGAAGGCTGAGCACCGGTTTGGTGTCCAGCTCCTTTTTTGCCATCATCAGCTGGAGCATCTGCTTACGATACCGACCCATGATTAGTTCTAGGGCGTACTGGTGTTCTTCAAGAGACAGCCACAATTCTGGAGAGACCGTAAAGAGTATTAGGATAACATAAAACATCAACTAAAACAAATCATCAGAAGAGAGTCGTACCTTTATTTTCCTGCTGCAACTCCTTAATTTGAGTGTTTTCTTGAGTCAGAAGGACATGAGGCTTGTATTTCGTCAGCTCTTGAATCTCTGCACTGTCCTCCGTGTGCTGGGATAAACACCGACAAGCAAAAGAGAAGAACATTGAACAGATTCGATATTAAACTGGTTATTGGGAAGTTGCACCATTTCCAATGGATAGTGTTGAATAAGCACTCTGGTGGAATAAACGTTCCCCTTTTACATTTTGTAAGGAAAAAGTAATTTATATCAACTAATACTATTCTGATGTACTGGTTAAAACCTAAATAAGTATTATTATGAATAACAAGACTCCTTTCAAAACATAGAGAACTAAGATAATTTTAAAATAAAATAAATTGGCCCTACAATGCTTGTCATAGACCAGGTTAAAAGGTGGAAGATCAGCTTTGCTTTTATTTATTCTCATATATTTTTTTTAGTCTGAACATTTTTCGCCAAGGCACTGAGTGGTTATGTGCATTTAGCTGTTGAGATAATTACTGCCATCTTCATCTTCAACCGTGATTTCCCTGCTATGTAATCACCTATTAAAATTATGAAGGAGTCTCTGACAATATTCAGAGCCCTGTTCCAGCCGCTGCACTGAAACGGGTCCTGGACAAAGACTAGGGACTCTCCGATGACCTTCGCAGCTCAAGCATGTCAACATGTAATGAATTATTTTTCAAGCGTTAATGCAGTGTTAGTTTCCTACCACACTCAGCATTTTCCGTGTAACCCAGACGGACAACCTCCTTAGACTTGTTTGCTGTTTCTCCTAAATGGCTTGTGGCAAACTCTAAAATGAACTAAGGATTTTTTTGTACTGGATTTTATGTTGGGGGGAAGAAGAGCATCTAATATGAGCCATTATATTGTGTTGTTCTACCCATTTTACCCATTTTATTCCCCACTAAAAATGAGTATCTTCAGTATGTACAAGTGATTTATTATTATTTATTAGGATGGACGACCATACCTTGTCCGGAAGAGCATTCCCCACCTCCTTCATGCCCTGCACCCTCCGTCCTAGGGCCCCGGTTTGGTCTATCAGTCCCTCGGCGGCTGTGTCGTGCTCCTTCAGTCTCTCCAGAAGGGTCCGAGCATCGCACAACACTTTCTCTAAAGTGCAGGCCATTGACTGAAAACTGACAAGTTGGATCTGTGACGTAGGAGAGCGGCTACAAACCGTCAGGCAAAAACACCTCTCAGAGGTGGCTTGCGAAGCCAAAGAGGCTCGAAAGTCTTTATATGAATGTTTTCATACCAGTGCAGCACTTACTGTATTACTCTGTCGTTGAACAGAAGATAAACTGGATACAGAGACAGAAAAATAACTATTTTGTTGTCAACTTCGTCGATCAAGACAAAATGTAACGTCACTTCCGCATCCTCGCTCTTCTTCTTCCTCCTCTTCTTCTTCTCCTTTTTTTTTTTCTTGATTTTTTTTTTTTTTTTTTTTTTGATGACGGTTGGTAAACAGCAATTTGGTGCATTGTCGCCACCAACCGGTAAGGAGTGTGAACCAGGACATGCACTGTCCAAACAAGAGCTTATACTCTTTTTACTAACCCAGATACCGTCGAAAAAATAATACATCTTACAAAAGGACTTTTTCTTGAGAGATTTATAGGATTGTGTTGTACTTGGTCCTGTTCCATGTTTCCATGTTCCTTAATATTTCTGTTCTTTCTCTATAGGTAGTGCATGTAGGTATTTCCTACAGTTTTATGTTTCACTTTCCCCACAGAATTCGTATCTTCCTGTCTCATGTTTCCCCATTAGGTGCAATGTTGAATTAAGACCTTAGTGTCTACTACTCATTCTTTTTATTGTGAACTTCTGGATCTGAAGTTCTAGGTTTTTAGATTGCAATGACTGTTTGGCAAGAATGTCAGCACCTTCATTTTCCTCCACTCCCACATGTGCTGGAATCCACACAAAGTCTACTGTGACTTTTTTGTGTGAAGTTTGTACAGAATATGATAAATCTGATTAATGAGATATTCCCTTGTTATTTGGCTTAATGCTTAATAAAGCTGATATATTATCAGAGGCTACCACATACTTTTGACCATTCTGTTCTTCAGTCCAATTTAAACTCCAGAGTATACCACTAATTTTACAGTATATACAGATAAATCGATAAATCTGTAGTTCTTTTCTTCATTCCTATATTGTGGTATGGAATGTAAACTTCTGCATCTAACCCATGTATAGGACCATAATTCAACTTCATGGACCGCTTTTGCATTTTACAATTCTATTTCACAGGCTCTAATCCACAAGGGTCCATCATCTGCATATAATGATCTGCTAATACCAGGTTCTATTTTGTCAAATATTTCATTAATGATTACTATGAATCACATACGTTACCTCATTCTCGGCCACATATTTATTTGTACGTAAATATGACTATACTTTAATTGAAAAGAATCTGCTATAATTTAGTATTTGTTGTCATGCTTTTAATTTGATAAAAAAATTTTAACCTTGTCATTAACGTTGTAATTGAATTTGAAATTTGTTTTCCTTCCACTTCACTACTCTACGCTACTTTTTGTTGGTCTATACATAAAGTCCTATTAAAATGCATTAAAGTTTGTGGTAGTAATGTGAAAAAAAAATTTATTTCTTGGCCATGTATAAATTAATTACAACATCACTCATAATTAAGCAGCAGTAAATCTTTGTGAAACAGCCAAAACTAATTTTAATCAGCTTATATGTGTACCTTCTTAGCACAGACTATGGAGTATTTAACCAAATATGATGTTTACATAAAACTCTACATTTCTCTTCCAGTCATTAAGTGTCAAATATGTCAAAAGAAATGAAGGCCAGAGGTTGCTCTAGCTTGACACAAACAAGTAGTTATTGTATTTGGTCACAAAACATGCTATGTTACAGAACAACACTCAGCTAGACTCAATGTGCACTATGGGGTAGATTTGGAATCAGCCTGCAACCATTCTTGAAAACATTGCAAGTACTGATTGATTCCTTTAATAATAAATTAGAGCATTGTAATTGTGTCTTTATATGTCCTGGAATCAGGCAGCTGCTGTTTTTATTTAAAAGACTAATGCCAAAGTTTCTGACTAACACCAGGTAAATTGGACATACCACACAAGTCTTTAAATCACTGCACTGTTTCTATGATTTGTAATAAAAATACTTCAAAATGTTTTTTATTGGACTCTGAGGCACTAAATGATCTTGGTCATAAATACATATTCAAGTTGCTTGTCAGGTGTGAACCATCTAAACCTCTCAGAACACCATACATACATGTTAACTCAGTGTTTCCATCAGTTTTTTTTAGTAGCTATGTATTTGTTTTGAAACTATATTTCTCATTTTTATTTGAAAATATCTTACTTTATGATAAATCCATGTCCATGAGTCAGTAATTGTCTTTTATTTCTTTGATTCTGTATGATGCTTCCAGTGGTCTAGCGTTTGTATGGTGCCATACAAATAAACTTGCCTCGACTTGCAAAAGGTTTCAAAGTAATGTCAGCTATAGATAGCCCAAAATAATTCGCACCGTCTACGGTGAATGTAGGAAACAGCATGGGAATCAGTTTGGGATTGACACAGTCGAGTATATCAAAAAAAGTAATAAAATATCATTTGTTTCTATTGCCTTTCCTTTAAGGGAAGACTCGTTCTTATAACAGGATACATACTGTTATAAGAACGGCTGGACACTTATAGTGTCACGACTGTACACTTATAATCTAATGTTTTTGACGAAGTAAAATGTTACAAAATTGTGTACTGTTGCCTTCCGCGTAGTATCGCGGGATTTCAGAGCCAGCTGTGAAGGCTTTTTCTATCACTTTTGGAACCTGATGTTGTCAAATATCGCGGGAGCCGCCTCCCTAATCACTACGTAATGTGCCGTGCTGCTTCTAGCGGCGCTGGTGACAGTGCTGAAAGCTGTTGGGGTAAGTTTTTATGAATAATTCAGTTTTTGTGAACTGTAAAATGTAATTTTGTGACAAATGTTGTTTTTATAATCTAAAGAACCTCTTCGAATAAGCTTGGTGTATTGGTTTGTGTTAACGCAAGGCGTTGGGCCTGGGTGGGGGCGCCTCGGCATAAATCACACACGACGGGCCAGGCAGCACGTTAGAGCTAACTGCCGCTAGCCACTTAGCTCTAAGAACGGCTGAGCGACATTGTCGAAAACTTAAATAAACAATCTCATAATGATTCTAGAATGCCCCCACTGTATGAAAGAGAGAATAATTTTGTCAAACTGAAGTAAAACCCTAGAGAAATAAGCAAACTGTCATCAACGTGTGCTCGAGCCGCGTACGTACTTTCTTTGTTTTCCCGTCCTCGTGCCGTTAGCCTGGAGAATGTTTTGCTCTCTTCTCGCTGTCTGAGAAAAACGAACAATTACTATAGTTTAATTGAACCACTACTCTCATTATTCATCGCATATCTCCCCTAACGTCTATTCTCAGCTTCGATTTGCCGTAAATATTCCCTCTCAATGAATTAGCCATGCCAAGTTCAATGTAATTACACTTTAAATTATCGTCCTATTTATTTGGCCCGGAATTCCACCAACATAGTTGATTTAAAAGAAACATCTACTAAGTTCCGAGTTGCATTTTATCACAAACATTGAAACCCCGAACAATAGAAGACTGTTGCTGTATAAAATGGGATTCTTCGGTGGCTTGTAACAAAAGTAGTGTAATCGGTTGCTCAAATAGTTCTTAAGAACTTGATACATATGTCTCATTGTAACCAAATATACATACGGTGCTTTCTAATGATGGCTGCCCTTTACCTCATTGTCTCCGTTTGTGTTTAAATGTCTCTTACAAAGTGGGAAACGCTTGTGGTGTAACTGTTTTAAATGTAAGCGACGTGCTAATCTGGTCGCTAAAAGGATAATCATCCATACTGCCGTTATTGCTTTGTTTGAAAACTAACTGAAAAGGGAATTTAATGTCCCCGAGATTAGCCGTGACTTGTTAGCTTCTGTTAGGCTGGATGTGACGTTTTCAATGGTGTTGCATACTGCAACGTGTTGGCTCAGGCCGTGTCGGCTGTTCCAGCTGAGGATAGCGGGTTGTCAGGAAGTCATATGCTTGGCTCTGTCAGAGCGGTTGAGTTTCGGGCCTAGGAATAGGTCAGGGCTCTGGCATTTTATTAACAGAAATGTTGTATTGGTTTTATTTTTGTTGTCTAATTGACATCTAGGTAAACCGCACTTTAACACTGCTAAAGAAAAATGCCCCCCCCCGCTTCGGGAGTACCTTTTCGCCGATGCTGTTTCCACTGAAGAAATACCCTCTGTTCTTTCCACATGACCTTTAACACACTAAAAATTCATGAACAGACAACAGATATCTTAGTTACTAATCTTTGCCAAGGAGTTATAGTTCTTGAGCGTCTCACAATCAACCGTATAAAGTTAATCTAAATGGCATTATATGTTTTACAAAATCATTTACCAGCACCCCTGTTTTCCCAGCACAGTGAGCTTCATGTTAGCCAAGATGAAGGTTGTTATGACCTCAGGTTGTAGCCTTTCTGGGATATGGGTCTGACTCGATGCACACAGTCGGGGGGGGGGGGGGGGGCGTATCGAGTGTCAAGTGGTGTTTACAAAGCAGTGTATTTAGGTCAACAACACTCTACCCTAGCCCACTTGTTGGGTTTGAGTAACAAAATAAACTAATCTGCACCCATTGATGCTCAGTATTCATTCTATTGGTTTGGACAGTGATTAAAACTGCTAACGGCAAATTGTTTCTGTAGTATTAAAAAGGAGAGGTTTGGTCTATTGAGCCAAAAATACCACTACCCAGAACAAGTGGGTCTTTCTGTCTTTAATCGTCCCCTACATGTTAGCCCCAAAATATTGTGCACCTGTAAGACATCTGGGGAAAAATATATTTTTATTTGGTGTAGCTGTAAATAATCATATATTCTCTAAAAGCTTTAGGCCACGTGTGCTCAGGGTTGTTGGCCTTCTTTATTCAGGAGAAAACGTGATACTCCTGTTAACTGACATCGGGACTGTATGAGATAACTGCAGAATGATTACACTGAATAGAAATATCACTATTTACACAAAATGTAAACAAATAACATGATCTGCTCACTTACTTAAAACAAAAATGTAACAATTGTTCTGCAATTGACACTGCTGCTGCAAATATAAAAAGTCTTATGGTTATTGTTATCTAGAACAACCTTATTGATTGATACATGCACTATAAATACAGCAAACATGGTTATGGCTTAAAATATTTTATCTTTTTGCTGTTCCTTTATAGAGTAACACAAGTATAACAGAGTTTAGTTTCCCCGTGATTGTTTTTCTTGTTTTTCGTGACTAAAAAGTTGTATTACAGCCAAATGTCTTTCTTGTAAGGAAGGAAAACTGTAGCAGAGTTCTTTCAGCTAGCTGACCAGCAGTGTTCAATATGATGTATGTTGATGGCATCGCTACGATACATGGTATGGAAAGCCGGAGAGAATGTGGTCACCTCTGCCCTTTTTCGTGCATCTCATTAAAAGTACTTTAAACCATAGCAGCGATATGGCTTAAAATAAAAGTAGTTTTAAAAGCGTAACTTCTTTAAATGTTTTGTATACCTAATCGGCCTGTGTCTAGCTAACGTAGCTGTCATTCTAAGGTTCACACCAGGCGTTTTGGAGTCCTCTGCCTTCCTTTTTATCTTAACCCTAGAAGTTGATCTGAATGCATAGGAATTGATTGTTTCTCCATATCTTTTCTTTTTTCAACAGTATGAAGTGAAATCGAACTGAATTTTTGTACCATCCGCAACTGCTTCAAGTTCAGATCACAACTAAAGGAACTGAAGACAAACCTCCCAGATCAAAATAAGTTGCAACGCCACTTGGGGAGGAAAGGATCACTTCAAGGATTTAAAACACGAAAAACCAAATCCTGAAACGACCAAAGAACACGCACATCAGCCCAACTGAAACGTGAAAGAGAAGCAATCCTATGCCCAAGCATATTCTAAGAAGATAACTGATCTGAAACCCGAAGTTTGTGCCTACTCAACAGCTTTGACAAAGCACATGTCCCAACGCTGCTTCTAGCCCTCCTCATCCTAACTACGCTGCCGACTCCCCACTAAGGTGTAGAGTGGGCTGCTATCTCTAGTACCCTCCCATAGTTTCCCTGTCTCTCTCTACTCCTCCTTTTGTTTTCTCTGTAACTTTTCTAAGCAGTGTTGTTGCACATGCAACTGCCTTTTGTGTGCTAGATTTCTCCTCATTTTTTTATTTACTTTATGCAACCACCTAGGTCTTGTGCCAGAAACTTGTAAGGAGTGTGCATGTGTTAAACTGTGTGTTTGTGTGTGTGTGTGTGTGAAGCTCTGCAAAGTCATCAAGATCCAGAGAATTAAGATTAAAGAAACAGTAAAGGTGAGTCACAATGACTGTCACTTATAAAATCAGTTATTTGTATGCTTTTAGTTATTGTTATGCTATTTATTATACCTTAGGGTTTATGAACTTAAATTGTGCATTTAAGTCAATAGACTTTAAGGAAAATGTTATTTAGAATAATTATATTTTAACACTTAATTTGGCCAGCAGGCAGAATCTGTGCAAGCAGTGCTTCTTTTTCCACCCTTTCCTTCAAAATACTAGAGATGCACTAACGCAAACAGATTTCCAAACTGCGTAACTGGTCAAAACTTTGATGCTGACTTAATAAAATTAAGATTTCCCATTTCAAATCATAATGAAAGTATTTAATCTAGCCATCCTGTCGTGAGTGGTCAATCATTTAAATAAAGAAGAGGAAGGTAATGTCTTAAATTACAGTTAGCTATGTCTTAATCTTATTATTCATCTTCCTTTGCCATTCAGAGCTTCTTTCATTAAGTGTTCTTCTTTTTTGGGAGAAATGCTCTGGCTCAGGATTGTAAAAGGCAAAGTCCTGGGTTCAGGAAAGCAATGATTCCTGTTGAAATGAATTGATCTCTATGTGTTCAGCCTCCCCCCACAAACCTCCAAAATAATTCTGCTCCTGAAACCGGCTTAAAACAGCACGTTGACGCAATTAAAATCCAGGGATCCTTGTTATCTGTCACTAGCTGATTCACTATGGGTAAATGTATGTTTAGAGGTTTGGATTGAAAACAGGGATTCAGTGGTTTGATAAAACCTGTTGTCAATAACCGTTGTCAATAAGGAAGCTTACAATATACTGTTGTACAATATATAAGTTAGGTAACCTATTGGTTGCAAAAGTGCTCAAGTCACATGCCAGAGCTGTAAAATACTAATTTCACAATTATATTTAACTTTCTAGTGCTATTAAGTTTAATATAAGTTAAGTTACTGTCAATTTTTCCATATTTATTGTATGTCGTAAATCAACATCACAATGTCTTTTTTAAAAGTTTCACATTTAACTTACTGAAACTTGCAGAATACCTGAATTGACTTCTCAGTTAGTTTGACGAGTCGGCATCACAGCAGGTTCAAAACGACATCCTGTAACAGGAGGCTGTGTTTTTTGAATTGGAAAAGGTCGGGTACATAAGGTGCGAAATGACCAGCATTTGAAAATATAGTTTTCTATTAAACATCTTCTCTGCTTTCTCTCATTTTAAAGCACTTCACTGATGCGTAATATAGCTAATTTTTAATCTTCTACCCACAATAACAACTTTGACAAGCATGCTTTTAGGGTGCCCTGGTTGTGTTCAGGTATGATTGGTTAACTGAACATTAAACTATTGGATTTTTCAGTGTTGGGTCACCAGACAACTTCTCAGTTCATCTCTGTTGTTGGGTTTAGGTAGCACACTTTACTAAACACATCCAATGTTTTGATCTCTACCTATTTATTTAGGATTTGTGGTCTTTTAAGTCAGAATTAAGTATTTAATAGACAAAAGAAGCATTCCGGCATTGCTTCTTATTTTAGCTTATTTTTTTCAGGTTTGTATGCTTTCCAAGTAGGAGGAACGTCGGTGAAAGCATGTGTTACAGGTTTTAGTTAGAAAAGAACGATTCCTTGCATTGTTGTCCATCTTAGTGACTTGAAGTCTTCTGTAATGTGTAAAGCAAGTTGAACTGGCCCTTCATCCGTTACCCTTATCTAAGCTGGTAATTCAGTTCTGTTGAATGTTTGAATTGCTCTCACACACCCAACTTTGCATCAACTTCCTACTCAGTCGTTTCCTCAGTAATTGTTGCCCTTTCAACCTCAACCCTCCCTTTGGATTAAAGCCCACATCATTTTTCCTTTTGTTAGTGACACTCTGCACACTGGCTGACCTATCTTCCTCACCCATCATGTTTATTCCTCTCTTCACCCTTGCAGACATCCAGCGGTGTATCTTTGGGTGGTTACTGAACAGTTGTTCTTTTTAAAAATCAAGCAAAAATTCAAACAAGTATTCAAGTTCAGCAAGTGCTCAAGCAACTTTGGTTCAAGTTTATGGGAAAATATGGGCAGCCCCTGGAAAGGTTTTGTTGAGTTTACCTTGCCTGCGTCACCACCCACCGCGTTTGTTAGTGCTGACCTGAGCAGCACCTCCCCGGTGGGACTCAGCCTGTCGCCATATGGCCGATCCGTAAGTTTCACCTTCCCACCTCCTTTTCTACGAGTCCCACCCCATCAAACACCCATTCACCCACCTTGCCCTGCATCTTTGCTGTGAATGGTCTAATCCTTCATTCTTTTCTGGGCTCCCATGACTAGCCTCTACTCAGTTATATTGTTGCAGGGTGAGGGGTGTTTCGGTGACTAAACTTAGGGATTTAATTTTTTCTCGCAATTCCTGGAGAGCCTTTATTTTAAAATTTTTATTTTTTTTTTACTTTTCAGCAGAATCTTCTTGGGACATGTGGAAAAAAAAATCATGTTTGGATTGCACTCTTTTATCAAGAACCACAAATAAGAAAACCTCTTAATTGGAAAAACAGAAATAGCTGCGTATAATGCCCACCCATAAGTAAAACCCTGCGTGCTACGATTCTTTTTGTAGCTTTAGGGAAATTGCCACCTAAAAACCAACCAAAATATTTAGAAATGCTCCTTGGAGACTAAACGGACGTTCATATGTCTCAAGCTGCTCATCGCTATAATGCAGAACAGGAAGTAAAAGGAGAGGCTTCTCAGGGATTCCCTTCATAACCCATAATCCATCACCAGCTCTGTTCACTGTAGATCCACTGCTGTTTTTAGAATTGTCTATGCGTTTTCTGACTCTCCATCTCCAGAAGTTTTATTTTTATTTGCAACAATGAGCTTGAACAACGTTACCATTACTGACTGTGTCAAGATCATACTGACTCAGTTCTACTTAGCATTTTTTGTGGAGTCTTTACATTTTAAAAGTATTTTCCATGGCTCTTGGTGTTTAAAGATGATTTGTTTTAATAGTAGGTTGTTATGGTTGCAGGTCCATTTTTCTCAGTGACCTTTAGGTTTTGTGTTCTGGTATTTCTGAACCGTTAGTTTTTAATTTTGCTAGCAGTACATTTGAAAAAGGGTCCGAATTCTTTGTTAATTTGATTGTCTTATTGTAATATAAACGAATTAGCTAAAAGTGAAGCTGATTGTTAGACCTTGGACATTAAAGGTATAGTTTGGAATATTTGAATTGGATTATGTAAAGTGGACGGATGTCATCACTGAGTTTGCAGAAATGTAAACAAACCCTCAGAACGGTGAAAGGCTGGTATCTAGTCAGAGAAACTCCATGGTTTTAGCAATTTAAAACAACTCTAACTGAAAGTTAATATCCATTGGAAACAAGACAACAATGCTAGACACTTGAGTCTTACACATTTAGGACAACAGTAACATTTGTCACCATTTTCTCTGCTTAAAGTTACTATGCCTAAGTTGCCTTGGTTGGGGCTGACTGCTGTGTCAGTCTCCCTGAGTAGCTTATTGTGAGTCGGCTTGCATAATTTCCAGAGGACACATGGAAAAAACACACAAAACAAAGTGAGTCTGTTGCAAAATCTGATAATTTACTTCTCTCTTGGCCAACTTACTGTGGGCTGATGGGTCACAGCTCATGAGGCAGATCAATACAGCTGGCAGCCTTCAGTCAAGGTAACTTTAGTGTAGTAACATGGACATCGTTTGGCTTGGAATAACACCAACAAACCTACAACTCAGTCAAAGTGTGGACTGTTAATATCTGCTCATATAATGTTATGTCCCACAAGTACAAACATTTTCAGTTTAAGGTGTTTAACGTTGCTAAAACATGGGAGTCAGTGGTAGCCTTCCATCACTTAGGATTTCTAAACTACTCTGCAAAGTCAGGGCGCTATGACGTCTTTCTGCTACAGCACAGTAATAGAACTATTAAAAACCTGAACTATCCCTTTAAGACAGGGAAGCTATGGATCCACTTTTGCTTTACATTTGTATGAGTGGTGGGCAGTAATTGTGGATAAACAGCCTATGTAAAGCTATTGCCTTTTCCAACAGCATATTGCAGCTCTTTCCTCTGTGTCAAAAATGGAAAGGGGCTCCTCTGAACCCCCTGTTGCTCGCAACAGTGGCTCAACCCCTGCTACCTCCACCTCTCCCATGCCCATACCCCGTTCCTCCTCTGTCTCTTGCCATCCTCATCCTGGAAGTAAAAAGTACAAGCGGACTCCTCTGTATCAGAGATCAGTAAGGGCAAATGTTCAGCAGTGCCCAAGTTGAGCTGCTGTTATGTGACCTTTGCTAACGGCATGCTTTGTAGATGTTTGCAGAATAAAAATTAACCAGGGTGTTCAGGTGTTTTGCAGTTTTTTAAAAATGTTCTAGCCTAACCACTGAGTTGTTGGAGGTTACATGAATCATTTGACCCTCTAACTGGAGATGCATGAAACGTCTTCACAAGCCTGTGTGCTTGGACGCTTTGGTTGGAAATTTCTCTGCAGTTTGTGTGAATTAGTTTTTTGCATGACAAAATTCAGAAAATTCACAAGGTGTATGGTTATTGTATGGTTTCAACTATACTGACATTATTTTTCAATGAAAAGATAACCCCAGAAGGTTCTTATGTATTTTTATTTGACTGTTTTTTTTGTTTGTTTTTTACCACATCCTCTAAATTTTGCCGTTACTGCATGTTTTTGTTTTTGAGTTTGCATCAAACACTGCATTGAATTGGCTTCCCCACCCCTTTGGTGTGTTTATGTGCTTTCTTATGTGCTGCCAAATGCGTTGAACAGTTTGTTCTCTTTTTCAGATGAGTTTTGACCCAGGCATGCTTCATAACAATGGGCATACTGCATATGCCAATGGCACAGGGCCTGGCATTAGAGAGACTGGTGTGGTGGAGAAACTCTTGACTTCCTATGGATTCATCCAGTGCTCAGAGCGTCAGGCTCGTCTTTTCTTCCATTGCTCCCAGTACAACGGCAACCTGCAGGAGCTTAAAATAGGAGGTGAGAGACCTGAGAGGAATGTGAGAAGTCAGCCAAATCTAAAGTGTCCTTCATTCAAATCAAAGTCATCTCTGCTGCTTTGAATTGCTCTAAGTTTTTGTCTGTTGTTTCTGTTCTACCCGCAGATGATGTAGAGTTTGAGGTATCCTCTGACAGGCGCACTGGCAAGCCCATAGCAGTGAAGCTGCTTAAGATAAAGCCAGAAGTGCTGCCAGAGGAGCGCATCTCGGGCCAGGTGGGGCCAGACCTGCACGTCTATCCCTTTACTGTGCTGCATGGTTATATTCATCCAGTTAAGAGCACCGTTTTATTTTTGGTTGTCATTGTCTGTCGGCTTTACAAAGAAAATCAGTTGTTTTTGTTTCCCCTCTCCTAAATGGGTGACTTTTTTTCTTACATTTACATGAGTGGAATTTTTCTCTCTTTATACCAGTTGGATTAGGGATGTCCCGATCCATCCGTTTTTAAATGACCAGTATGAGAACGCTGACTAACGTCAAATCCTGATTCCTTTTCCTGTTGTACTGTCTGGGCTTTTTTGTCTGTTGCAACTTCCAGCAATGTCAATGTCAACTTTATTTATATAGCGCATTTAATACAGATACCTCTGTCCAAAGTGCTGTACACATCAAACAAAAATATATCAAATAACAAATGCACAACAAGGAATTGTAATCCGAATCATAAAAAGATAATAAAAGAGACGGCTCAGCTTGATTTAAAGGCCAGTGCAAGCAGGTGGGTTTTTAAAAATGCACAGAGACGGGGCTGTTCTAATATTCAAGGGAAGGCTATTCCAGAGTCTTAGCGCGGCCACAGTAAATGCAATATATACTGCAATTTGTTTTTCTCCCATAGATTCTCAGTTTAGTGTATAAAGCTTACAAAAGTGTATTGCAGGTTTTCCACATTACATTTGTTACAGTTTACCTTTGCATTGATTTAAATGAAGTAACAGACCATGACTATATTGGTCAGATGTCTGCTCTTCAATGATTCTGAGGGGCGTTCGGGACTAAAAGTCCTAATAGGGACATCCCTATTTCGCATGCCTGATTGTTAAAGGTTATTGCATGAACTGATTTTGTCAACTGATCAAAATCTTAAGGAAATTTAGTTTAGTGTCGCTCATATAATTTGACTTCCTGAGGTTTAGGCGTTAATTGTCGACATCAGTATTCAATGTGCTTCCTAAAAGCAACGGTGAACATT
The DNA here is from genome assembly GCA_036173005.1 of Crenichthys baileyi. Taxonomy (NCBI): domain Eukaryota; kingdom Metazoa; phylum Chordata; class Actinopteri; order Cyprinodontiformes; family Goodeidae; genus Crenichthys; species Crenichthys baileyi. The sequence continues at coordinate 168,073 of JAHHUM010001185.1, read as the reverse complement.
TATGAACACATGGATCTGTTTAATCAATGCCCAAAACACCTTGAAGTACTGTTGAGTTCATTCAGATAACTGTTCTGACAAATTGATCTATTTCATCGTTACATGTCTACTGTGGTCTTCTCAAACTATGTGACCTAATGATTTTGCTGTGATTTGTATAACAGTGTGGCGTCGGCCTACGCCTGAAATGTCCTGTCTTTAATGCAGGTTGTCTCATCAGTCCCAGTGAACTTGGATGGAAAGACGGCTCCTGGTCAGGTTCCCACTGGCAGCGTTTGTTATGAAAGAAATGGGGTAAGAAAAGAACTGGATATTCCTTCCTTTTAATTAGCTGTTTTTGTTTGTTTTTTTATTTGTTTTCCAAATCCCTTTAACACTGTTGGTTACTGCAGGAAGTGTTTTATCTGACATACACTCCTGATGACGTGGAGAGTAATGTCCCTTTGGAGACGGGCGACAAAGTCAGCTTTTACATGGAGACCAACAAGCAGTACGTTTTAATGCGAATTCAGTATATCATAATGGCCTGCACTTGATTTTATAGTAATCGCTTGTTTGTATTTCAGTACTGGTGCAGTGAGTGCACGCAATATTCAGCTTGTGAAGAAAAAGCAGGCAAGGTGCCAGGGTGTGGTGTGTGCTACAAAGGTAAGTGTTGCTGTATAATGAAAACGTACAGTAAAGGTATGCATGTTCTGTCAACATATTGGGATTTTATGCAGTGGAGTAGTGCAAAAGTCACCATCAACTGGGGTCCACCAGGTGCTGCTTCTGTATGAATGCAGCTGTTCTGTAAAGGTCTTGTGTTTGTTAGAGAACATTAGTAAAGAAATGGCATCATGAAGACCAAGGAACGAGCCATACGGGTCAGGGATAAAGTGGAGGAAGTTCAAGGTTATAAAGTCTTATCCCAATCTTTGAGCATCTCAGGGAGCACTGTTTATTCCATAATCGGAAAATAGGAGTATTGCACAACAGCAAACACGCCAAGATAGTTTAGTTCTGTCGGACTAAACTGATGATTCCAGGCAAGGAGAATATTTGTGAATCAGCCAAGAGGAATTCTTGTTTTCACCAAAGGCAGGGAAGCTGGCCAGATTGGATGGAAACAAATGAAGCTAAATGCAGGGCAGTGCTTGAAGGGAAGCTGTTGGAGGCAGCAGAAGACTAGGGTGTAGGTTCACCTTCTAACAAAACAAAAGGTTTAAAGAAACAGCCTGAGCTACAATGTGCATGGTTTAGATCAAATCCTAGTCATATATTGGCCCAGTCTAAGTCCACTAGTGAATCTGAAGCAATACTTCCTGCTCAGACACTCCCTCCATTGTGACTGAGGGCAATTTTGGGTGAGAAATTTCCCCCAAATACTTGTGGTTGTTGTTACAGCAAAGTTGGTTCTATTGCACAAAACAGGTTACAAATTTTTTAAGCCATGTATCCCTTTCCTTTTACTTCAGAGTTAGGTACATCATATTGGGGTGGTCTGGCTCATTAAATCCCAGTAACATGCATTAAAGCATGTTATTGTAACTTCACTGGGTATGAATACTTTTGTAAGGTACTGTTTTTGTATCATTGTATGCAGTCTCACAATGTCCGCTTTTAAACCTGCCATTTTGCTTCTCATTCAGGAGGCCTTTGGATTTATTGAGAGGGCAGATGTGGTGAAGGAGATCTTTTTTCACTACAGTGAGTTTAAAGGCGACCTGGAGGCTCTTCAGGCTGGAGATGACGTTGAATTCACCATCAAAGACAGAAACGTGAGCTGCGTTTCACAAATAAGACTTGGTTATATCTACTGTTGCCTGATTACTCGCTTGAAATGCCTGAATCCTTTTTTCGTAGGGTAAAGAAGTAGCTACAGATGTGCGCCTGCTCCCCCAGGGGACGGTCATCTTTGAAGACATAAGCATTGAGCAGTTTGAAGGCACCATAGTTAAAGTTATTCCCAAGGTTCCCACTAAAAATCAGGCAAGTAGAATATAGAACCGACTAGTTTTAGATGGAGGATATAATTGTTTTGAAAGGAGAGAGAATTGAAATGAACAAAGCAGGGATCTAGTGTATAATATCCTTCCTCTTCCTGCAGAGTGACCCTCTACCCGGTCGCATCAGTACAAGGATTGGTTTCTCTGACAAGGAGCTTCCTTTTGGAGAGAAGGACACAAAGTCCAAGGTGACTCTTTTAGAGGGAGACCACATTCAGTTTAACATCTCCACTGATCGCAGAGATAAACTAGAGAGGGCTACAAACATTGAAATCCTCCCAGACACCTTCAACTTGACCAAGGAGACGCGTGAAATGGTGAGATTTCTTGCTTTCCTCAACAATGACATTTTGTTGATTTGACAAAAAATGACAAGAACTGTAATAAACCCTCCTCTCCCTTAGGGGGTGATTGCAGCCATACGCGATGGCTTTGGTTTCATAAAGTGTGTGGATCGAGATGCTAGAATGTTCTTTCACTTCAGCGAGGTCCTAGAGGAGAGCCAGCTGCATATCTCGGATGAAGTGGAGTTCACTGTTGTGCCTGTAGGTTCTGTTAAGCTTTTCACAAAAGTATGTATTACCTGAAACTGGTTAAACGAGTATATTCTGATTGTTTGTCTCTTTAAAAAAAAAAAACTGAAGTAAATGTTGCTTCCAGGATATGCTGTCAGCTCAGAGAAACCATGCAGTGCGTATTAAGAAACTCCCCAAAGGAACAGTGTCCTTCCACACCCAGTCTGAGCAGCGTTTTGTGGGCGTTGTGGAGAAGGAGGTTGTTTCAGCCACCAACAAGAATGCAAGTCCCACTAAAGGAAAGGAGAAGGTATATTTCTGCACTAATGAGAACCAAGTATTTTACCCAAACCTCTTCCAGTTGTTTTCCAAACATTGTTGTAGGTTATTGTTCTTCTTCGCCCACCTCCTTTCTGTTTTTTAGTTCTAATGTTGGTCTTTGTTTTCTCCCTCAATGGCCACCTCCTGCTCATGCTTCTTTGGTTAGAAAAAAGACAAGGTAGGACTGAGACCTGCACGAAGCTACATGTGAAGCGACTTATTTTAGAGAGAAACATGGTTGGTTGTTGGACTTATTTCCACACTAACATTTAACGAATGCTGTAGTTTTTACTACCTCAGCTGACCAGACTAATGTCCTGAAAAATTAGGTTGGTCAACATTGAATTGGGCCATTAAAAGACATTCTGTCTAATAGTTTCCTGTTTCTTGTGTTTAAGGGTAAAGTCTTAGAAAAGGTTTGTTTTCAGGCCCAAGGCCCTTTCATATCTTCCTTTGTGTTTGTAGTTGACTGCATGGTATTGCATCACCTAGTCTGACAATAGTAGGGCTGCACAATTAAAATCAAAGAGCAAATTTAGGGATTAAAAAATAAACTGTTATTGTAGTTGGTGGATATTTGTATTCTAATTTGTCTTTGATTGAGGGGTTTTTGGTGTTTTTGTCTCAAATATAGCTGGCAGGTTGGTGTGGGTGATAAAACAGCATTATGTCAGGTATTGAAGAACATGTTGACAGGCTGCCAGAGCAGAGAGATCATAGTGTTGTCTGCAAATGGGGTCCTATAATTTTTACTTTGCACATAACAATGATAGTTAGAATAAAATCAAATTCTTTGTGAAACAATATCAACTTTTATTTATTTGGGGATCTGATCCAAAGAATCTGGGTTTTCAGAAACAATCTTAAAAAAACAAAACTGTTTTTCACCCTTTATGCTGATGTTCACGGTGTAAGAGCAGATAAAATGCTGTACTGGTCACTGGAGCTTTGTGTCAGTAGGCTCAGTTGTCTCAGGCTGTCAGAAACCTGAGCACAGGGCAACATCGTATTATATAACTCTGGTCATTCTAAAATTATGACGTTTAGGAAGCAGGTGAGCAACTCTTTCTATAAGATTTGTCTGCACACAATTGGAACCGCAAAAAACATGTTGCAGGCTAAATTTGCCATTGATGTCAAAAGGAAGTGGCAAACTTCAACAGACTCCTTCCTGTGCAGGGATCCTTAGATATTGTAGTTGTATGAAGGCTGGCTGGCAGCCTTGCCTGAGCCAGGGACAAGATGATGTTGGATGGGCCCCAGCCATGGCGTTCTGTGGCTGGTGGAACATTATTGAATATGTACCATTTAAAGACATGTTTGATGCTGCATTCAATGCTCTCCTTTTTCGTCATCCTTGTTCCCTTTCCTCTCTGCTCCATACTACACTTATGCATTTTTAAGTTTTCCTCAACAGGTTCTGGATAACATTCTTGATCAGAAGGCTTAGATAGATGTATTAAATAAATAAATGATTCTATACATTTTTAAGGCTTTAATTTACTATGCAATTACATTTCTAAATGTAAAATCTAATTAAATATCAAATCAATTACTTAGTTAAATACATAAATAATAAAGATTCAACTATTTATAATCTGTACTACAGTACGTCATGAAATATTGCATCATGAAAAGTGCTTCAGTGTCTCACTGAGTTGACCGTAACACCTGATTGGTTGACCTGTACAGCAACCCAGCTGCGGATCACATTTCCTATAGTAGTGTTAGCCCTGCTGAGAGAAAAATAAATTCATGATGTGCTGCAGCACATGACCAATAATGATTAATTACGAATAATTGAACATAATTGAAAATAATTTAGTATTTATTAAGATAAATATAGATACGATTAATTTGATACAATAGATACTATTTATTTCACACATGCCTCAAGTTTTATTGATATTAATTCTTGTATATTAAGTTTTGCGACTTTTTACGTTCAGTTGTGGCACTTTTGACCTTCCAAACCCTGCAGTGTTCGTATTTTAGGCTGCTGTTGGTGTAACTTGTTTACATTTAGCTCCAAATGACACCTGCCTAACCTAGGACAATTATTAAAAAAAAACTGGAAAGGTTTTATGTAACGGCGGTGGAAGGAGTACTTCGAGGATCTCCTCAATCCTGCCATCATGCATTCCCTGGTGGAACAGAGGCTGGGGACTCGGGGTTAGACTCTTTCATCACCCAGGCTGAAGTCACCGAGGTGGTTAAAAAGCTCCGCGGTGGCAAGGCTTCAGGGGTGGATGAGATCCGCTCTGAGTACCTCAAGTCTCTGGATGTTGTGGGGCTGTCATGGTTGACACGCCTCTTCAACATTGTGTGGCGGTCGAGGACAGTGCCTCTGGACTGGCAGACTGGGGTGGTGGTCCTCCTTCATAAGGAGGGTGACTGGAGGTTGTGTTCCAACTACAGGGGGATCACACTCCTCAGCCTCTCAGGTAAGGCCTACGCCAGGGTACTGGAGAGGAGAGTCCAGCTGATAGTCGAACCTCGGCTTCAGGAGGAGCAGTGTGGTTTTCGTCCCGGCCGTGGAGTACTGGACCAGCTCTATACCCTCTACAGGGTACTCGAGGGCTCATGGGAGTTTGCCCAACCGTTCCACATGTGTTTTGTGGACCTGGAGAAGGCATTCGACTGTGTCCCTCGTGATGCCTTGTGGGGGGTGCTTCAGGAGTATGGAATCGGGGACCCTTTATTAGGGGCCATCCGGTCCCTGTACGAGCGGAGCAGGAGTTTGGTCCGCATTGCCGGCATTAAGTCAGACCTGTTCCCGGTGCATGTTGGACTCCGGCAGGGCTGCCCTTTGTCACCGGTCCTGTTCATAACTTTTATGGACAGCCAAGGGCCGGAGGGGGTCTGGTTTGGGGACCAGTGGATTTCGTCTCTTCTTTTTGCAGATGATGTGGTCCTGCTGGCCCCCTCTAGCCAAGACCTACAGCATGCACTGGGGCGGTTCACAGCCGAGTGTGAAGCGGCTGGGATGAAGATCAGCTCCTCCAAGTCAGAGGCCATGGTACTCGAACGGAAAAGGGTGGCTTTTCCTCTTCAGGTTGGAGGGGAGTTCCTGCCTCAAGTGGAGGAGTTCAAGTATCTCGGGGTCTTGTTCACGAGTGAGGGAAGAATGGAGCGGGAGATCGACAGATGGATCGGTGCGGCTGCCGCAGTAATGGGGGCGCTGTGCCGGTCCGTTGTGGTGAAGAGAGAGCTGAGCCGAAAAGCGAAGCTCTCGATTTACCGGTCGGTCTACGTTCCTACCCTCACCTATGGCCATGAACTTTGGGTCATGACCGAAAGAACGAGATCCTGGATACAAGCGGCTGAAATGAGCTTCCTCCGTAGGGTGGCCGGGCACTCCCTTAGAGATAGGGTGAGGGGCTCGGCCATCCGGGAGGGGCTCGGAGTAGAGCCGCTGCTCCTCCACATCGAGAGGAGCCAGTTGAGGTGGCTCGGGCATCTATACCGGATGCTTCCTGGACGCCTCCCTCGGGAGGTGTTCCAGGCACGTACCACCGGGAGGAGGCCCAGGGGACGGCCCAGGATACGCTGGAGGGACTATGTCTCTCGGCTGGCCTGGGAACGCCTTGGGATCCCCCCGGAGGAGCTGGAAGAGGTGTCTGGGGAGAGGAACGTCTGGGCGTCTCTGCTGAGTCTGCTGCCCCCGCGACCCGTTCCCGGATAAGCGGAAGACGACAAAGACGACGAGGTTTTATGTTACTTAGTTACTTAGTTATATTCAACGAATTAGAAAATTATTGACAAGTGCATTTACTAAGTAAAACACGTTGTGTAGATAACTTATACACACACTGATGTTTTCAAGCCTTTATTTCAGTTAATTGATTTTTGCTTAAAGCTAATGAAAACACATTTAAGAATACCAATAAATACCAACATCATACCAATAAACATTTAAACACAGAAGTGTGGGCTTAATGAAAAGTCTAATACTTGATTAAAATGTATTATTTTCAAGAGGTATTTTCAATCTGACAGACGAGCCTCATTGGAACACATTTTTAATTTATTTAATGATTTTAAAAATAAGCCTGTTTGTAATAACAAAATTGGCATGGTATTTGAAAAGAAAATTCTTGATCATACTTTAATGGTTGGGGGATCTTGGATAACTGGCCCAAATGCTTTTAAGTTTTTTTTTGTTTGTTTTTGTATAAAAGTCTATAAATGGCTGTTTGCTTGGAGCTTTACAGAAACCATAAATTATTCTAGTGATTTTTTTTTTTTTTTTAAATGTCAGATTTTAGACATGTAGATTCAGGTCTAACATACACTCATCAGTCTTATTTATGAAAAAAACTTGTACAATTTATAAAGACAGCACTTTATCTGAGCATTAAGATGCAGTTTTTCTGAATGTGGTTTAACAGTGATATTAAACCTCTACTGTACATAGGACAAGTTTGCAAAATTGAACAAGTAAATAGGATAAAAAAAACATTAATTTTAGACACAGAACATTTTATCTTTAAGGGCTTTGTCGATTTAAATGTACATAAAATCTTTATCATAATGAGGATTTTTACCCTAAAAAACCTCTATTTTTGCCTCATCACCCACCCGTACTGGCAGATGCTTCTGATATGGTCAAACTTAGCATGTTTTATTTAGAACAGTTCATAGTGAACATGAACAGCAACAGGAGTATAAGAGGTATACATGGTTTGTCTGGCTAGTCTGGTCATTTTGGGCCTTTTTTTTACTACAAGTTAATGTTTTGTGTGGTAATGCAGATAGTTACAACTTAATTATGCAGCCCTATACTGTTGGGTCTAACCACAAGCTGATGCCAGTAAGATGATGCTAACCACCACGGCTGCTATAGAATAATATAGTGCACACACCTTCTGTGCTCATGCTTTTGTAGACTATTTTCACCTCTTTGTCTTCTAATGCTCTACATACTCAGATCACCTGAATTGGTTTGTTCTTGATTTCAGACGTTGCCATCTTACACCTTTGCTCAATTCAGTCCTTAGGGCACGTGTTGAATGTATTTAAAGGAGCAGTAATAAATCCAATGTGTTACCCTGTCTGTAGGAAGCTGAAGATGGAGTGATTGCATATGAAGACTGTGGTGTGAAGCTCACGGTTTCATATCATGTCAAAGACCTGGAGGGAGGAACTTACCCTCAAGCTGGAGACAAGGTAAGGTTGAATAGCTTTACTTGAAATTAAATGTCTGTTATGCTTACAGGTGTAAATCTAAAGAGAATTCATTATAGAAGTTGCTTTCATATTTCTGTAATTATCTCTAACAAGTAAACATAATAAGGGGGGTTTTGGATTCTAAGTGTTAATTTTCCCTCATGTTTAGTTGCTCCAATTGGGCCTTAAAGGGTTGTTGCCTTCATTGTCTGTCCAACAAAATGTTTGTCCTCTAGGTGGAGTTCTGCATCAACGAAGTGAAGCGAACAGGTCACCAGAGTGCAGTTTCTATCAGGGTACTCAACCGCAATGCCTCCAACTCCAGAAGACTGCATGGATTCGTTGCTGCACTGAAGGATAACTTTGGCTTCATTGAAACAGCAAATCATGACCAGGAAGTTTTCTTTCACTACAGGTAGATTGGCTGTGGACTGGGCTAATTGCTTTGGTATTGAAAAATATGCCAAGAACTGACACATGTCCTGGTTTTTGTTTCAGTGAAATGTGTGGGGATGTGGATAACCTGGAGCTAGGTGACACAGTGGAGTATACTCTCTCTAAGGGAAAAGGAAACAAAGTTAGCGCTGAGAAGGTTAACAAGGTGGCTGCAGGTAAGACTGCTTGACTATTCGTTATCATTTTAATAGTGGTTGAAGTGTTAACAGTTACAATTATAAATCAACTGTTTTTCTTCTTTTAGTGAACGGTACTGGTGAAGATGTTGGTGCATCAGTGTTGGCGGGGAAAATCCTCCGTCCCATCCGCAGCGTGGATCCCTCACAGACTGAATACCAAGGACTGATTGAAGTCACCGATGAAGGTCTGTCACGTTAGCAGTAGAACAGCTAAAGATCTCAGCCACATTCGTTAACTAAAGGAGATTTTTTTTATAGGTGGAGAAAAAGGGCAGAATTATGCCTTTGGCATCATGGGGATGACAAACAAGGCAGATTGTCTGCAGAAGGGAGAACATGTTAAGTTCCAGGTTTGCACCATCAGCCAAACTGGCCAGAAGATGGCCTGTAATGTTGTCCCTCAGCGGAGAGCTCCAGTGGAGTGTGTCAAAGACCAGGTAAGGTTGATCCTTCATAAATCACCTTCATGTTGGGTTTTACACTGTTGTTTATGATTAAGGGATGGCTGAACATTTAGCATTATGATTACTGTTCAAATCCATTAGTTCATTATTATGATCACGCGTTGATGTTATGTGAAATATTCTTCCTGGCATTGGGACCAGTAGCATTTGGCAGCATGTATGTTATCAATGCTAAACATTAACTTACTATTATCAACACACTGTTGTTGTTATTATTGTTACTGTTATTATTATAACATAAAGTTTTATTTTTTTTTACGTGATTGTCCCAGTGATCTTGCTATTTAAAATGACACTAAAGTTACTTCTAGATTTGCAAAAGTTTCATATCCATGTGTTTTAATCACAGATAGTAATTTTAGTGAAATAAAACTAAGACCACCATAAGAGATTTAAGTAAAATAAAACATTTTTACTGTTGGGAAATAATTACAAGGAACCCATCGGCTGCTGTGTATATACTCAAGATATCATTTATTGAATTTTTGTAGTTTTTGTTTTAACAATAAAACTGCTCATAAACAGACCCACCCCACACGCCCCAGAGGTAGATGAGCTGGACAAATCAACAGGGCAGTACTGAAGTACATTAGATAACCTATCCATGCAAAATGGATCAGTTTATTGCAGCAGGCAGATCATAATTGTTGTTTATAAAAAAGGGAGAAAAAAAAGCGCAACAGTTACATTTCAGTCTGCCTGCTATCACTGATTGTGCACCCAGAATTTAAATAGTTTCTAGAGTCTTTCGAGACACCTAACAATTTGGAGAGCTGCCATTTGTTACATTTTGTCTAATGGACAAATTAGTCTGTATACGAGCTGAAAGGGATACCGTAGGATGTTTTAGGTAGCCTTAAAATGTTTAGGCCGCACTATATTTTCCTTAAATCATTTACCATCAAGGTTTGCTGAAAGTTTTCTATGTTTAGCTGCTGTTTTGACACCTTTTAACAAACCTTTACTTAAACTCTTTTGGGTAAAAAGTTTTGTATTTAGGCTGTTTTGCCACATATAAGCAGAGCCTTCTGCATGTATTAAGGACAAAAACGTTGCTTTTTTTCCCCTTGAACTCAATTTACAGCATCATTTAACACTTAGAGCTCTTCTTCACTCTCATCTGTTGTCTTCATCAGCTTTTGATATTTATCCAAGAAATCTGAATTTTTCTTAACGGATTATATATTTAATGGCAGTTTCAAAACAGAACTGCTGTTGAACCTTTGTCATTGAAACCAGTCAAACCAGTGGCAGCTTCATGCCTGTGATGATGCAGAGAAAACAGTTTACAAATGAATGCCTAAGTTGTTTTTCCTGTGCCCCTCAGTTTGGCTTCATCACGTATGAGGTGGGAGAGAGCAAGAAGCTGTTCTTCCACGTAAAAGAAGTGCAGGATGGAGTAGAGCTCCAGACTGGAGATGAGGTGGAGTTTTCTGTCGTCTTCAATCAACGCACTGGAAAATGTAGCGCTTGCAACGTACACAGAGTTAGGTGAGAACCAGCTTTAGAGGATGTAGAGCCGTCTTCAAGCGCAGTTCATGTAATACTTTAATTTTAGCATAAGAATAGCTTTGACTGATGTTCATATGGTTATAGTGAGGGACCCAAACCAGTGGCGACACCACGTCCTGACCGCCTGGTGAACCGACTGAAGAGCATCACTCTGGATGATGCCAGTGCTCCTCGTCTGGTCATCCTACGACAGCCTCGTGGTCCCGACAATTCTAAGGTACAGACAAATCTGTAGTGTTGCTGCAAATTTAATACAATAATTAAATGTTTGGTGAGACCCGTGTTTGCGGTTCTTTTGTGTTCTTGTGGACACAAACTTCAATTTTCTGTGAACTTTGTATGTTTTCCCCCTATTTGTACAGGGCTTCAGTGTGGAACGGAAGACTCGCCAACCTGGTGTCATAGACTGAGCAATACACAGCCAGCCCGATTAGGCCTTGGAGGGATGCTGTCCCTAAGGGAAGCAGCAGGGGATAAGGGAAACTGATTTGACATGCTTGTAAACCAACTCATCCATGAAATATACACACGCATGCAATAACTGGCATGTGTAATCCTTGCCCTCATTGATACCTGTAAGGGGACGTTCCCCTCCTTCCATCTATGATGATCTCAGTGGTTTCATACTGCAGAGTACACGGGAATCCCTGAGTGTATGCGTGTGTGACGTATTCTAGAAGAGATTAGTGTGAACTGAAAGGTTGTGTCCCTCTAAGTCAGCGTGATGACTGTGTGGCTGTCCGTGTCCTGATCTTTTGAGTGCTTCATCTGGAATTCTGCACCTGTAACCTGTCCATTAGTTTGACTGGGTTAGATGAGTTTGGATTGTTGGCATGTCTTTAAACCTCTGCTTCACTTTTGTTCCTCATCGCTCCTTTACGTATGGAAACTTTGATTACCAAGTTTTCTCTGATGTATGCTTTCCTACAAAATGCATAAAGCAATGTTCCCTCCATAAGGAGGATCGTATTTCATACACCTGCGAGCTTTTGAGGATCCATCTCTGCTCGGTTTTTTTGAGCAGTTTTAAAATGCTTCATTGCAAAGGCTGGAGTATAAAAGCATGGCGTTAGTGTGACGTATGTGAATGGCAAAGTAGTTTCTCTGGTGGAATTTACCTTTACCAGTCTAGAGCCTTGAGATGCCTTTTTGGTATTCACATGCTCCACTTAGGAAGTTTCCCCCAGGTGCAGAATTCCTTGTGACATCTTATATCTGCAGTTCTTTTATACTGTTTCCTTTCTTGCACATATTTTTGCTTTTTTTTATTGAAACTTGATCCGCTAATATTGAATAAGTAAGAGTAAGGTGCCTAAAACGTCATACAAGATAAAACAAAAAAAAGAATAACAATTAGATGCATTATGTTCCCAGCCAACCACCAAAATATTCAAAAACAATCTTAGGGTGGTGCTTTTTTTTTTTTTTTTTTCCTTGTAGAAATAATACAAATATGCATCCCAAACCTGTGGGTTGAATTATACTGTATCTTACGTGTGTTTTCTTTTTGTTTTTTTTCCCCCTTCTCTGGGTTTAAGCTCCAACTTCACATATAATTCAATAAGGAGAAGGGTTATATGTCAGAAATTCAGATTTTTAAAAAATGAAAAACTATGAATCAGGATCTCAGTTTTTGTTCGCTGGAGTCAAAAAGGATGAGCTGTCGTGCCTCTGAACATAAAGTTGCTGTCGGATCTAATTTTCTTTGACGATCAACAGGTTTTCAGTTGAACCACGTACAGAGGTTCTCATGTACTTTTGTTAATGGTCTGGAATGAAACAACTGAATAATTAAAGTTTTATGAGAATCAAAGCTTTTTCATTTCTGAAAAACTGCAAGTCTGCTTTTATTTCTGTTGTGAATTCTCATGACATTTGCATACTCTGATGAAAGCACAGGATGGTCCAGTAGAACTCAGCATGCAGTCTTTGGGTTGTATTCTCATTTTTATATCGGAATCCAAAAATCTCCAAGAGGAAAAGGAAACGTTAATACTCAGGGTGCAGATGTTAGATGTTCCTCCTCTTCTTTCATGTGAGTTGAAGGCACTGCTACAAGGACTATAGCCCCACCTTGTGGTGTTTGAAAGACCTGGCCAACCTAATAGGATGAGCAGTTTCATATTATGCTAACAAAAGTGCCATCTCTACTATAGTTAGGAAGTCAGAAACCGTCTCAAACCTAATCTCTATTTATTGTTCCTGTTAATTTACAAACTAGTATTTGCACTGCAGCACAGCTAGTTGCTACTGAGTTAGAAAAGTAGTTTAAAACAAACCATTTTTTTCAAATTTGTAGCATTAAAATTTGTGGCCACTATTAAGGATAATTACAGCAGAGCGTTTTAACTGATCTGAGGTTAATAATGTCAAATAAAATCCATAAATATTCCTGAAGTGATGATTCAAGTGATGTGTGAAAATATTTTAAAAGCAGATTTATTATATGCAGGTCATTAATGGACTTTAAGGACCAAGCTGAGCTAAGGAAACTGCTGTATTACTGTGTATGATTTATAAAATACGTGTGAGAAACGCCTCTTTCAGTCTAATTTTAGAAATTTCTGCTGTCAATCTGGATGCCAAATGGCAGAAGATAACTGTCAGTTGTTCAGAAAATGTTTAAATGAGTTGTCTTCAGACTGAAATGTACGCATGAAAAGTTGTCCAATATGTCAAACTGTACAAGAAAAGCATGGACCTTTTTATTAACGGATACTATATTGTGGTTAAAAGTATTTGCGCTCTTTACAGATTTGTTATAAATGTTAAATGATTGAGATCCTCAAACAAGATCGAAAATCAAAAATAACCTGAGAAAGTACTATAAGCAGTTTTCAAAGGATTTCATTTAAATTTATTGTGATTAACCTGAGTTTAATTTGACCAGCAATAGCCAGGACTTATTAATGCTGACTTGTATATCAAGAAATCTCATAAAAAGAACCTTTGACACAATAAAGTAGGCTCAAGGATCTTAAAAAGCAACATATGCCCTGATCTAAAGAAATTAACAAATAAATCAAAACCTTTATCAGTTTGGAAAAGATCACAAAGCCATTTCTAAGGCCAGCAGACCAAAGTGAGAGCCATTATCAACAAATGGAGAAAACAAAACAGTAGTGAACCTTCCAAGGAGTGTGGACAACTCATCCATGAAGGCACAAAAGAACCCAGAAAAACATCTAAAGCAGCGCAGGCCTCAGTTTAGGTTCACAGTTCAAGAATAAACAGAGATAACAATGGCATTCGTGGAAGAGTTTAAAAACCACTGCTGATCACAAAGAACACAAAGGTCCATCTCAGATTTCACCAAAACATGTGTTGATCCCCAAGACCTTTGGGGAAATATTCTGGGGACTGATGAGACAAAAGTGGAACCTTTTGGAAGGTGAGCTTCCTGTTGGATCTGGCATAAAACTAACAGATATGGAGTCAAATAGGTGGTGGTAGTGTGATGTTCTATGGCTGCTTTAGGACACACCATTGATCCACAAATTCTGCTCTGTAGCAGTAAATCCTGAAGGTGAATGCCCATCAGTTTGTGATTTCTAAGCCTAAGATAACTTAAATTGTCCAGCTGGACGGGGATCCAAAGCACAGCAGCAAGTCCACCTGTGAGTAACTCAAAAAAAAGAAAAAAAGCTTTAGTAGTGTTCTAGTCAAAGTCTGGACTTACACCTTGAGATGCTGTGACATAACCTTAAAAAGGGTAATTCATGCTCAAACTTGTGAATGAAGCTGAGTTAAAACAATTCAGCAAAGAGTGGGCTGAAAATTCCTCCACTGTGGTGTTAACAACTCATAGGCAGAATCACAAACATCAGGTGGCAGTTCTTAGGTTTAGGAGGCAATTGCTGTTTCACATCAAGTCAGGGTGATTTGGAAGGTTTTTTTTCTTAAATAACTTAAAAACTGCTGTTTGTATTTACTCAGGTTATCTTTGATACTAGAATTTTATTTTCTGAAATATTGGGTGTGCATAAACAGAAGAAATCTGTAAGAGGGCAAATACTTTTTTACAGCTCTGTATTTACAGCATAAATTACACCTTTAAATCCAGCTCTGAAACCCAAAACGTTCAGGAAGTATTAGATACAAACTAAACACAAATAAAAGTAATGATTTGGTTAATTGCTTGGTTAGGCATTAGGTTTCAGAGATACATGACAAATTGCAGCTTAAATGTAGCCAAGTTTTCTAGGTTTAAGCATCAAACCTTCGTCATCTGAAGGATAATATTGTAACAGTGAAAGCAGAATAATTTCAGTCTGGTTTTGAACATTGAAAATGTTCCTCTGATGGAGATATCACAGCTATATCACAATGAAGAATATCAATCTTCAGCGGCTGACTCTAAATCTTGGTACTTCTCAAGTATATAGTGAGCTCAGAGCGATGAATCACCTTCTTTTCATCCTGGGATTGAGCCTTTTGAGCTTCTGACCAGCGTTTCCACCACTCCCTTAGTTCAGTAGGTCCTGTGGGCCGCCGCTCCTTTATCTGATTTGGAGGAACTAGAGCATGAGGAGTGCTGTGGTCTTCTTTGGGCAGGAACTTCCTGTTGACATTTACATCCACACTGGATCCTTCCAGATTTTCTGCCTTTTTCGAGCTGGCAGGCATCTTTGTTGCAACTTTTTCATGAGCTTTGAAAACTACCTCTGGGTCTTCTTGAGCAATATTTAGATTGCCAAAAAAATCAAAGCCCAGCATTTTGAGCTTGTATTCCTCCAATTTAGCTTTGCACTCCACAGCCTTGGCTCTCATTTCGAGGAACTGATGCTGCAAGTCTTTCTCATAACTCTCCTCAGCTTTTAGTTCATTCTCCCAAAATTTGATCTGCTCCAACTCCTCTGCAACCGATCTGTCCTGAGCTTCTTCTTTAGCTCTTTTGGCTTTCTGCTTTTGCTCGAGGTCAAATATCAGTCTGTCTGTGTTTGTTATTTGGACCTGTAAGTCCTGCAAGCATAACAGCTGACATATGATGGAGTCTCTTAGCAGGTTTTTTTCATCTTCGGTCACTGCTGCACAGATTGAGCTGCTCAGGTCAGATTTTAACTCTTCAGTTTTCTTTGAGCGCTTGCTCTTTTCCTTAGTCTGATTTCCTATGCAGCAGGATGTTTGATGGTCCAAGTCAGATTTAGAAATTTTCTGACCTCTGTCTGTATCTTTGCTGCTCTGCTCTGGTTGTTCTTTTGTAACAAAGAGGGACAAATCCAAAGAGGTACGGCCCCTTTTATCTGTCCTCTTCTTGTTTTGCTTGTCACTAGTTGTACTGTAGACCTTTCCTTTGCCAAGACTTTCCAGCCATTCCCAGGCCTCCTCCATGAGAGTCAGAGACTTTCTTTTAGGCTTCTTTAGGTCATCTTTTTTCTGCTCTGTCTCTTCTCTGAAAGTGGACAATGGTGGCAAGCTTTGGCGGTGCAAGCTTAGGGAGCCGCTGCTTCTCCTCATTTTAGGTCCTACGTCTTTCCGTCTCAGTGGCGGACAGGGCTGGTATCTGCCAACTTTCACTCTGCCCATTTCATCCAAAGGAGAGGGCCCATTGTGTTGGAGGCTGAGCTGGACCTCCTTGGCCTGCTCACTGTACTTCTCCAATGTCTCCAGAAGTCGTTCATCGGGGGTCATGCACCGCTCGAAGTCTTTGAATTTCTCTCGCAAGGTGTAGCGTCCTGGCTGCCCTGAAAAAAGGAGAGTAACAGTGTGGCTATAAGTTCAGCCAGCATGTCTGAAAGAGATTTCGGCAGTATGTGGACTTGCAAGAATACTTACCAAGAGATTGAGCCAACACTAGGACCACTTCTTGGCAGGTTGTTTCCTCTGTAACTCCACACACAATGCGTTGGATGCCATTGACAGACACCTTCACCTCCATTCTGCCCAAATCTTGATCTGAAAAAAGAGTTGGTCTTCGACTGAAGCGAAGGATCTTGTTTTTTCAAGCAGTGGAGACAGTTTAATTACTGTATAGTTATCTGTCATCCCATTTAGTCTGAGTGTGGGTTTATCATTCTTGCAGGTAGTTTTGATAATATAGCTTTAATAAGAAAATTATTGAGACCGACCTGATTCTCCTTTCTGTAGAAACGATCCTCAGACTAGTTTAGTCTTGATGTGGATGTCCTGGTCAAGAGGAACAGCAGAGCAATTAAAGTTCATTAAAATTCCTGAGGGCAGTTACCACAGGGGACACTTTAAGGTCCCACCCATCTTGCATAATTACCATTAAAAAAAAACAACACTGACGCTGGAAAGCTCTTTTGAAGCTATTTTCTGGTTTGCCAGGGTATGTCTTTTACTCACATTATAGTTCTGAGGATAAGTTTTAAACTCTTCTGAATATAAATGGTATATGGACTGAATTTATATAGTGCTTTTCTGGTCATACCGATCACTCTAAGCGCTTTACACTAGAGCCATATTCACCCATTTGCACTCACTATCGCCCACGCATTCATACACCGACACACAGATCGGTAGGCATCATGTGGTGTAGTGCCTTGCCCAGGGGAACATCAACATGTGACAGGAGGAAGCTGGAATCAAACCCACAACTTTTTGACTGCAGGACGTCTACTCTGCCCACTGATCCACAGTCACCCATATACCCTTCCTCTAGCCCAGGTTTCAGAAACCTTTAAAACCCCAAGAGCCGTTGTTGCCTTCATTCCGGTGAAACAAAAGCAACATGACTTCGAAACAAACTAGCTTGTTTTTATGAAAGCTACTATAGAAAATTCATTTAGATTTTTAAATTAAAGAACAATTGTACGTTTGTTTTGAGGTTTAAGACATTTCTTAAAATAAGACCATTTTATTCAAAATTATGTAATAAAAAAAAAACTACTACATAAAAATTAATATTCCTTACACTTTTAGTGACATTCTTTGTGTCAATGTTATGCATTTATTGATGAAAACACCCACAGCTAGCATTTTCTTAAAACACTATTACATTTTAAAACATTAAATTTAATTTATTGGCATTTGTGGCCTAAAAGGCCCCATAAGGCTCCCGAACCGCAGGAATAACACCACTGCACTAGCTAAATAGCAGGTGTACAGACCGGGTGGGGAAATACATGGAAAATAAGGCTTCAAGTTGTTTTACATCATTTTATACCACATTAAACCTATTTCATTCTCCCCATCGGACCTATTTCTGTTCTGCCATGTTATAACTTTACTTTTAAAGTGTCTCAGTCGTACATCTACCTCTTAGGCTAATTGGGCTGCAGTTAAACCTCAGCAGTGCTGGTGTTATTAGATCCAGCTGTTCTCTGAAGGCCTTAGTGTTTGTAAGAGAATATCCAAGCTGTTTGATCCATAGCCTTCCATCCAGTATTTGTCATCCACAGCATACTTTAAATTCTGTTTAATGCAAATCTCAGTGTTCTCAGATATATGTGTTGAAAAATAATTTACATCAGCAGAGGTTTCATGTTCAGAACTCAAATTGTATATTCAGAGATGACAATTAATGTTTCACATTACCCATGTTTTCATAGTATTGTCTTTTATATTTCTAAAAACGGTATACAATAGTACAGTGGTGTTGTTTTTTTTTTTTTTGTTTTTCCATGCAGTACAATTTGAAATTATCTAGGGATTCCTCTGTATTTTTCTGAAACATGTGGGTCAGTTTGTGTACTTAGCATGACATGGCTTAGTTAGATTTTTTTTTTTTTTTGTACAGTGGAGATGTTTTATAGCTCTGGGCATTCCTTTTTGTCGTTTCAACAGGAAGAGTGATTACAAGTCAAACAGAGCATGTAAACAAGCTGTAACTCTATCCTGCATGTCCTGTGCATGGTTAGGAGCTGCACCGTAAGAAAAATGTAGCTATTTTACTTACCTTTTAATTGGTAATGTTTATATTTTACTTAATTTGCAGTGTTGATATGGACAACATGGCTCACTGGCCAGGGTGCCATGGCCTTGGGGGCATTAGGAGCACTTAAGGGAATTGGTCTCCCTTCTGTACTTTGCCCAGTGTAAAGATTCATAGTGCTAACTGTATTTTGTATATAATCCCGACTGCCTTTGATAATCTCTTTCAAAAAATCTAAAATACTCAAACTAAACTGGATTGATCTACATTGCAAAAACATTCCATAAGACAGTAGATGTATGAAACCTTTCATCTATTTGTTAAGTCACAAAACATAAGTATCTTCAATGCTTCTTTGGCATCACCATCACTTACAATTGAGTCAAGTAAGAAAACACAATACATTCATTTCAGTTCAATTGTATTGAATAAATGTCACATTATAAAAAACAATCACAGCACCTTAGTCAGTGAAACTCCAAAGTTCACAGACGACACCACTGTCATTAGTCTGATTCAGGACAATGATGAGTTTGCATACACAAAGTAGGTAGATCGGCTGGAACCACTTGGAACTTAACCCGCTCAAGACTGTGGAGATGACTGTGGATTTCTGGAGAACACCCTCCACACTCTTTCTCCTCACCATCCTCAACAACACTATATTGTCTCCCCTGCTTGGTGCCGGAAGGTCTTGAGACCGGTTCCCAAGCTTGGCCTGCACAGCTGGGTGTGGCAGTGGGGCTGGTTCGGGGGGGGGGGGCTTGGTGCCTTGTATCTCACTCTGTGCCTCTTTGGCCTGGGACCTGCTGCTCCTGCGCCTTGCTGGCAACCTACTTCTGAGCTGGGCATATGGCTGACCTGGGGTGATGCTTGATACCTGGTGCCTGGGACTGCCGCTGCCTTCTCCCAGAGCTGGGTCTACCTCCCCCTTGTTGCTCTTTGGTGCTGTGGATTGTAGGTCTTCTACCATTCTCGTTACACGTACAAATGTACATTTCCCTCATCACAAACGCACTTCGTGTGGGTGAGCATACACGACACCTGCTGTATGCTCACCCACACGACCACCCACCCACCCGCTCACTTATGCACATACACACCCATGCACCAACACACACACACACACACCTTAAATCCAAATGATATTTTTGAGAGATGCAGCATCCAGGGCCTCTACTGGCTAAATCTAACCACATCAAAGAACTGAAGCCAACCTGGGGAAGTCTACAAGAACACTATGTTAATTGGGGCGGGGTGTGTGTGTGTGTGTGTGTGTGTGGGGGGTGTGGGGGGGGGGGTGTTTACTGTCATGGGCTGCTATCATAAAAGGTAAGCTAACTTAACCTCTGCAGGTTAAAGATGGACTGAAAATCAATCCTAAATTTACTTTCTGGAACATTTTGTATGGTGATCATAGTACCGAGAAGTGCTCAGCAGAATTCAATAGGTCTCAGCTTGCTAGCAAGGGCGTCAAAGATGCTAGAAAAATGACCAGGCCCCTTCTTCACATCCTTGAGGTCTTTTTTAGAACATGTGTGCCTGATACAAATTTGAGATTTACAGTGAGGGAACACAATACAACTACATTTTGTAGGCTGAAAGGTGATCAGGAATCCATAGATGGAGGACTCAAGGTGGTGGTCCCTTTGGGTGCTTCATAAAAATGATGCTTGTTTGTCACAATTACAATAATCAAGTGAACAGAAAAAAAAAATTTCTTTAACACTTATTTATATTTGCATTGTCTAATAAATATACATTTAGTGCAAGAAATCTGTATGAAAAGAAGCAACTTAAGCTGCTGTTTACACCTTGCATCATTTCCTATTATGTCAGATGAAATTCATAGGAAGGATTTACATAAATCAAAGAA
Organism: Crenichthys baileyi; assembly: GCA_036173005.1. Lineage (NCBI taxonomy): Eukaryota > Metazoa > Chordata > Actinopteri > Cyprinodontiformes > Goodeidae > Crenichthys > Crenichthys baileyi. Next base: position 147,759 of record JAHHUM010001185.1, on the reverse strand, counting down.
GGTGTTTGCATTTCTAAACACCAGACATCTTCCCGATCATTATAGGGACAGCCATTGTAATCTAATAGTGGCTCACTGAATGGCAGAGGATGATCAGTGTAATATGAGCCAAGTGAAGTTGAACTCTGCTTCGTCATACCCATGTAAAACACAAGACCAGAGGCGCTTATCGTCTCAAGTTCATGGTCAGTAACAGTCTGCTACCATCTACACAAAATAAATTCTTCAGAAAAGTTGTCATTTAAGTTGGCTGGAGTAGTTGTTGTTTTTGTCTGTAGTAATTTGTCCTTCAATTTCACATTTTTGTGGCAAAAAGCGGTGTGGTGATGTCAAAGATTGTTTCTGTATGAAGATTTAAATATTGTTTTCAGATTAAATACAATGAAATGTTTTGAGTGGTATCCAGTCAGATGTGAATAAATAAGTAAAAAAAAAATAGAATGTTTAGACCTCAATAACTTATCTGATGTGCAAATCCAGTCATGAAATGGACATAAAATTTTAGCCTGAATTTACAGTGATTAAAGTGTATAACTCTTTAGGATGTGTCATTTAGAATCCCTCTGATTTGGGTTTTGAAAAGGAAAAAAATAATGAGCTTTTTAGTATTTGAAAACTGAACCGACTCATTCGCGTTTTCTAACTTGATCTCTTTAACTAGATGTACTCGAAGAGAACCTTTGACATTTAGGGTTGCATAACTAAAAATAGATGTTCAGTGAAGCGTTGTCAAACTGCTCAGACAGAATAAACAGACAGCTGATGTAAAGCAAAAAGCCTTTTTTTCAAATATTTTGTGATATCTGAGCAATTTCTTTCACTGAAAAATTTAAAATGCTGTTTTTGCATAAACTGAAATGAGCTTTTAAAGGATAAATAAAAGTGCAGAGGAAGGAGTTTAAGAGCTTCAGAGTTAGTTGTGCTTGGGTGTGAAATTGATGCAAAATGTATAGAATACATTTTTCTTTACAAATTTAGTTTCTAAGGTGTGGTGTGCATTTGTATCCATCCCTCTTAAGTGCACAGTTTGTAGAAGCAGCTTCTACTTCAATTACAGCTGCAAATGTTTTTGGGTAGGTCTCTGCCAACTTTCGGCACCTAGAAACTGAACTTTTTACTCATTCGTCTTGACAAAATGGTTAAAACTCAGTCAGATTGGAGAGAAATCACATTAATTTGTTCTCATGGGATCTGTGTTGGAATTAGATCTGATCCAAAAAGCTTAGTGTGGGTCTCATCCATGGAGAGTGATGTCTTAAAGTAAACTGCAAGCAAGTCTTCGTATAGCTTAGTTTCACCTATAGTTTTCTTCTTGACATTCTTCCATAAAGACCATTTTATGGAAGCACAACTACTGGTTGTCATGCCAACAAAGTCTCCTACCTGAGCTGTGGTTATCTGCAGCTCTTTCAGAGTAACCATGGGCCTTTTGGCAGCTTCTTTGAGTAGTGCTCTCATTGCCCAGCCTGTCACTTTAGGTAGAAAGCCATGTCTTAGTAGGTTTGCAATTGTGCCATACTCTTTCCTTTATCAGATGATGTAGCGTACAGAGCTCTAAGAGTTCAGAGCTTGATTCTGTTTAATGACCTAATCCTGCTTCTACACATCGTTCTCCCTGACTTATATGCTATGTTGCTTGGTCTCCATGATGCTGTCTGTTCTCTGATGTTCTATAACAAACCTCTGTGGCCTTCATAGAACAGCTGTGTTTAAACTGAGATTAAATTACACACAGGTGAATCCTATTTAACAATTAGTGGACTTCCAAAGACAGTTGGCTGTACTAGATTTTATTTAGCAGTATCAGAGTAAAAGAGGGCTGAAAAAAATGCATGAAATTTACAGATCATAATGTATCAAAAAAAAGTTGGAAACCATATATCAATCTCTTTCCTCTTCACACTGTGTTTTGGTCTATCACATAAAAAATCAATAAAATACATTGAAGTTTGTTGTTTTAGTGTGACAACATGGGAAAAGTTGAAGTGGTGCGAATACTTTTGCAAGGCAAGGAATACCTGACATTTTTCAGATTCATTCATGGTAATTTATCAATTAAATTAAAGAGTCACACAATATAAAACACTGATTTCAGAATTTCTGTAAAACAGCATCTTCTGAAAGCAGGATTATAGAGTCTTCATCTTTTTCGTTTTTATTTCATGAACGCTGCAATAAATACCAAGTAAGGACCAACCAATGAGGTTTACTGTAACTTACACTGCTAATGAGATGTTATGTAACACAGAATGCCCCATCCACACACACCCATGTTTGTATCAAAACATTATGCCTGTCAGTGAGACCTTGGTGTGCATAGACAACCTAAAATAGATGCTTACACATATCAGATCCCCCCCCTCAATTACATCAAGGCACGTTTATGTGGGCACAGCATGTTCTGGTTACACGTGAGGCCGAGGGATCTTAATAGTGCAGGCACCTAGCACTGGACTCCACTCTTCCACACTGCAGTGGTCCAGTGCCTGACCACCCCTCACCAGTCCACAGAAAGTGTTTCCCCGGAACATCATCACCATGCCTAAGGTCCAGGTGCCAGGTAAGTGTTGGCAGAGTGACCACGTCTGGATGGCAGGACTGAAGCTTTTCCTTGCATTCTTAAAGGTTTTCCAGGAATGATGGGCCCATCAAGCTGAACTTTGTTTTACTTTTATGGGTCATTCTGGCAAACAGGTTGAAAAAGATTTATGATTCAGATCATGGAGAAACCTCACAAAACTTCAGAAAAGAGATATGAATATTAAACGCTTCACACTTTTCAGTATTCCTGATTACATAAGAAATTTATTAGAGAAATTTATAAGAGATTTATTCTGGAGGCACATCCTCTCTAGCGCAGACCTGGTAGCTTTTATTGCAGGTTCACCTTGGTTCTAATGCACCTAGTTTCAAAATAAAGATATCTTGACTTATAAATGTATTCATAAATTTGCTCGGACTGATCTCAGTCACCTAATTCCACTATTAAGATCGAGTTCTCAGTATTTACTGCTGCAACAGTCAGTGCAAAATGACAAATCTCAGAGTTTGGTATTAGATTCAGGTGGAGCAGAATATAGTAACTGGTTCAATATCAGCTGTGAAGCTGCCACCAGAAGGCATATGATGAATGTGACTTGTCAGCAGAGTCTCTCGTTTTAGTGTGAGATGAGAGCAGATCAAGCAGTGTATGTTTCTTATCTTTGGTTGACCAACCTCTTCTAAAATCTTTTCTTGCATTAGATCTGCAGCATGAAGACATCCGACAGCTCTGATGGTAGCTAATAATAGGCCTGCCTTTACCAGGTCACATTATATAATTTAGTAGTTTTTAGTGGAGAATATGATTTAAGCTGTTACTTGGTCAACAATGATGACCAAAGCAAGAGTTCAAATCTGACAGCAAGAGTTTTAATTGATCAGATGAGTCTCCAATTAAATGATCAAAGTAACCCAAATCAGACAGAAGGATGTTTTCATTTTTTCCAAAGGCAGCTTGATATTGGTAAAATGGTTTACCACCCAGGGTGGCATGGTCTGGTGGAATGGGGGGTTTGGCAGCACTGTTAGCTGTGCAAAAAAAGGCAGCCCTCTGCGAGAGGCGACTGAGACTGAACTTGCCATCCGATTCGCAGTGGCAGACTCACACTAACCTAAAGGGCTGTTTCTGTGTTTTTTAAATAAGTCTGAACGGCAATTTATCAAACTTTAGCTGGTTTATTATCCGCTAAACAAAGAGCCTTTAAAGCACAGATTTAATAATCCTTAATTCTATTTGTAAAAAAAATAACACAACAAAAAGTATTCATCATGCTTTTTTTTGTTTTATTGTTTTTACCAATAGGAAAAAAAAAAATTTATGGTTCAAATTTCAGCTGAAATATTCCACAATGACTACAAATTTATTAAAACAGAGTGTGTGATTTGTGAAACTCTTATCTATATTTGTCTATATATCTACATGCATAAATATCTATTTATATCAAAGGAAAAAGAACAAAATCAAAAGCAGAATAGATGAAAATGTTTGTTTTAGTTCTAAATGTTACTGGTAAAATACATTAAAAGTTATTGTTTTTGCTGAACAGGCTTCATTGGGAGCGTGTTTATGTTTGGTTGTGTGTGGCAGAGATGAGGAAACCACACAAGGATCGCCACTCTTCTTCATTGAAACAAGGATAGATTTGGCAGGAAAAAGCAGCATTTGATGCAAACATTAATGAAACTTAAAACTGTGATTAAATAAAAGCCGTAAAAATTATAGAAATTGGAATCATTTAGCAATAGCACAGTGTTGCGAATTGCTTGAATGGCATTCCTAGCCAAAAGCAGAGGAAAGTACTCAACCTTAAAATAGTACAAGGTGTTTGAATGATTTAAAAGCTTCTTGCGCTCATTTTTTATAGAAAAATGCATTTTTACAGTTTGTATTTCAAAAACCCATAATAGTTGTAAACACAAGAAGTCATATATGTGATAAATTAACTGAATAATGTTAAAATGTAAATAGTACATCTGCAGAAGGACCTGCATTTACACAATAAACTCAAACACAGTCAAAACGTATTGACCAAAACAATAAGGACAGGCTTTATACGAATGCTTCTTATTGCATCTTTAAATGCATGTAAAAGTTTAAAAAACTGTAAAGAAGCATATGTTTTTAGGTTTGTATATATTGGACTCAAAGTTGCTCCACTAGGAAATCAGAAATCCTTTGCAGAAGCCATGAACTTCAGGAAGCCATTGTCATTTTCTATCCTCACACTCCGAAACGCTCAACTAACTTCTCATCATTGTTACATACTGTGGCACCAAATGCAAAACATTTACAATTTCCTATATTTCATTGATGGTTGTTTACATGATTATAACGTTTCTAACCACTGTGTTTCTAACCCTCTGTTTTTTGTGATTTTATCCCTTTTGATGCTACTTTCCTGAATGGTGCAATCAGTTCAACAGAGTAAGTATGGAAGCTGAGCTGAGGAAGTTGAGCATCATTTTCAAATCCATGTTGGATCCATGTTGTGCTGTATTAGACTGTATTAACTGTAAAGTATGTGCATGTGTCAATCACACACTGACCCTTCTTTCTAATATCTTCTATCAATCAAAATCAGTTCCAATACTGTGCAAAAGTCTTGAGTCATTTCTTATTTTTTATCTAAGCCTTTCAAGTAGCCCGGCGTTCTTGCAATATCTTGGTTTCCAGACTTTTTGAATGTCATTCAGAAAGTCTGGGGAACTATTGTTTAGGGCTGCTTTAAAATGTTACAAGAAAGTCTGACATCTTGGAAGCAAAGATATTTGTATACGAGGGTTAAAACATTAATTTGCTGAAAACTGTAAAGAGAAAACCGAGTCTGGACTTGTGCATTGAAGATATTGTATCCATACAAGCCCACTGTGTGTGCCAGTGCTTCATCTCTGTAGCTCCACTGTGTGAACACGCCACATAATGGAGGTCAGAGTTGCAGTTTTGTAGAGGCTGAGTCAGTCTTTGGTCATATCTATTCAGCGCATGTTCTGGAGTCTGTATGGATCAGTTGAAATGAGGTAAGTGGTTTACATGTCATGGATGTAGGCCGCCATGTCCACCTCACTCTTGTCACACGGCTGTCTTGTTTATGCAGAGTAGATAAGAAGCAGTTTGGTCAAGAAGTCCTGAATGCATTTTTTCCAGTGCAGTTCCGTCATGCATGGGGTCATAGATGATGCAGCTTTGGTACTAAAAATCCCAAACCTTTGGCATACCTGGCAGAGACCGATGAAAACATGAGGGCCTTCGCCGAGAAGGTCTTCGCATCGGAGACTAAAGACGAGCAGGTCCGAGATGAAATCTCCCTGTTTGATGTGGCCGAAGACTGTCCCATCCTTCACCAGGAGATGGCCCACCACCTGCACGCTGAGGATAATGCTGAGAAACGGTGAGATGGAGCACAATAAACATTGTTTGGGCTTGTGATGCTACAAAATTTTAAAAATATCAAGATATTTCCAGATTTTAAATTTAGGATTAGCTCATATAACTTGAAGGATGCGAGTATGTTCACTGAAACAGTTTCTAATCTTTGCTTCCAATTAACAGCAAAAGGCTTCAGCGCTGCCGAGGCAAGGTCATCCCTGCTGCCTCTCCTTCGGCAGCTGCTGGGCCAGTGATGTCAGTGGAGTTGGACACCCCCACCTATCTGGAGGTTCCTGACTTCCAGAGAGTGGCGGTCATTGGAGACTATGCTGCTGGGGTAGATTTTGTTTCCTGACATGATCTAAAAGGCTAGAAGTTCAGCAACTCTTTAATCTTACATAACCCTTTGATGTAAACATTAAAACGAATGACTCCTGGCGAAACGGCGGGAAAGGAGTAAATCAGTGTTTTTCCATCATTTCACTGTGATATCAGTGTTACCCTTTCAAGTATTCCAAGTATTTGAAGTTGGAAGACCTCCTTGCCATCACCTTTCTGTCTTTAGCTCCCTTCACAGGGTCAGATTCAAGCTGGGACTCTAGATGGACCAATCCAAAACATAAATATCACTTCCAGTTAGAAGAAACATTTTGGTAAAATAAAAATTTACTAAAAGATAAATTCTAATCTGCCAAGGGTCTGTAAAATTTTGGGCCAAAGTGTAGTCTCAAAAAATAAAATCCTAAAAAAATCATCATAAAAACAATATTTTAAATTTCTTCCAAAGATTCTAGAATAGCTCATTTATATTTAAATCACATTTGAAATTCTATAAAATTAAAATTAATTTAAAAACTAAAAAACAGGCAAATATGCTGGTTGTAAATAAACCTAGAAATCCTGACCCCTACCTCCCAAATCTATTAAATCTCTACTCCATCATGGTGGGCTAAACAGGAATTAGACCCCAAAACGAATTTTACCCAAGGCCCCATAAAACCCTGGACCGCCCCTGTTTATTTTTGAAATAGTACAATACCTAAATTTGCTGCATCTGTGCTTTTCACCAGATGTCTTGTAATGTATTGTAGAGATGTTATTGGCTGTTATTAAATAACTGGTATGATTAATATTTTGATTATAGGCAAATATATTCATTCTAGTCAGAGAACCTCATAAAATATCTGACAAACTTGAAACTGGCATTGCTTATATCACAGGTGTCTTTTTTACTTACCTGATGTAAAATTTCACTGACTACATGTTCCTGTGAGTGAGTACCCACACATGCTCCCATTACCAGGGGCACGGAGGTGGAGCTGACCTTAGAGCGAGCCAGAGTTCAGGTTTCATGGCGATGGGTTTGGCATTTCCAGTTGCTGGAAAGGAACCCTTTAGATGAGCTGGTTTATTATGTCTGCTGCAGCTGAAAGTCTCACAGTTACCTTGAACTCAGATGGTTCCTGATGTAACAACACAAATTCTACATAAATATAGACAGGGTAACATTTTTATAAGTCATAAAAGGAAAAAAACTGATAAATTTTGAATATTTCTTTTATCTTGTCACACTTTTTTAATAGCCTTTACATAAAATGTATTTATTTTTTCATGTAATTGAATCAAAACAGTAGCAACCAATAAAACTGAAGCTATTTAGCTTCCACTTTCAAAACATCTGGGTATACTGCATATTGTCCTTTTATTGAGCTCTTAGTCCTTCCATCTTTAAATCCTTTTTTCCTTCATTCGGGCGTTCACATGAGGTCAACTCTTAAATTTTAATAAACATGTACTTTATATTTTTTATATTTCCATTTTTTTCTTGTCTACCCAGGTGACCATGGATGACTTTGAACTGTCATGTAAGGGTCTGTACCGTGCCTTAACCATCAGGGAGAAGTACATGAGGCTTGCCTATCAGCACTTTCCAAGAACAGCCTCCCAGTTCCTGCGTCAAATGGAGGGAGACGTGTTTAAAATTGAAGATGAGGTGCAACCAAGTGAGTAGACAGAAAGACCAGGTGCTAGTACTGTGATGCTTTTTACCAAACGCTGACAAATATTATCCATGAAACAAGATTTATTCTGTGTCTTAACTTTTTTGTTTGTTTTTACCAAATCTTTCAATACCCAGTGTTCAGTGCTCCTCCAAAGGATGGGGAGGACCCTTTTGACACCTTAGACCTGCCAAAGGATCTTGGCTATGTGGCTCGTATGAAGGATGGTCTTGTGTATGTGTATAATGATGCTGCAGCTGCTGACAAGCATCAACCCAAAGATCTGCCTCATCCAGACTACAACACCTTCATCGATGACATGAACTTCCTTATTGCTCTGATTGCACAGGGCCCGACGTGAGTCCTTTCTGAACTGTTTTTTTTAAATGATTGCGTGTCTTTGTATACAATGTTTGTAGATACCCTGTTTTGACTGTACACACTTGATCAATGTCTAGTGTTTTAATGTCTGTCCGTCTGTGTTTCAGCCCTTTGTGCTACACTAGTTTGTATGAGAAGGGCTCTAAAACATTAGCTTTAGTAAACTGATATAGTGAACAAACACAACGTTTTAGTTGCAAGAACGTGAAAGGTCTCATTTCAGTTTAAAAATATTTTGTCTCAATAATTTTTGTAATTTTAAATATTTAGGTTTCATTGATGCTCCGGACAAATGTTTCAGTGTAAAATGTGATTCTACAGCAGCGCAAAGAATTGTGAAAGGTCCACAAAACTTATTTACATTCAGTTTTGTTTTTCAAGAAAATCGGTTGGTTAGAACTGCAGTGCTTGTAGTTACAATTGAATTTACATCAAATTACAAAATACGAAGGCACTTTGCAGTATTGCCCACAGACTGAAACTAGAATTTCATCAACCTAGAGTCTTCTGCTAGCTTCTTTTTGTTTTGCAGGAAGACCTACACCCATAGACGTCTAAAGTTCCTTATGTCCAAGTTTAATGTGCATGAGATGCTGAATGAGATGGAGGAGATGAAGGAGCTGAAGATGAACCCCCACAGGGATTTCTACAACTGTAGGAAGGTATAGCAGCAGTTTCTGCCTGCACAAAATACTTTGAAAAACACTTAAACAAATGCAATCTGTTTTTCATCATTTTATTTTACTTGTCATTTATAACAAAATAATATTTGGGATAATATTGAAAATATGAGGGTAACCTATTAAATAAACTGTGCCTCTGCTGTAGCTCCCTCTAGTGACCACTAACAGGTGTCACACCAATCAAAACTAACTCTTTTAATGTGTTATTACTGTGGTATTTCAGGTGGACACCCACATCCATGCTGCTGCCTGCATGAACCAGAAGCATCTGCTGCGCTTCATTAAAAAGTCTTACCGTATAGATGCTGACCGAGTCGTGCACAACCTCAAAGGGAGGGAGGTCACCATGAGAGAGCTGTTTCAGTCCCTAAACCTGCATCCCTACGACCTCACTGTGGACTCTTTGGATGTGCACGCTGTAGGTTTCCTAATAGAAATAGATCAGATCCATTGGATGTGAATATACATGCACAAAAGAACACATTTTTAATGTCTGAACATGTTTACATACTTTCTATATTTGAACAATTTTTCAACAGGCCGACAGTGGCTATTCAAAAATCTTATGAAAGGCTTTTTGTAAATTAAATATATTTTTTTGTCTTTATTAACCTTTTTTGTGAAGGGGAGGCAAACATTCCAGCGCTTCGATAAGTTCAATGCAAAGTACAATCCTGTTGGAGCCAGCGAGCTGCGGGATCTGTATCTAAAGACTGAAAATCACATCGGTGGAGAATATTTTGCTACAATTATTAAGGTTGGTTTGTACAAACCTAATTCTAAAATGCAAATGTATTTTTGAAAAATGCATTTTATATTTCTTTTAACAAGACAAAAGTGTAAAGGAAGCACTGTCACAGAAAAACTCCTTAGTATTTAGTAAAATTAAATAATACCAGAAGTATTGAGCATTAGCTTATATTAAATGTTAGGATAATGATATTATAAACACTGATATATCCATTGTAGATATAAACAAATCAAGTAAACATGCTAGCTATTACAAATATGTTAATAATGACATTTAAACTCATGTTATAAGCTAAAGATGGCATCACTCCTACTAATCATAGTAGACTGTAAATTAATTTTAGCTGAAATGCCACTATTGCCCAACAAGCTAAATTTAGCCTAATACGAATGTTTCTTTTTATAAATAATAATAGGAAATGTTTATATTCTAAAGCCTATAGCATATAAACTGTTAGGGATGGCAAGCTAGGGTTTGCTAACGTGCTATTAGCATGATTGCTAATTAGCACAGGAGCGTAGGCTAGCATATTACCTAATTAATATAGTGGATTAAGTTAGCAATTACAGTCCGCATTTTGGTAATGTTTGGCATTTTAGCTTATGATAGCATATAAGCTGTTGCTAACAGAGTACTTAGTTTATTTTAGCCAACATGCTAAAGTTAAATGTTTGCTAATATTAGCATTTTAAGCTAATGATGGCATGTATGTTTCTATTAGAGTTAGCTACTACAAGGTAAATTTCTAGTGCTAGCAAATACACAAATCCTTGCATTTTAGGTAACTATAGCTAATCATTTTTAACTTATGAAATATACTCTACTCTTATCATTGCAGATAGTTAGATACATTTTTTTTATTTCCCTTTGGGATTTATTTGAATTGAATTGAAAGTTAAATAAAATGTTATTATTAGTCAACACACTAATGTTAGAATTGTAACTAACCATAGCATTTTAAGATATTCACACCATACAATCTGTTTTCTTTTGTATTTATGTATGGGTTCGCAGTTGACAACTTTTAAAAGTTATTGAATGTTTTCTATTTTTATTAAATTTTGGCACTTTTGGACCTCCACACATGGTTAGGGGGGGGTGTCAAAATTAGATCTGAAGGGAAAAATTTTAGATAAACTTTAAGGACAAACGTTGCACAGAATAGTCACCATTATTTCCTTTGAGGGCAGAATCTTGTTGTCTACTCTGTACATGCCAAACGGTCAGACTGTTACACAAACACTATTTGATTTTTCTCTTAACTTTCTTTTCGACCATCTTATATAAAAGTTTTGCCTAAGTAATAGCACAGACCTTTTCATGTATAGTATTGTCAGCTTATTACATGCATACATAGAATTAGGGTTTTCTTAATGCAAGGGATGAAATGCGTATCGTGGGGAAAATACCATCAGGAAGCATGAGAAGTGATATTATTGTTGCATACATACATAAAAGAATAGCTGTGTCAATTTCTAAGTACTACATTTTAATTTTTTTTACTTGTCATTTTTTTACATAAAGTGAGGAAAGGTCTTAAGTATTTACCCTGTTATCACCAGGAAGTAGCTACTGACCTGGAGGAAGCCAAGTACCAGTATGCTGAGCCTCGTCTGTCTATCTATGGTTGTAATCCCAACGAGTGGGGCAAACTCTCCAGTTGGTTCGTTAAGCACAGAGTCTTCTCTCAGAATCTTAAATGGATGATTCAGATTCCCAGAATCTAGTAAGTTTTTATCATTTTATACAATGACCCCCACTATGACACTTTAAAGGCAGAGTTTTCCTGTTTTGGATATGTTTGTGATCTAATACTCTCAACCCCTTTTTATGTGTAATATGCACTTTCGCAACACTGAAACTTCTCCGGAAGGATAAATGAACTTCTTTTGTATACTTTCAACTTCAGTGACATCTTCAGAGGCAGAAACTTTGTACCACACTTTGGCAGGATGTTGGAGAACATTTTCCTTCCCGTGTTTCAGGCCACCATTGACCCACAGTCCAACCAAGAGTTTAGCATCTTCCTCAAGCATGTGAGTCAGGATAAAAATCAACTAAATGTATAATCAAAATTCAGAAAACAATAATTTTGAAACTATTTGTGTGACCTAACAGACAAATGGGCATAAGATTGCTTAGAATAGAATGTAAGCTTTATATCCAATGTTATAAACTATTTTCCTCTTGATGTGCAGGTGACAGGATTTGACAGTGTGGATGATGAGTCCAAACACAGTGGCCACATGTTTTCTACAAAAAGTCCAAAACCAGAAGAGTGGGATATTGCCAAGAACCCCTCCTACACTTATTATATCTATTACATGTACGCCAACATTGCTGTTCTTAATCAGCTGCGTAGGTGAGTATCTTTATTTGCCCAAACACAATTAATCTTATTTAACTTTTGCACTGCTGGTTTGATTCTAGAAATGAAATATAGTGTTTGCAGTATTTTCAGGGAAATTTCTCTGTTTACTTGCTTTCTTCTTGCTTTTTAGACAGAGAGGAATGAACACATTCACATTCAGGCCTCACTGCGGCGAGGCTGGTGCCATCACCCACTTACTAGCGGCCTTTATGACTGCTGACAACATCTCTCATGGTCTTAACCTCAAGAAGGTCAGTCAGAAAGCATCATATTTTGAAATAAGTCCTGTCAGCTTATTTGCTAACCTTCTCCTAATATGGTGTTACAGTAAATTACTATTTAGTGATGGTATTTTTGAACTGAATTGCATTAAACTTGTCAGACATCTGTTAAGGACCGGCAGAATGGGAGAGGTTGAAGGAGTAGTTTGGCTATTTAGATGTTTAGTTTTGTTGAGAGGTTTTGAACAGACAGTATCTTTAAGGGATAGTTCTGGATTTTTGAAATTAGGCTTGGTAGAAGATTATAACCAGTTTATGTGTATTTCTTACAGTAGTTAATTCTCTTGGTATCTTCATTTAGTGTAAATCCAGATTGTTTAGTCCCAGAGGCTGAAACTAAGACTTAGTCCTAGAGGGGTCAAGACCAAATTGGACTTTGATCATTTTAAAACAACTTTAATCTCAATAATATCATTGGGCTTTATGTGAAGGCTATTTTATGAACCATAGTTTTGTTTTCAATGGGTGATTATTCACTCAGAAGGTGGACAGTGATCTTCCTTTGTGAAACATATGCAGACAAAAAAACATCAAAAAAGAAACTCCAGTGGCTGAGGCAGTTGGACTAGCAATTAGCTTCAGCCTCCACCACAAAATAATCTTGAATTGTACGAAATGAAGACACAATAGCATTATTTACTGCATGTAAGATATTAACTGCGTGTAACCTTTAAACAAAACCTAACTTTAGAAGTCCTGAACTATCCTATTAACTGCGGTACATAACAGCAATTTAAAGTTACAGAAAATAATTTTCACTAAAGAGTAAAATTAACATCGAGTCAGAGAGGAGATGTTAACTTGAGTTTGAAAGTTGGACTTCGGTTGCAATTTATGGTGCACTTCCTTTGTACTTGGTTACCCAGATTCTTGGTTGGAAAATCAACATGAACGCCCTTTAAAGTCAGAATTCCACCTGGGAATGTTTAAGCTTGCTGTGCAGCTTTGAATTTGGCTGCTATGAACACAGAATGTAGTAAGAGTTGTTGGTTTTTAACTAATTGAACCAGTGGAAAGTAAAGAGCTGTAAAATACCCATTGATGAACATGTTCCTTTAGTGTTGGATTGCATGAAATGGAGAGAAATGTATTGCTAATAGCAGCCAGCATCAAAACCAAAGCCAATTCCCACTATTTTCTGACTTGAAACTAGAACACCCTGAACTTGGGTTTGATGTCACAAAATCACTGCATATTTATTGCAGCATTATTGTAAACAAAGGCACCTCTGGCTCTTCAAAATCAAAAAAATAAATTCCTGTTGCATTCATTAAGAGATTCAAACATTAACCTGTTTATGTTGTTTGGCTTAAATGTACAGTAAATGCACATTTATATTTTTTGATGAAAGTAAGCATTACACTTTAATATTCAAAGTAATTCAGTTCGTTTTCTCGCTAGGTTGTCTGCCATATTTACAGTCGAAGTAACATTTTCATGCTAATTTGTACAGTGCATAAATCCATAACGTGGCATCTGGTGTTATTTTGTAAATGTGAAAAACTATTAAAGCACATTTTGTTTTGTTTATTAAAATAAATAAGTGCTTAAATTGATTTCTGCCATCTTGGATTGATGAATTCACCACCTCTCAATATACTTAGTAATTATGTATAAATTAGCACAATAAGCTACACCACCTATAGTAAGCACACGTTTTAGAAATTCTGCATAGAGTAGAAGCATTTAGCTTTAGTTGCACTTTAAAATAGCTCCCTGATTCTCCAAACTGAGATCACCCTGACTGCTGTCTACTAAAAGATACATATATGCTTGTTACTTCTATAAGATTTGAACTATCCCTTACCGTATTTTTTTGCCTGTAAAGTATTATCACTGTTGGTGTGAACAATCTTTTGCTGGCTCAAGTGACAAATATATATTTTGGGACTTATCAGATTTCCAGTCTTTGACAAATATCTTTTCTTGTAAACTCATTAGCTGTATCTGTCAATCTTTCTCATACAGAGTCCTGTTCTTCAGTACTTGTACTTCTTGACCCAGATCCCAATCGCAATGTCCCCTCTTAGCAACAACAGCTTGTTCTTGGAATATGCTAAGAACCCCCTGCCGGAGTTTCACAAGAAGGGGTTAATTGTGTCTCTGTCTACTGATGACCCCATGCAATTCCACTACACCAAGGTCTGAGCTTATGGCGGGAATGATACACATCATAATGACATATTCATTGCGGTTTACAATGGGTATTATTTATTTCTATAGTTGTTTAAAATTCTGTTTTTTTAAGGTCAGAAGTTGGTCTTTTTGTTCAGTGTTTCATAGAGAACATTATGAATTGTCCTGTCCAACAAAAACATAAGTGAAAAAGTACAGGATGACTGTACATTGGACACATACAAAAGAAACAGAACAGATGTACAAACCCTTATTTAACTTAGTTTTCATGTTCACAGGAACCCCTAATGGAAGAGTATGCCATTGCAGCTCAGGTCTTCAAGCTAAGTACTTGCGACATGTGTGAGATTGCCAGGAACAGTGTACTGCAGAGTGGCTTGTCTCATGAGGTAACAAACAGTAAATGTCGTTATGTCACTGCTTTAAATGAAAAACGTCTTTGTATTCTTCTGGGACCATCCAGGCTTGTTCTGAGTAGATCCGATCGTCATAATTGGATTTTGGTTTTGTGCTACAGGAAAAGATTCACTACCTGGGGTCAGATTACCTGAAAGAAGGCCCAGAGGGCAACGACATCCGTAAGACCAACGTGGCTCAGATCCGAATGGCATACCGCTTTGAGACGCTGTGCTACGAGCTCAACCTCATTAAGGAGGGCTTGAAGGCAGAGTGAACCCTGTGAAAACACACAAACGTTTAATCAAAACATATCTGTAATGGGTTTGTAGAAAGGCTTATGCATATGTTTTTCACAGTATGACTTGTGAATCTTAAAGAAACAGACACTTTTGATGAACTACTGGTCATTCTGAGAAAGAATTGTTTTGATAAATGGCTTTTACCATGTACTCCAGAAGGAGAAACATCATGTATAAGAATGAATGGAAATAAAACAAAAAAAATGACAATTATCTCTATTTCTTCTTGTTTTGTTTTTTACCTGCGTAAATTTGCATTGATTTAGTCATCTTCAAGTTACTTAACTTGAAGCAGCCGTTACAACATCCTTAATACATATGTGAGATCTATGTGAGTTGCAGGTGCCAAATGGACGTAGGCAGAGAGAAAATAAAAATGCATGCACAGAAACGGGAGTACAAATAGTTAAATGTATGACGTGACCCTGAGAGGAGACTCACCAAGGTTTTGTTGAAAAATACATGTAACTGTTGCTCTCCCAGTCTTTCAGAACCAATTTTGTATGACTGGTCCTTCATTTTTATAAATTGTTAAAGTCCCACAATTAATTTTGTTTTATGGTTTCTTGTCAGTGGTGCACCATAAGATAATTTAGGCTGTTAAATAGATTGTAACATTGGATTGGTTAACCTGCATTGCAGGTCCACTTCAGACCAATCTCTCTGACTAGGAGCACTGTTTCTGCCTGCTGACTTTAACTAGTAAATAAATAAATTCATAAATTCTTGATGCTAAAGACTATGAAATAACTGCATTTTAGTTAATTAATTATATGTTTAAGTCACTTAAGAATTTCTTAACTGAATTAACTGCCTTTTGTTGTATCAGCACAATCAAGAGGAACTTTGTTGTAAATGGTCATGCACATTTTATGAAGTTGCTTGATTTATCATTTTGACTTATAACATTGTTTTAAATTCCATAATGAATGCCAATTTAGGTGTAAATGGTAACAAACATCGGCATTAGCAGTTAGGTGGGTTCACTTTTAAATAATACATTTGTATTTAAATAAAACATAATTATTTTATTGTTTTACAGCAATTCTTATGTTCACGTTTACAAACTTTTCTCTTGAGGGAAATATGTAGGCTAGGTACCCAGCAAACCTAAGTCTCATTTATATTTTTTAACATGTATTGTGGTGCAGACGAGGGTCTAGTGTCTAAATTTCCCAGGACACGTGAAGACAGCAGTACTTATTCATGTTGACAGCTGCAGGAATTGATACGGTGACGTCCTCCCACTTGAAGAACTCAAAAAAACTTTCTCACAGTTCAAAACTGTATCATGCTACCCAGAAACACATAGAGAGAAAACCGGATGTATGGTGTCTAACATAATAAACGTCGAGAAATATTAGTTTCACTCGAAGAACGCTGATGTTTTTGTCGTTCTGTATAAATTTCAAGTTTTATTTTGAAAAGCAGACCCGGATGTGGTACCTTTCTATCTGACTTAACAGTCATTGTCCAGCGGCAGGGCGAGGAGTGATTGGTTTTATCTGCTTTTCTTTTTGTCAGTAACCGCTTCTTTAAAGCTGTAGTTATTATGTACAGGTAGTTGAGTAGGCGACTCGTTTTCACGGTCTGAAGCAGTCGGTTCGGGTTAGAGGAAGTTTCCAGTAACTGTAGTCAGACTCCCAACGTTTCCACCTCCTCAGCCTGAACGATGAGACCGAGGGGATTTTATGTTTATCATTTTTTTAGGAAGGAACGCAAGTCGAGGACATTAATTTAACTGACCGTTACGAGCTGCAATGGTAAGTAAATACACTTGTACAGAAATAATAATTATTAACGCGTTATTTTGACTTTTATTAAACTTCTATGATTCTTTGTTTAAGTTAACGATAGCTGAACATTGTTTTGCATTCAGTTGCTAAATGAACATTACCTCAATGCTAACTAATTTATGTCACATTTTGCCGTATAAAAAACCCAGTTATTACCTTATATAAATTTCCAACATAATTCTGCGCGATTTAATAATTTTGTTCAAACATATTGAGCAAATTAAACATTATTTTTAGTATAGACGTATTTTCGTGGTGATCTTTCAGCCCATGGAGTGTTTTTTAACACCCTACCGAGATTTATTTGCCTGCTAAAACAGGAAGAGTGTATTATTAAGCCCTCATTCAGAAGCTGACTTATGTAAATCATATCCAAGTGAAGGAAAAACTGTGAAGTTGACGAATCACGGAGTGTATACCCAGGGCCCCTACTATTTTGTATTGCCAGCCTTACAAGTTAAAGGTTTCTAAACGTTTTATGCTAAATAGTAAAATTATCATGTTATGATGGTCTTTGGTGGAGTCCTCCAAGCGAAGCTAAAGCTTTATATGTGGCTGCTGTTTGATCAGTAATCTAAAGACTCTTTATCTTAGCTCACTCTTTTATCCTGGCTTGTTGCAAACCAGCAGTTTTCCTTTATTACAGCATTAACTGTCACCAGTGATCATAAGCTAGGGTTCTTACAACGCCTCACCTACAACATGTCCTGTCATGCTGCCCATCTTTGAGAGGGCGTGTTGGGGTGGTAACTAAAGGTACAATTAGGTGTAATTTGATTGTCAAGTGATGACGGGGTACATTAGATCTGTCTGGTTTCTGTGTAACCAGACTGATATGTATACTGGAATCAAGGTTTTAAAAAGCTATGGTTTTAATACTACAACATATTTGAACGGCCAGTTGCAGAAGTGCCCCAGAATGCGCCTGGTTGTATGGAGCATAGAATAATGCAGCGCTCCACATCCCTCACCTGTTGCTGCTGATCAGCTACCTGACTCGTAGACTCGTACATTTTTCCTGGCTTACAAGAAAGACTAATTTGACTGCTTGGAGATATTTTCTGCCATCAAAAACTCGGTCATCCTGTAAAAATAACAGGAGCGCCACCCAAAACCAAGGTTACACCGTCTTAAAGCTACAATTGGCACGCTATGAGTGACATGTCTGTTAAGCAGTGGACTGCAGGCTAGGTACCCAAGCTTTTATCAGCTTGTTAGACGTGTGTTCTCTGTATCAAACAGAACGGAAATAGATACAATATTCTGTACAATAAACACTTGAAAAGCACAGAAAATACATTTTGGGGGTGTTTATATGAGATTTTTAATTTATACAAATCCATAACAACAAACAAATATTATTGATAACTGCTATTTTCAATACATTATTTAATAAGCAATATGTATGATTATTAGTTTTCTGTTTGGAAATAAAATAAATTAAATCAAGGCAATACATTTCTTTTAATTTTGCGTTAATGCCACGAAACTGGGTTTACCTTACGGCTTCATACCATGAGGATCTCATACCGACCCATGCTTATTTGCCACTGCTAGAGTAACTATCATGCAGCTAGTATTGGCACTATTTGCCATCACATGGTGTGAACATAGCTGAGATCAGTGGTCACAAATCTCTCGTCACCGTTATTACAGACAGGCTGCTGATCTATTTTCCTGCCGCTCAGGAAACCCAACTCATGCCTTCCTGTAAAATACACACAAATGCTGCAAAAGTGGGTCCGTTTGGGAGATGTCATTTCAAGGTCTGGCATTTTTGGGGCAGCATTCCAGTGCAGGCGCATATATTTAATTTAGGTCAAACCGAACAAAAGCATCACTTTTCTGGCCTTCTCATACTTAAATCCACGGTCTCCCCCGACCCTCCTCTTGTGCTACTCTGCAGGAATGCAGCTCATAGAGTTATTATGATTGTGAGCGGTGCTGAAGAACTTTACCATATCTCTCCCTTCTCCAGATCCTCTCGGCTTCCTAATGTGTAACGTGTCCTCATCGTTTGGCTCCAGCGAGAGGAGCCGCTGTGCACAGGCTTACAGCGATTGTGTTGATGTTGACTCAGAATATGAGTCACAGTGGATCCAGTTCTAAATCAGCAAATGTCTGAGGCCATTTGTTATCACTTTATGTGCCACAGATACAGACATTTAGACCCATATATTTATATTGTGTCTGAGAAGTAGCTGAATCTCCTGTATTCCATTCGTCATTCGTGCATGCAAAGGTAGATGTGGTTGAAATGCTTTCCATCGTCACTTGTCACTGCCTCTTTATGCACGTCTTGTGATTTATCTACTTTTTATCTTCTGAGGTTAAATGCTTAAAACTCCACATTATTTTCTATAGGCCCAGATTAGAGTCAGTAAGACCGTGCGTGTGGTTGTAATTGAATGTGTGAGTAAAATACCAAAGGTTATACTTGTAAATCGGGTTTTGTCACCCTGTGAAATAAATCTGCCAGAGACATACATGTCTGAGCATGTGTAGAAAAGGAATTTGTGTTGTCAGAAACGAGTGTGTGAAGTTCCACCCGAACGATAACTAATAGGAGTGCACATACAGATGTGATGAACAAGGGTAAGCAGCTTTTCACACATACAAGGCAAACAAAAAGAAAAACAGCAAGTTCTTTTTTATTTCAATTTCTCACTGGTTTCTCACACAGGATGAGTACGCTTGATTTAAAAATTTCTTGTACTGGGTTTTTTTAGTGGTGATGCGCAGACAACAGTTTTGGGGCCAGTATTGTTTTTTGTGAAGCTGTATGCAGCCAATCCTTTGTCTTTAGGAAGTATATAAAAGAAAAGAATTACGATATACGAAAGGTTTATTCTAGCCTTCCTTCAGCGAGTGGCCAGTGATTTCATGCTGCATATGTTAGTGATTAAAACAAGGTTTAAACGTTATTTTAAGACAAAACGGAGTTTTTTTTATTTTAAACAGTCTCTGTTATATTAGCTGTTAGCGTGACCTCTGTGTGTATTCCCTGCAGAATGTAGACCCTTACCTTAACTCTGAGATTTCTTTAAAGCTGCAAAATTTTCAGTTAAAGATGTTCCATAGGCAACTTTTCCTGTACTTCGTTCAGCCTTCTTGTTATCTGCTCAAAGCCTTGCTCTCTCTCACTCTCTGGCGACCTAAATGAGCTGCAGACACATCTTGACATGTTGTAGAAGATCCAGTTTCTTTTTAAAGAGCTTTTTACATCTCTGTTTCCTCTGACTTTATTTTAAAACGCATCACTGTAGCTGAAAATTGCAAATTTTAAGTGTCTTTCACTCTGTAACAACTTCTACATTGAAAAGTGTTCTTGGTATCGCAACCTGGAAGCCTAGAAATGGCATGCTCACTGATCAAAAGAAAGATTTTGGAGCAACCAGCCTGTCATTGTTTATGGCCAGTCGAGCCAAATATTGTTCGACTCCGCCAATAATCCGACTGACTTCCAGTGCATCTCTAATACAGATCAGAAAAGCTCAACATTTCGTCTAACTTCACAGTTTTTAGATGACAAGAACACATTAACACATTCACAAGTCAGAAGGGAGCCAAATTAGTTGACATAAACTTGTAAAAGTGAAGTAGAATTTCAAAATGTTCACAAACTTTAAGTTCTCATGCAGTTTTACTCCACAGGGTGAGGAAGCTTGGTTTGAAATTCATAACTCTGCAATCCTTTTTAACATTATGTACTCAATATCTTATTGGCTCTGACTTGAGCCCATACTTTCCAGTCCTCTGATAGATAGCTTTGTCCAGATGCAGTACTTTGTTGTGTCACTGGCATTTCATATTTAGCCTGCGGTGAGGTTTTACGATGACAGCAACACAGAATTCCCCTCAGGCTGATGGAGGGTTTGGACAGCGTAAGCCACAAACCAGCTGCAGAAAGTCGTGGTAATCTTGTTCCCTGTCACTGTCTTTCTTTCTTCTTTGAATTTATTTTTTGCAGCCGGTCCTTTCCGACCCATATGCTGTTCCTTCCTCCACCTTTTAAAAACTCCGTCCTGGTGTTGCCTTTTAACCCCTTTGACCTCACAGTCTGGACTGTTTTTAAAGCAATAAAAAATTTTTTGTCTTTGCTTCTTTTTAGATTGTTTATAAGATGAGACGAGGAAGAAGTGACTCTTGGCTTGTACAAGAAGACCTATTATGATAATAAGGAAGCAGCTGTAAATCTATTTGGTGATAACCTCTGGACCAAACAAGTGGATTTTTGCTTTCGTGTTTGTTAAAAGGCCTTTTATGTGTTTACTTATGGAGAACTTGGGATGAGCCTCTCAACATGCTAGCTCTGGGGGTGGAGCAGGACAGGCGAGGGCTTGATCAGGTCGATCGGCTGCAAAAAGAGGCCACCACTATCCAGCAGGGCTGGCAGTCAGGTAGGCCAGTCTTGCACAAGCAGCGCATTAACATTAAGGAGAAGATCTCTCAGTGGGAGAGTCGGAGTCAGCAGAGCAGCAGCCAGGATGCTGGATTCAAAGTACACCCTCCCCTTGTATCCAGAACTCTGTCAGGAGACCTACTTGGCAATGGCTGTTCTAACAAAAGCTATGGAGTAGGGAATCATGCCAGAGATAGCCGTGCAAGAGCAAAGAGTACGGAATTGGATTTTAGGGAATCTCCGGCACATAATCAGCACAATGTTGCTGGTCGAAAGTCAGAACCGTTGAAGAAATTTCCCACTCCAGTTTCAACCGCATCTCCTGGAAAAAACAGCACAACACAAACTTTTGCCTCTTCTGAATTAGAAGTGGACACTCTTTCTTCAGCCGACCCAGTCTTTTCAGCCCATGTTGATTCAAAAGTGGATTGCATTCCAGACATCTTAATAGTCTCGAAGCCTCAACCTCCATCAGCTGGCGATCAAGAAGACAACATGCCTGCTGGAAACTTCTACACTTCACGGGGTTTCTGGCGAAAACTCGAGGGGGACAGGCTTCTCTGGGAGAACGGCAGGAGCAATGCAGCTGAATCCCGACCCCCACCCAAACCGCTGCGCACATTCCAGTATCGTGGAACCCACAACATGAAGCCCGCGGTGCAATGGGACAGCGGATCCCCTCAGAACAGCAATCACTCTAGCCTGAGGAGCAGGAGGGTCGTAAAGCCACCAAACTTCCCACCTCCGCCGTGTCCTGTAATAAAGAGCCAAGGGCTATCAAGGCATAAAAAGAACAGGTAAGGCCAAAAAGCAAATCACAAGTAATGGTTTGTTACGTTTGGTAAAACATCTTTTATAAGCCTTTTATTGATAATAAATGAAAACAGCGGCATCTTATGAAATGTCAGAAAGCTCAACCAAGTGAAAAAGATTTTTTGAGGAATGTAACAAGAGAACTAGAATCCCTCCTGAAGTCAGGAAAATGCCTTGAACCATCATTCCATATGAACATGGTTGCCATGCATAATAAGTGAAATTTGCAGATGTTTTTACCACTTCTGATCCCATTAAATCAATCGTATACACAGCACTGTTCAACCTCTATCAATGGGCCTGTTCTTTTAGTGTTAAACACACAGACTTGGAAGAAATAAGTCTATATTGCCAATAGTAGTTGGGACCACAACGATTACCAGATCCTGCTGGTTTTCTTAATTGCAGCTCAAATCCACTCAGCTTGGATGTGGCATTAATTCCCATATCCGTATCCCCTGGTTCTGATTTCTGAGGCTAATGGACGTTGGAATAAGTTTGAATTATTATTATTATAAGCCCCTAAAGGTGTGTGCCTTCAAGCTTAATGCATTGTTATTTAATTTTTGGGACTCTTATTTTGAAGTAAGAAAGGCAGAGCCAACTAATAAACATGCCTGGTCGGCCTTGCTAGCAAAAGTCTGTTACAAAAAGCATTAAAGCCCCCACTATTTGAGTGATGCACAAGATGCAAACGATTTGTTAACCAGGTGAAAATATGGTGACTTTAAAACTGTAAGCTGCTAAAGACTGAAAACTGTTGTCTTCTTTGCAGCCTCGTATCAGTGGCTGAACATGATAATTCTGCACTGATAGAGAATAGAGATTCTTTAAAGAACCGCTTCAGATTTATAAAACCTTTTTTCTATCTGTGAAAACTAAAGAAATTGATAGTTTTCCCCAAACTTTGCTGAAATCTTGTTGTTCTTGTAGACCCAGTATCTCATCTTGTCTCATGAGCTGATTCTATTGTTACACCCCTAAACCTTAGCATGGATTAAATGTTACTCACTGCTTATTGAGCATCTGCTGTTTTTAAACACGTTTCTTTTTGGGCAGGGGGGGCAGTTGGGGGGTGGGGTGGGCTGGGATTGTATTGTCAGAGTTTAATTGCTGGATGGGGGTCGCATTCTGTTTGGCAGCTCTGTTCTCTATTGTCTACATGTGGCCTAGTTTGTCGGCAACGATGGGTCCAGGTCATCATCTTCATCAGCATGTACAAACACAGACCTGCTTACATCACCACAGGCAGGCCAAACTGCACTAGCTGTGCAGTTTATTTACAAATAGTTATAGTCGGGAGAATCTCTAACATCTGTTTTGGAGTATAGTAACCGTTGAGCGATTGCAACAATCTACTCCTACAAACTAAGTTTTCGATCACGTTTTTTGTGTTTTCTACTCTTTTTTTTTTTTTCATCATGCAGAGCACTTTGAATTGCTTTGTTGCTGAAATGTCCTATGCAAAGAAACTTGCCTTGCCTTTTTTAATTCGATGTAATCCATTTTCTCAGTTAATTCAAAACGATTTGAACCCCCGTTTGTGTTTGTTTTCCTCCATGTTTACCAGCTTCAAATGAAGCTTGTGCATTACAAAATACGTCCATGGGAGAAAACATCATCCTGAAACGACATTAAGAAATAGTTTCTGTTTCTGCATTTCACCAAACTGACTGTTGCCGTACTACATTACAAAGGCATCTAAAGCCGAGTAATTGGGAAACCTTTTTTAACCTCAACACATGTGGTAAGAATGCTCTCATTTTATTTCATGCAAGCTTATCGTTTTTGTTCACTTTTTGCATCACAAAGGAACTTTTTTGGGACATTTTTTGAATGATAAAAGATGCATGGGTCGGGGTTTTACTGGCCGGTATCTATTTCCATTTTGTTTGATTCAGATTCTGACAGATCACGATTTTTTTGTTCTAAGAACTATAACACATTATTAAAGAAAAAGAAAATTCTTATTTATTATTTGATTGGGGTTGTGTTTAGCGTTACATGATGATCCTCATTCATGCATGAAAGTGCTTGTCCCTAACCTTGGTCAATTGTTTTTATTAAACTCAGAAAAGTGCTGGTGATGAGTTTAGGAACTGAAAATTGCAGAAGTTTTTTAAGTAATTTAAAGAAAGTAAAAGAAAATCAGCTGCGGATCTCTGATCAGGTGAAAAGTGGCCAGTTGGTAGTTGTGTTTCAGTTCAAAAGCAATGTGTTAAAGAATATAGATTTAAAAACAACCGTCTGTCCTTCTTATTGACCACATTCTCTTCTTAACGCAGGAAGTCCTTTGAGTATGAAGATGCAGCGCATCTGACGGCCCAGCAGGGCACTGTGGGAAACGGAGACGTTCACCCTAACCTTTACCATGCCTACTCTGATGACAATATTTATGAGGATATTGTGTGTAAGCCGAATTCCATGTATAATATATTCAAAGTGACAGTGTGGTGGTGTTGATGAATATATTTTCCAGATTATGAACAGTTAATTCTTTTACACAACAGCAAAGGCAGGAAATCATTGACTGGTGGGTGGCTGTCATTTAACAATGTCTGACTTATATAGGATGGCTGTTGTCACTTATGACTGTATAATGTGTCTGTTTTCTTCAGTTCAGATTTTAGTCATTTCCCACCAGAGCTATTTCAGAAATGTGCTTACCAAAAGGTCCCTTTTCCCTTTTTTTTGCACACAGATTTGTATTGCTCAACATGTTATTATGTCATGTTTAAAATAAAACATCTTTAGATATGTTTCAGATTGTGTTGGGGTGTGGCTAAGATCTTTAAAATATATGTTTAAATTGCCTTTTTTTTTACCAGCACCTCTTAAAGTGCTCGGACATAAAAATGTTACGATTCTTCGAGGTTTCAGACTTGTCAGGTCATGAAGTTTGACATGATTTACATCTTCCAGTTTTCCTATCTAATAGTTTTTGTCCCTGACCAGCTCCAGGTGAAGGGAGCAGGGATTACCCCTATGAGGATGTCAAGCTGTCCACCATGTGCCTTCCTGGAAAGCCTCCAGTTCCAAAGGTAAAGAAGGATTTTCCAATAACTTTTGGAGTTCATTATTAGGCATGTCCCAATCAGGATTTTGTTTTGTTTTCATAACCGATCTGAGCCATTTAACTATAGGCATTAGCTGTGCGGAGTCCCAGTCTAATACTTGACAAATGTTGTTCCACTTAACACTCTTACTATTGACATTCTTGATGCAGCAGTCTCAGCTTTTCCTGACCGTGTCAGATATTTTCTCCCCACCGCAGTTTATGCAGGACAGCCTTTTATTTCTGAATATATGTCTCACTTGAATCAGAGATCTGTTGCAGCCAAAACAGTCTGTCTTTCCAACACATGGAAAAAACCCACTTTCATTGTTTGGGAAAACTTAGATTTGTTACATCAGCAGTATAATTTCAAGGCCTATTATGCGAGACAGACAGACAGAAAAACAAATTTCTCCATGGCTTGCTGGGACTGACAGAATCACATGGTGTAGATTAACGACAGCTGTTTGGGAGTTGAATCTAATCAGGAGCTCTGACAGCCGCTCGAAGATGCCTTCATCAGGAACCCAAGCTGATGCCTGGGTTTGGATCAGGACATCCCTATTCATTCCGTTTGTTATTTCTGTATGGGCAAAATGAAATGGTAACAATCTCCCCTGATTTCTATAGAAGGGATAATTGTCATTGTATCTAAACAATGTCCTAATTCGACATTTCCTTTGCTTTAGTTTCCTGACAAGCGTCAAACGTTGCATGGATATGCTGGAAAAGTGGAGAAGAAGGTATTTCAGGCATTGTCAGCGTCCAAATCTTTAACCTTTGCAGATGCTTCAAAACCAGCAGCACCTCGTCACACGAGCAGTCAGAAAGTTCACAGGACTCCGCAGGTAATTAGCTAATTTTGTGTGACTTGTTGCATCTAAATACTTGAGCTGAGTGGGAAATATTACGCTGTAAAAGGATGAGTCACGGTTACAGTTGCATAGATGGGGGCGGTAACTTGCTGAGCAGGAAGGAGAGGATGCTGAAAGAAACAGATAGGAGTGGAGCAAACCCCAAGTTCTTCTTGCGAATTTTAAACGGTGCCTACAAGAAATACAGACGTGTAACTCATGGCTTTGGGAAGCTACTGGACAGGAAGAAACTTTAACTACAAGGTAATTCACCAAACTCATGAATATCTGCGAGTAGACAAGGGTTGAAGCTTTGGAACCTACAGGACACTTTTACTGTGTTGTTGGTGTGTTGGAAAAATCCCACAAGTTCATCTTGAGATCTTGTTTTAGCATGTTTTTGTTAGAATGTCTATTTTTTTCTACTCAAAAGTATTAAATATGTAAAAACCGTGACATAAATATAGCTAAATTATTGCACATTTCATCATATTTATTACATGCTTTACATTGGAACAGACACATTTACCTATGTATTTGTTTTAGCTATAGAGTATTGATGTAATATTACAAAGCTCTTTGTCTCAGTCATACACATTTTTGTCTTGAAACAGCAGCGCTCCTCTTAGACAGCAGTTTCAACTTCCTCTAGTTGCTTGTTTCTGTCTTAAACTGTGCTGAAGGAGAGGAATGGTTCACTTTAAACAATTATCCATTTTCTCGTTTTTGACAGCACAACACAGAAATGTAAGAGAAAGAAATGCTGGAAATGTAAATATACCAGTGGCTCTCACTCCCCTGGTAAAAATGGAATGGGTTTTTGTGCTGTAAATATGCAACTCTATAAAAAAAAACCCGGTAACCTTGTTATATAGCCTTTGTGCACAACCTTTCTAATTTAAGTTGAGGATTCAGGTTAAGTATTTCTCAGCAGATGTCCGTTACCACTCCACATCTTCACTCAGCAATATTTGCCCACTCTCTGGCTTGGAAAGTTCTCTAAATTCATCAGATTGTAAGGAGATCTGTTGTCATCAACCCGCTTCGGGGGACTTCTGGCCATTCCAGAACTTTATATTCTTCTGCTAAAGCTATTCCTTTGTTGATTTGAATTTGCACTTCAACTTACGTTGAAGCTGAAAAGTAAAATTCCTTTTTGTTTCCATTTCCTAGCAGAAACACTTGCATTTTGCACTGTACATAGCTTCTTCCACCATGTTAAAAACCCCAGTTCTAGCCCAAAAAAACCCAAAAAAGCAAGCCCAGAGCATGACGCTGCTGCTACCGTGTTTCTCTGTGGGTGTAGGTTCTTTTGATGATGATTAGAGTCACTACAGAATGCTGCTGCAAGGCTTTTAATAAACACAGAAAGAGGCAGCACATCACTCCTGTTTTGGTCTCTTTAACTTGGCGACCGCTATATTTTAGAATCCATTTTAAACTCTAACTACTTACTTTTAGTCTCTAGCAGTTCTAGGGTCATATTTTATTACCTGAGGTTATAACTCTATTAGATTGTTGGCCACTGATTTTGGAATGTGTTGCATCCATCTTTACTCTGTCCTGATTCTACTGATTGAATGCAGCACAAGACTCATTTATTTAGACAGCCTTTTAACTAGATTTAGACTGTGAGATTATTCATGTTTTTGTGTTATGCTGTTTCATTTTTACCTTTTTAATACAGGAGCCTGTTGTCACATGAAGCCCACAACAAACATCTTCAATGATTGCTGCCCCTCCACAGTGTTGTTGTCAGCCTCCCTGACTGCTTTATGTCGGTTCTTTTGATGATTTTTAGCGAAACATCCAGTTTTTGGAATATCGCTGTTGTTACTGACTGATACTTTTTACAACTACATATTTTTGATATTTTGCAACTTCTCTGAGAAACATGACTTAGCTAATGATGCATGAGCTGAGCATCATTTCTTGTTCGTATGGTTCACTATACGTCAGTGCAAGTGTGAAATCAGAAGACTAAATAAAGAAATTAGATTAAATGGTGCTTCACTCAGTTATTTGGGTGTTCACACTTGTTCAACCTGTTCATTGACCCCCCTCCCTCATGTTAAATGTGGAAAAAGTTTAGAAATTACTTTTTACCAGGATCAATATTATGTCACAAAGCCTGGCTTTTTAACAGAGGCGTGCATAATTGCATTGACAAACTTAGACATCATTATGTCATGATTCTCTGTAACGATGAAGCTGTGAAGAACATGTCTATTTGTGCCTCTTCACAGTATATCTCCAAGATTGAGACCATTTTTGATGACAAGCGAGGGAGAAAAAGAGTGAAAAACCAAGGGCCCTTAGCACGAGGTAAGATCTGAAAACACAAACTGTTGCAAAAATGTCCAACAGTCACACAGATCAACTCGTCAGGAACATTAAAATGAGCCTCTTGGAGGAAATCCACAGCTTTTGATAATGCACTTACTGAAGGCTAGCTGTGGAAGGCCAAGCCAGTGATTATTAAATAAAAGGCTTACTATCTACAGGTGATTATGACTTGTCAAGTCTTTTTCATTCCCATACTTCTCTTTAATGTTTCCTACTCACAGCAGCAGAGGAGACCAGTGGGACAGAGAGCGACCCAGAGGACAACACCGACGGTATTGGCATAAAATGATCTGCAATTAGCTTTTATATTATTCTAAGGTTAAAATGTAAAGGTTTTTGTTTTGTTTGACATCTGAAAGATTTTGTTACTGAAATACCAAAGTAGCTTCAAGAATCTGAACAGGTTCCAGTTTTCTTTCTTTAAATGACCCTTTAGTGTAGAAAGGCATTCCACTGTATCACCACATTATCCCACCATGTGTTTAGCAGGTTCCAGAAGATCAGTTTACATCCAGTCCACACTGAGACGGCGGCCTGGATACCGCACCCTGGAGAGGGACTTGATTCAGCTGCAGCAGCAGAAGCAGCAGCTTTTCCAGATCTTTGTGGTGGTGTCGCTAAGAAAAACCTCCACAGGAAACGCATACTCTCCTGAAATTACTCAACAGTTCCCAAAATTGGTTAGGAGCCTTTTTAGTAACATTACTCTGCTTTGTTTCTGACAGAAGTCTACTTTAATTGCTTTCAATGAATTTAATCTGTTAGTACATGTTGTTCACATCCTTAAGAAGGAAATATTCCAGGTTGGCATTAGCTGTCATCTAACAAACATTAGGTGATAGTTATATTATTTTTTTACACTCTAATATTAACATTAACTATGAACATCTTTTGAAAACGAATACCAGTCAGTATAACTATCAGAGAAAAGACTGCTACTTAAATGAGATCATACTGACTGGTATCATTTTTAAATCATTTAATGGTGAAATATTTAGGAAATCACTCATTTCTCTCTATAGTTTGGAAAATAAATGAATCATTTTCAGTGAATGTTGCAGCTTTGCTTACCTACAGGCCTTTTATTTCAGTTTGAAAAGTCGTCCCGGCTCTCCAGAGAAGCTGAAGATCAACTGAATGTGATTCCTAAGTTCTGCTTCCCAGATCCCCAGGACTGGAAGCCCTCTGCACACACACCAAGGTCAGCTTTTACACTCCACTAACACTTTAAAAACCAAATCTATTACAACAAGGGCAGAATGTTAATAAAAACAGTTTACTGTCTACTTCTTCTTTTACTATCTCAAAGCTAATGTCTCCTTTTGTTGTCCTTATATATGCCTATTAATGTGATTTAAAATATTTTCTGTGTTTTCTTTCCACATTACGTTTATTACTCCATTCCCTCTTTTCCTGTTTATGTCCTCAGCTGTCAGCTGTAATCCCCTAATTGTTTCTGTAGCAACACACATAGCCCCCAGGGATAATTAAAGGAAATCTAATTAAATATTGTAAAGCGTTAAGGAGCATTGGGCATAGTTTTAATTTTTTCTGGGTATGGTTTGTTGTTGTATTGAGAATTCTGATCTCAACTTTCATAGTTTAAAATATTCATCTGTGACTGCAATAAATGGAAGCTGTACCTGTTCAGTGAAGCGTTGTTTTATAGCTCAATAGTCACCTTTTTAATATTTGGAGGCTTTGTTTCCATTTTTCTATAGATCCATTTATTATAGAGCATTGTGAATCCCGGGCATCCTGATTTAAAACATGTCCGTTTTGTTTTTCCGTTTTATCTACAGTGAGACCTTTTCCTTTGTCCTCACC
The DNA here is from genome assembly GCA_036173005.1 of Crenichthys baileyi. Classification (NCBI taxonomy): domain Eukaryota; kingdom Metazoa; phylum Chordata; class Actinopteri; order Cyprinodontiformes; family Goodeidae; genus Crenichthys; species Crenichthys baileyi. The sequence continues at coordinate 117,457 of JAHHUM010001185.1, read as the reverse complement.
GGAGAGGACGGTAGTCGCTGGTTTTGTTACTGCCGCAAGATCCTGGTGAGTGAGCACATGTGTTAATGTTTGAGTTGGAATTATTGCGTCCTGAGATCATGTGATTTCTGCGTGCAACTACCTGGCAGCTCGCCATGTGCTTAGTTACCATCTCTGAGTCACCACTAACTACCTCTGAATCAGTGACAGAGCAAAATGAATTTCATTGCTTCCTCCTCTGTTTTAATGGTGATGTGGTCTTATATATCACAGAGTCTTGAATCCATCTGTTGTTGTTTATGGTGTAGACAGCGTTGTATCTCTGTTGCTGGATGAGTCAGGGGTGCTGTCAGAGATATGCAGTGTTTCAGCTTTCCTCTCTTTGTAAACTGTTTTTTGATATATATAAAGTTTACTGTAAAAGCGAAACAAAAACTGGAAACAGGTTTGTATCTTGTGGCATGTTTTTTTTTTTTTTTTTTGCGAAGCATGTCCTTTGTACCCTGCTGTCTGACTTATGAAACTATCTATCTTCCAGCCCAGCGGAAAGGGGAAGAGGCTTCCTGAGGTGCATTGCATTGTCAGCAAGTTGGGTTGCTTCAACCTGTTTGCAAAGGTAAAGTAACTAAGGACAGCGCCTTGCAACAGTATTCATTCTCCTTAAATCCTTTTTTGCGTTTTGTCACCGTTAACCACATATTTCAATGTATGTTATCAGTAGAACGACAACCTTTAAACATATAGCCAGAACTACAAATGGAATGATTTAGAAGAGCGCAAAGTCATGTGTTAGAATGGCCTAGTCAAAGTCCAGAGCTGAATTGAGTTGAGAATCTGTAGCAATACTTTTTCATCCAATCTGACTGAGCTTCAGTTATTTTGCAAAGAATAATAGACAAAGGTTTCAGTCTGCAAAGCTGGTAGAGACACCCCGATGCAGCTGTGATTGTAGCAAAAGTATTTACTGAAGGAGGCTGATTACCGATGAATGCCATGTTTTTAGCTTGCTATGGAAAACATTTTCCTTCTAATTCACAACTAACTTGGCTTATAATATTAAATCCCGTCGAAATACATTGACATTTGTTGGGTGTAATGTGACAAAATGTGGAAAAGCTCAATGGGGGATGAATACTTCTGCAAGGCACTGTAGATCTTCACACGTCTCTGCTTGCAAGAACTTTGGCAGGAAGAATAAAGGGGTATATTTGAGGAAACTTCACTGTTAATTCTTTAATAAAGTTGGAAAACGTCAGACTATATGTATCAGACATGACTGGAAATAAATTGAAGGGTGATCCTTCGTATTCACTTGGTTTGTTTTTACAAAAGACATTGTGTGACTTTGATCTCCCACCCGTTCTCCAGTTGACTAAGACAGTATGTTTGATTAAGCCTGTTCTTCCTGGAGTCGCAAAGATCGGTTTGACTCTGTCTGTCTAGATTCTGGAGGAGGTAGAGCGACGCAGAGAAATATCCCCGGCACTGGTTTATCCTTTTATGCGCAGTGTGATGGAGGCTCCATTTCCCGCCCCCGGACGCACGGTTACCGTCAAGAGCTTCCTCCCCGGCTCTGGGAATGAGGTAACCCTGGAATCAAAAAAGGAAGTCTTGATTAGTAGCCGTGTGCCTCGTAACCACTCCCTGTTGCAGATCTAGAATGACTCAGGCCACATGTGGAGGCAGTAAGGGGGATTTTTTTCAGCTTTGATTGGTCTGTGTTGGAAAAGCCATGTGTTAACAGTCAACTGTAATCTACTTTGTCATTGCCAGTAACAAAATGAGTAAAGAAAGTACAATATCTTCCCATTAAAAATGCTACAAAAATCCACTGCATTCCAGAGTTTATTGACTTAACAGCCAGGTTATAGTCGGCCTGTTTTGTTTGGCTGCAGGTCCTTACTTTGTGTCGACCAGTGGACTCCAGGCTGGAGCATGTGGACTTCGACAGTCTGCTGCAGTGTCTCACTGTTGGGAAACTCCTCCAGGTGTTCGCTTCCCTTCTGCTGGAGAGGAGGGTCATCTTTGTTGCCGACAAGCTCAGGTAATATTGTGGTCACACGTATTGTCTGAAACCAATTGGCAACATACAGAGCTGTGAAAAAGTATTTACTCCCTTACAGATTTCTGCTGTTTTTGCTTTTTTTCTCCCACTTAAATGTTTCAAGTCATCCAATTATTGCTAATATTAAAGATAACCTGAGTAAATATAAAAGCAGCTTTTAAAGATTATTTCATTTATTAAAAGGAAGAAGTGATCCGACCACCCTGGTCATATCTGCCGTCAGATGTTTTTGATTACTGGCAATGAGTGTTTAGCATCACAATGGAGAAAGTTTGGCTCATACTGCTTTGCAGAATTGTTTTTATTAAGTTATATTAGAGATTTTTCCAGCAGGAAATCCTGTTTAGGGTCATGCCACAGCATCTGAATTGGATTTAAGTCTGGGTTTTGACTAGGCCAGTGTTTCTCAACCCTTGTCCTCAGATTCCACTGTCCTGCATGTTGTATGTGTCTTCCTGCTGCCACAGCTGACTTAAAGGAACCATGAATGAGCCATTCAGAGGTGGACTTGCTGGTGTGCTTTGGACCTTTGTCCTGCTGCAGAGCCCAAGCTTAAGATCACAAACTGATGGCCAGAATTTTCCTTTAGGATCTCTGCTAAAAGGCAGATTTCATGGTTCCATCAATAACAGCAAGATGTCGAGGTCCTGAAGCAGAAAAGCAGCCTCAGAGCATCATCATACCATCACCATGTTTTACTGCAGTGTGTACACCAGATGTCACAGGAAACACACCCTCCAAAAGGGTTTACTTATGTATTCACAGAATATCTTCTGGAAAGTTTTGGGGGTCATCAACATGCTTCTTTTGGTAAATATGAGACAGGCCTTTGTGGAATATTTGTTTTGGCCTTGGAGTGCTCCATTTTTGCCCAGTCTCTTTTTTTATTGTTGAATGATGACCCCTGACCTTAATGGAGGCAAGCTAGGCCTTCAGAACTTTAAAATGTTCTTCATTTTCAGATCAGCCGTCACAGAGTTTAATTGGGTTAATTTGCTGTTTTGAGCTGCGCTCACAGCAGATCATATTCTACTGAACCCATAAACGCCATTTCTGACTCAGTTCTTTAACACTGTTTGCATTTTATTAGGTGGTGATCATAAATCCTGCTGTAAAAGTTGTGTTTTAACTCTTGTTTTCCGAAGCTGCTGGTACAGATGAGAGATCAGCTTGTTTCGAACAGCGTTATAAAATAAAGTTAGTGATATTAGGGTGTTCTGTCTGCAGGGATTCTGGCATAAATATTATTCGTGTAGTTAAACTGTCTCCTTGCACTAGGATCTTTTATAGAAACTTAGTAAAACCTGGTGGTGTGTCTAGTGATATAATGACATGGTTCTGATTTGGGTGTCATCCTGTGGAAAAGCAAACCAGTTCTTTTACAGAACCAGTTACTTCTGTGGCTCTAGCATCAGCCCTATTTAAGAACTGGAACCCTGTTGATGGAAAAGTCCTAATAGAGAAGTTGAAATACACATAATGGTGGTATTTTTAAACAGTTTTTAACAGTTTATTATTGATTGGCACGTTTAGCACATTTAGCATCACTAACTTGTCATTTCTAAGTTGGAGATATGTCCACCTGGTGTCAGTCTTACAACAGGCTGTCAGCATTTCCAAATCCTGTCTGATTCATGAAAGTTAACAGGCATCTATCTTGTACTCTGTCTCTCTCAACCTAACAAGATCTCCAAAAAGAAGCCGTGACTTCTCACTCTGCAGCGGGCTGACTATCCACTGGCATTGGACTCCCACAACAAGCTCTACATTCAAACTTTAAATAATCTGGAAAATCGAATAAATATATATAAAACATCTGTTTATGTATAATTAATAATATTTCTATGTATATTTGATCTAAGTTAACAATATTTTGTAGGCAATAAGATTTATCTTGAAGAGTAAATTCAACCAAAACATCCCCATCATCAGCACAGGACCGATTGGTTTCAGCCTGAAATCCAACATCTAAGATATCAATACTGGATCATATTGGTCCCACGTTTAGATTTGTTGAACTTTTAGGATGTTTAATGATCCAGTTAGTTTCTCTTGGTGAAAAAAATCCATCATCAGCGAGTCTACTACTGTGACTCATGCGAAACATTATAACTGAGCTGTGTCTTGTTCAATGTTTTCTGTCCTACTGCAGTGTGTTATCCAGATGTAGCCATGCAGTGCTGGCGCTGCTGTACCCGTTCACCTGGCAGCACACGTTTGTCCCAGTGTTACCAGCAAGTATGCTGGACATCAGCTGTTCTCCAACCCCATTCCTTATAGGCGTTCTAGCACCATGTTTGCCGGAACTGCTAGAGCTGCCCATTGAGGAGGTACGTGTGTCAAAAGCCTGGAAACGTAGCTGGAAATCCCTTTCGTTTTCATCTTCGGTTAAAGGTTCACACATGGTTAAACACATGAAAGTCACACTGCTGCCCTGACTCACCTCAACTTTTAGTACTGCACCTTGTTTTATTAAGTAGCTTGTTATGAACTGTAAAGTCGTGCTGTCAGTAAATGTTCCTCTTTCCTGTTATCTTCCTAGGTGCTCATAGTGGATCTGTGTGCCGACAAGTTTGTCATACAGGTGTGTACACACAGGTATAATAAGAAAGGAAGGTGCGGTTCCAGTGGGAGAGATAGCTTTGCCTACACTTGTCGCTTGTTGGGTGGAGTGCTTTAGGGTGACAAAGAAAGTTATGTTGGACACACAGAGGCAGCACAGAGAGAAAACTAGGCAGAATATAAGCCTAGAGCAGAGCAACACAAACATGTCTGAAACTGATCTCCAAGATCTTAATTTCTCATAGTTAGAGACCTGACTTTCGTTTACTCTAAAGATGCCGATTCTATATAGAGAAAAATGTTCGGGCATGGTGTTGTTGTTTTTTATGAAAAACATTCTTTTACCAGCCTTCCTCTCAAAATCTAAAACTGGTATATAAAATTCTTATTCATCCGGAATCACGCACAAATTCTGTATTTATATACTCATTACATCAGGATTCAACCTATATACCCCAGAGCAACAAAATGTCAGTTGTGTTAAGACAGATTAAATGTTTAAATGGCATAATGTGACCTCTTGCTGCCTGTTGTTGTGCTTTACGTTAGCTCGGTGATGAAGATTGCATCCTGCCCAGTAAACTACAAGCAGCTCTGCAGCAGATCCTGGAGGACAGAGAGGATATTCTGAGACAAAACAGCGGAGACACATGTGGAGGTTGGTTTGACTGTCACCATGACATGACATATACCTGCAGGACCCTTACAGTAAAAGTATTTGTACCCCTCAAGTTGTTCCTCATTTGGACATGTTACAACAGCAAACCTCAGTGTATTTTATTGAGCTACTATGTGATAGACCAACATAAAGTAGAGGATCATTGTGACCATGATACATGGTCAGAATATTCAGAATATTTAAAAGATAAAAATTGTAATTCAGCCATCTGTTGGTCTGATACCCCTATATAAAATCCAGTGCAACTAATTACCTTTTAAAAGTTACCTAATTAGTAGAGTTTAGCCGTGTGTAATTTAATCTCAGATAAATGCAGCCGTTGGAACAAGGTGCTCTGGTCAGATGAGACCCAAATTATAACTACCGGTATATGGCCTGCACACTAAATGCTGTTTGGTGGAAAACTAATACTGCTCATAAACAGGCAAACATCATACCCACGGGGAAACGTGGTGGTGGCATTATGCCGTTGTCAGAGTTAATGGGAAGATAGGTGCTGCTAAATATAGGATTATCCTGGAAGAAAGCCTGTCACAGGCTGCAAAAGACTTGAGACAGAGGTTTAATTGCTAGCAGGACACCAACACTTTACATACAGTTAAACCTACAATGCAACGGTTTAGATCAAAGCAAACCTATGTGTTAGAATGGCCCAGTCAAAGTTCAGACCTAAATCATACCCCAACTAGAAGGGTGGTTCTACAACGTCCCAACTCTGGGGGGTGAATACAAATGCATCCTGTCCTTTACAAAATAGGATCCCCTCAGCATGATGCTGCCACTGCCGTGTTTTACTGTGGAGGAGGATTGAAAAAAACACGTATCATTTCCACTTCACCTGCCTTACTTTGCTTTAAAATACATTGAAGTGTGCTGTTTTAATTTGTGAAAAAGTTTAAGAGGTTTTAACATCTTTGCAGGCACTGTTGTAAAATTGCAAATCAAGTTTAGTGGTAGAGCAAGTAGACGTTTTATGAAAGTGTCATCTGTATTCTGAAGTGCACCTTCACTGGTGGATTATATAATGCTCCTGTCTAAATGTGTCCCATTTAGACCAGCAGGCCGACCTGAGCTCCCTGGTATCTGAGGGTTTTGTTCGGTTCTTCGTGGAGCTGGTAGGCCACTATCCTCTCCATATGGTGGAGTCCTCCAACGGAACCAAGGAACTTCAGCGAGAAAGCTTTCGCAAATCTCACCCCTCACGTGGAGCCCGGCAGTTTCTGCAGCTCTTTATGGACACACAGATGTTTGCTGGTTTCATTCAGGACAAAGAGCTGCGCAAGGGAGGAGGTAAACGAGGTAAACGATTTTCTCTTGGGAGGATTTACTTCATGGTGTGGTGCTAGTTGGAAAATCACAACAAAGACTTCTCTTTGAACACTACATTTATTTCATGGAATGAGAATTTAAGCATCTAAACATGCCTCCCTGCAAACTAAAACCAAATAAATGAAATAAAAGCAACGCATGGGCAGAAAACATTAGTGAATAAATAACATCATGAAAACCAGGTACACATCAGACAGGAGAAGTTAAAGCAGTGTTCAGTAATGAAACCATATGACAAATGTTGAACATCTTACAAAGCACTGTTCGTCCAGCTGAACTGATAGGACATGTAAAGACAGCATTAATCAGAGACGCAGCCCAGAGGTCCAGTGTAACACCGTAGGACCTGCAAGGGTCCTCAGGTCAGATGGAAGAAACTTTACAGTCGAGGCAACAAATTGTGTTGTCAGGGAAATTAAACCATTCATTTATTTATGTAATTAAACAGGAGCATTAGGAAGCCTTTCTGTTTTTATTATTTACATGAGGAGCAGATGCCAAGCCGCAACGTGTGTGTAGGAGAGAGCAGTCAGTAGGAAGTGGGAAATATGCAGTATTTCATAGTTTACAAAAGTAGAGGGGTAGATTTGGCATTGAAATGTCTGACTCATTTTAGTCCATATCTTAACTCGTAAAATGGCTTTATTGATCAAGCCACTAGGACATCCAAAAGCACCGGATCAGTACTGTCTTTCTATCAATTCTTATCAATCCAAGTAATCTGACTTTTATTTTTTTACTTAATGCTTGATTAACTATATGCAACGCATTTAGACACCCCGCTGTCTACTTTGCAAATGTCTTCGTCGTCACAGGGACGGACTGTTAACAGATCTGTGTTGATATTTACCTTCTTCGCCAACTGAGAAAACAACATATCAGGTTTCACCAATATGAGTTAAATTAACTCATAAATGCGCCAGCTTTTTGTTCTAATGTTAGCGTTATATTCAGACAGAACTCGGTACCAATAAATAATGTAGGACTTTAGTTTCAAGTGATCATTATTATTGTTATTATTATTATTATTATTATTCGTTTTTTTTTTTGCAAGAGGATCATTCAAATCCTACCTGTTACTTCCTTCAGTCCCCCAGATTTACAGGATAATTGGTTGGGAGGACAAAACATGAGGGAAATAACATTTTATCATTTCATATGAGATATAAGATTCTATAAATAATTAAAATCTGCCTGGTACTTTAAAGCTCAGGTGACTGGTAGGAGTACCACATTAGCCAACTATACTTTTTATATTTTTATAAGTAGGACCTCAGGTCTATACAGTTACTTGCAAAAGTATTTGCACCCCTTTAATGCTTTTCAAATTTTGTCACTTTACAGCCCCAAACCTCAATGCATTATCCTATTCAGGGGATTAATGTGGAAGTGGAAGGAAAAATAATATATTGGTTTCATTTTTTAAATAATCTGTATACATATCCAGCCCCCTTTACTCTAATACCCATAAATAAAATCCAGCTTTCCCTTCTAAATCACACTTTTGCCTTAATATGTGTCGCCCCGTCACATAAAATCTCAGTAAAACTGTCATTAAACTTTGTGGTTGTAAATGTGAAGCAACATGAGAGAATTAAAGGGTATGAACACTTCTGGAAGAGACTGAAACTGTAGGAGAAAATTGCCAAAAAGTTGATCCCCTCTTGCAGCAAATATCTCACATTGATGGGCTAATGTTTCACTCCTCGCCCTCCTCCTAGGGCTCTTTGAAACCAGAGTGGCTGAGTATCTGGATTCTGGCCCAGAACCCGAGCCGAGCGGCGTGAACAAATTTCTCAAAGGACTGGGTTCGTGTCACTTTCTCAAACATTCACTCTCAAACGTCACTTTACAATGTTAATTCTTCTTTTTCTTGTTTTTTTTTTTCTTCTTTAGGAAACAAGATGAAGCTCCTTCAGATTAAATAAAAAGGTCCTGTGTCATCACTCATTAGTGAGAGACTTTATATTTAAAAACAGAACTAGTGTTGCTGCTGGACTGGTTTAGAGCAACAGATGTGGGAAAGGCTCCATGCTGGGTTCTGAATGGGAGTTTTGATAAAGGACCAATCTCATGTTTTAGACCTGCATGTATGACAGCCTTCACTTCGGATACAAACTGGAAACTCTTAAATATTCCTTTTTTTCTCAGAGCTGTTTTATGAGAATCAGGTGTTGTCTTTGTGAAAGTCCACCAATATTTCAGCTACTAAAGTTCTCAACTTTAACCTGTGGTTGTGATTATAGTCTCCACTTGAATGGAACGGTTTACTTGTAACTTTTCTTCCATTTAGTAAGGAAATGTAACTTATCTGCCTTGTAAGTACTTTGTGAATAATATGCAGGGTTCCAACCTGGAGGATTTTATTGTACTCTTTCATGTAAATTCTATTATTGTTGCTTTTCTTGCTACTAAAAAAAGGTTTTTAGTCTTCAAGCCTGATTCAGTTGAGGTCTATTAACTCTACGTGTATGATTTTGCACCTGCTGTCCTTGAATTTCTACTTAATAACTGGACCTTTTTTACATTTTGCACATGCTCGAAGCGGTTGTACAGTATTTGTAAAAATATATTTTTTATTAAAGCTGGACATGTCCCTAGTTCTCAAATGAGTTTCCAGAACATTTAATTTCCAGTGACCCTACAGAACCTAACACCTGTTATTAACTGTGTGTATGCAACGCCATTGCGTTTTGTCCTTCTCTAATAGAGACGCTTTAATTAGGTTTTTTTCATGGCTGATACAATTTCTGGTTTTGATCGATTACGTTTTTTTTTTCTAACTTCCGAATCACATGAGAACAAATTGCTACAGCTTCTTTAATAGATGAAGCAGTTTTGAATCCAACAGAAAATAAAATAATTACAAGATAATTCAGATTTTACGATAAGCATATGGCCATAGTCTTTATCTGATTTTTATTTAAATAATTTTAAAAGGGCTTTAAAGCATACACGTACATATCAGGAAAAAGTTCAATATTTTTGTCACTCGTTTCAGAATGTGAAACTCGTATAGATTCATTTCACAGAGTGAAATATTTAAAGCTTTTATTTCTTGTAATTTTGATGATTCTGTCTTACTGATCATGAAAACCCAAATTTCAGTGTATTAGGAAATTAAGAGTATTGCGCTAGATCAGGCTTTTAAAAAGTATGATCATATCTATGCACTCAATACTTGGTTGGGGCTCCTTTTGCATGAGTTACTACATCACTGCAGCGTGGCATAGAGGCAATCAGCCTGTGGTTCTGCTGAAGTGTTAAGAAAGCCCAGGTTGTTTTGATTGCGGCTCTTATGTCATCTGGATTGTTGGGGCGTCCTCTTGACAGTACTCCATAGATTCTTTATCGGGTTCCGGTCAACAGATTTATGTGTGTAGTGGCTCTTCATGCCCTGATTCCAGCCTCAGTCCACTCCTTGTGAAGCTCCCCCCAAATTCTTAAATGGATCTTGCTGGTGCATATTTTCCTTCCACTCAACATTCTATGAATTTGCTTGAATACAACACACTGTGAACAACCAGCTTCTTTGGCAATGACCTTTTATGGCTTTCCTGTGTTAATGACTGTCTTCTGGACATCGGTCCAGTCAGCAGTCTTCCCCATGATTGTGTCGCATACTGACCCAGACTGAGAGGCTCAGGAAACCTTGCAGGTGTTTTTTTTTTTTTTTTTTTTTTTTTTGCAGGTGTTGTAAGTCAATCAGCTGATCAGAGTGTGTCACCATGAGTTTGCTGTATTGACTTTTTCACAATATTCAAATTTTCTTAGAGAATTTTAGGTTTTCATAATCATCAAAATGACAAGACAGAAAGGCTTGAAATAGTTCCCTCTTTTTGTAATGAATCTATAAAATATGAGTTTAACTTTCTGAAATTAGTGAAAATACCGAACTTTTTCGTAATATTCCCTTGTTTTAGATGTGTCTGTAAGCTGGTGGGAGTTCTTAGTTTGGATGCATTTAATGAAAAGGTGAGAAACATGTTTAATATTGGACATGCTGCTCATTCTGCTTTCTGGCCATTTGGTTGGTGCATCACAAATTTCTACCCTAACATGGATGGCAAGATTATGAAATAGTTTTTGATCATTTTTTGTTTTCCAAATTAAATGTTTTCTCCGTCCACAGATTAAACGATTTCTCACAACATTAGCTTCATAACAGTTTAACTATAATTCTGTTTTTTTTTTTTTTTTTTACTTTGTTTGATTAATTGCATGTAAATCAGCCAAAAAAGGCAGAAAACAATTCCTGAGAAATGCTTATCTGTGCAAATTTTCAAACATATGTTCTGCGTGTTGTTAAAGAAATGTTTCCACTGCAGATTGCCTTTCTAGCTCCCCCAGTTCCTTAATCCTAAACCTGACTAGCTCGTTTGGCTGAGTTTCATACAAATGCAAGTTAAACCTGAGAGGTGCTTTTCAGGAGCAGTTTTCATGCCATGCAACTCAGTACAACCATTCAACTCAGTAAATCACTATGGCCACATGAGGGCGCTGGCTCTACGTCCCTCTTCTGAAAATGTCATCATAGGGATGAAAAATAACTGAGATATGCAGCTTTTTTGTACTTCTGTAGCTGGATGAGTGCAGCCTATCTCTGAGGGGGATAAAATCACACAACTCCTGATCACTCCTGCTCATGTTTATGCAAATCAGCACCATTTCATTGTGAAGCATGTTTGTAGACACTGGTAGTAGAGATAAAATGAAGCTGGACTACGAGTTCTATGTTTAGTATTCGCATTAAACTTTCTGTTATCATGCAGTGCTTTGTCTCACACTATCAGTGTTTGTAACACTGTAGGAAAAGTTTATATTTCTGTGCCAGAAATAGACTAAACAGCCACAGTGGCAGCTGGGACTGATTGAGACTCAATAAGAAATTAGCCCTCTTCTTATTTTAATTTTGATTGGGGAAAATATGACATTCAAATATTTTTCTGCTGTGGCCAATAGAAGCTGCAACCTGGGAAATCATAGCAGCACAACACTTTAATAATTTTTTACTATGGCCGATCTGGAACAAACTAATCCGCTAACTTCAGTATAGTTATAAGCACAGGTGAAGCTGTGAAAGAGTCTAAAATAACTGTCAGTGCAATTCCACTGATTGCTATAAAAGGAGGTCAGAAGCATTAGATTCTGTCCTTGGCAATAGTTACATTCAGAGGAAATTATGCAGCCATCAATGCTTTGGTCTCACATGGATGCACCTGAAAGAAAAGATTTCTAGATTTTTAAGAATTTTAAGATCAGAGGTTCAGTTGCAGTGATGAACCTTTAGGACATCCAGAAAGCGCCAGTGTAGAGCTTACTCGACATTGTCATTGCATCTTTGTGCACAGTGAGCTTCTTTCCAATAGTTTGTAAAATCTGGAAAACCTTTTTACTGTAAATTTTGGAAAAAGTCTAGCGTTAACTAGAGTTTAATCCAGACTGATTGTGACCTGTTCTGGTCTCACCATGCTTTGACTCATAAAAATACTTGATCTTTTCTCATCCACCAGCTCATGTTAGAACTAAACACAGGTTCTTAATATGATTAGGATCTGGGGTGTTTCCTGCCCAACGATCCAGAACTGCAATGTTCCGGGCCCGTATTCACAAAGAATCCTAAGACTAGCTCCGCCCCCTTAATAGTCGAATAAATGAGCACATAAACTTCTATAACAATGTTACAATTATTAATATGGGGATAAGATAAACCTTATCATCAACCTATGGGGATTTTAAATAGTTTAGGTTAAAGGTCAGCCTCTGGTAAGGTAATATTAGGAAGGATAAAATAATAATATAAACAATAAAAAATGACAATGAATAAAAAGTGAACAATTTATAAACAATATCGTACAGATTTATTTAATTATTTACAGATTGTAAAATGCTTACAAAAAATTTATTTGGAAAAAATGGGAAAACTTGGGGAAAAAAAAACTATACAAGATACAGTACAATAATCTAAAAACTATATACATAGTAAGAAGACGTAAATGAGGTGAATAAGTATTTGCTGTATTGTACATGATGATGTCAGCAGCCTAAGCCTAAGTGATCATCTACAACTATCCGCGTATGTGGAGAAGGTATCTGGTGTTCTGCTATCTCCTCTGTAGCTTCTGATCGCAGCAGATACCAGAGCTGCTCACATTCCAGGCTGGTGCTGAAAGCAGAGGGAACGACCCATTGATCTGCTGGGAATGCCTGTTTGTTCCCACTGTGATCCCAGGACCAAATCTACCTTTCAAGACTCCTCTCTTCGCCTTCACCAGCAGGCTCTGCTCCTCTGTTCAGTTCGGTTTTCTCCACCTTTTTTTCTCAGTTTTGTTTTGGTAATTTTACCTAACTAGACCTCATTATACAAGAAGGAGATGACAGTAAAATGCTGAATTTTATTGTTAATATTAAATTAAATAACATGAAATAGATTCCGTATGAAAACAACCAGCAAAAACATAAGGAAATCAAAATAATGATCAACATGTAAATAAGCTACGTTCAAACATTCTGATGCTGTGTGACAATTTAATTTAATTTTGCTATTTTTAATCATCATGATTTGCACATTTCTGAATCCAGTCTAAATTCTACTTTCTCTCCATTAATTACTAGGAGCGAATTTGTTTTTTTGTTTTGTGCAACAACTAATTACAGTTCTTATAAGACAGCATCACATCTAGCAATGGGGTCAACTCCTCCTCACTAAGATCGGGCTTTCTGTCGTCTCCTTTCCCAGAGTCGCTCTCAGCAGCGAACAGAAAACTCTAAAGTTAGGACACTTTGCCAAGAATTTTTAGGCTAAGATAGGAGCTCTCTGAGAGGACTCTAAGAATCTTTGTGAATACGGGCCAAGATCTTTATTCACTTCGTTCATCACCATACTTGGTTTTAGAAGATATTTTGATTTTTAATGGTAGTCATGGCAGCGGTGTTCGGCAGAATAGCTTGGAAGCCTATACTTCCTTTAATGAGAAGCAACATTACACAGAGGTCTTATCAGGATGCTTCACTGATGGCATGACACATGACTCATGACCACTCTCACAAATCATATTTCAGATGTCCCAAACAATAGAAAGGAAGATAATCAGAGAAAATGACTTTAAATTAGTCCTTTGCTGTTAGTCTTTGTATTTCCTGCAAACTTTCTTGGACAGTAGTGGTTTTAGCTGCTGCCAAAGTTGTGCAAGCTCTACACCGGTGGGAATAATTCTGTGTAGCGCACTCTTAAATGTATTGCAACTGAACCGGAACAACTGTTCTTTCAGACACAGTGTTCAGTTTTGTTACATGTGAAGCCATGTTGGAGCCAAGCGATGATGGTTGCACACTTTTCTGGAGGTAGTCCTTGACAGCACAAGAGAATAATGGCTTTAGTTGATGTTAGACGATGTATTAGATAATAGCTATTAGAGCTGATTGCAATGACTTAAGATGATCACTTTGCTTAGATAACAATGTGATCAACTCAGAAACTCAGAGTTTTTAAAACACATTTTTGATACAGCTGAAAGTTTTGGCAACTTTGAATAGTGTAGGTATGTACCCTACCGGTCAAATGTTTTATATACACTTTCTGGTTTTATTTATTTTCACGATTATTTACATTCTATGTAGATTCTTACTGAATGCATCAAAACAGAATTAACTCACTGAATTATGCAGTAAACAGAAAACTGTGAAATAACTCTAAACATCTTTTATATTTTAGATTCTTTAAAATAGTCACAATTTGCTTCGATTACTATTTGAGCTCTTGACATTCGCTCGGTGAACTTCATGAGGTGGCTGCTTTGAGGAATCTAAAATGTAAAACATATTTAAATGTCTTTTACCATTTTCTGTTTGCTACATAATTTCATGTGTTCATTCACTGGTTTGATGCCTTCAGTGTGAATCTACATACAATGTAAATAGTCATAAATATAGAGAAAACTATTAAATGAGATAGTGTGTCTAAAACTTTTGGCCAATGGAGTATTTTTATATAAAGAGGGTCAATCAGTTGCAGGTGTAACCGTCTTCAAAATGTTTAACATTTCTATCAAGCTATGATTATTGATCAGCTAATTCCAAGCTGAGGTGAGCTGCCCATTTAAAAACAATTTTCCCCAGTGCACCGTGGACTTCAAAGTAGTAAGGTTTAGAGTGAGGATAATAACATGTCTAACTCTACTGAAGAATGGATGCCCTCGGGTAAGATGGTAAAATCAAGAATGGCTTGTGAAAGATCCTTTCTGATTGATTAAATCTAAACCAGGACAATATAGACCATTTATCAGGAGTTTCTAAGGGTTTTAAAGTTTGTGACGAAGCTTTCAGCTTATCTGCTCCACAGTAGTTAAAGGCAACAGACTGAAGGAACGAGCTGCTGCCCATGCATGTAGAAACTGGATCTTTGCTGCTCACAGAGAGAGGAGAGTTTATGTCTTTTTGTGTCATAAACACCAAGAACTCTCTGTGAACTCTCTCTGACAAAGGGTGATTGTAACAGTTTAACGAGTTATTTAACCTCGAAAAGACTCAAAGCTGTAACTTTTTTTCCTTTCACAGAAATTTACATACGAATGTACTTTGTAGAATGTTTAGAATTGCTCTCGTTTCATAGAAATCCAGAGGTTGTGATACTTTGTAGGAAGAAAAAGATATTCTAAGATGCCTTAGCTACCGTACAGACACACGAACAGGAACCTACAACTCCAACATTTCTTCTGATCAAGTCTCCATTTATTTATCTTACTGCTAGGGTTTTTACAATTGAAGCATGCAGTTTTTAGAAGAATTTCAATTTAAACCCTTCCATGCTTGAATGATAGCGAGGATTTTCTTCCTTAGTGTTTTAAGCTTTCATCTTTAGTCATGAAAGAAATGACAAGTCTTTTGAACATGTACTTTTCCACTCAGCTGGACAAAATGCATTTAGACTTTGAAATAAATGTATGTGACAAATGAATAACACTATACGTTGTTATAACCTAAAAAGTAATAGAAAATTGTCACAATTCCACTGTTTACCGTTTTCTAATATTGTACACTGTAACGAAAAAATGAATAATGGGGTCTGATGAGTAAGATAACCCTTCTGACTCACCTTGGTGTATTTTAACAATTAATATTTTTACAATAAGAATACAAATATTGTTCGTGGCACTGAGCAAAATGGAAAGAAAGGTCATCCATAAATCTAATACCTAACAATAGAAACATTTCTCAGGACAAAGGGTACCACGAAAACAAGAGTTCCACTCCGAAACAGGTTCTTTTTGAGCTTCCAGGTGTCTGATATTTTGCTTTCTTTTGCCTTTTAGCTGTCAGGTGAATCCCCAGCTTCCTCAGAATCTATAGCTACTTCAGCATACGTGTTTCCTCCAGCATCCTCAGCTCCACTCATTTTCTGGGAGACATTCATAGGCTTTGTCCATCATATCCTTTTATTTGACTTAGATATTTGCTCTACTTCTCTACTTGCATGTCGATTTAATGTGCCCAACTTCAGCTTCATAACATAAAAAGACACCAAACTCGCTTAACTAAATTAATCTACAAAAATTATGCATGATGTCCACTTTCATGAAGAATATTTCCTGTACCATTTCTATTTGCAAAGAGATGATTTTTATTCCTGGCTGACTGCCTGCCATGTGGGTTTGAAGGAATTTATTGTGAACTTCCAGTAGCTGCCCAGTATATAGAGAGACCCACCAGTTTAATGAAGGGGTACATATGTAACTACACAATCAACACCCACGCACTTTATGATAAAGACCTAATATATCATTTTCAATGGCATTTTTGCCGTACGATCTACAAAACATTCCTTAAATGAATCAGCACCAATCAGGCCTTTCATTGTTTTCCAGTCCAGATGATTTCATTTAAAACCAATTTTTCTGAATCACCAAGGTGCTCTTGTTGCCAAATGGATATTTCACTGAGACATATAGCATGAACTGATTACATGGCATCTGGATCCAGCAGGGGGTGATGGTCATTTACAGCTTGAGATTAAAAATTACAGAAACTGGTTGTTTTGTTGACAAACAAGACAGTTATCATGGTTTCTGTTGTGGCGACACACGAAAAAGATGGAGTGAGCTCCTCTACTTCCCCAACAGATCCAGCTACAAAAGAAAATAGCTGAGGTCCATGAAACGGAAGAGGACTTCTTCCAAACTAAAAACAATATTTCTGTTGAAAACAATGCTTGCCACAGGATAATGACTCCAGTTCATAGGCAGAAGCTTGGCTTCAGACGAAGAGACAAAATAAGCATGAGGGACACAACACCTTCATGCCAAAGGTAAGACAGAAAGCTAGACCTGCAGAACTTTGAGTGCCCACACCATCAAGGCTATCACAGCTGTGCATGGTGAGAAGGTATGGAGTTTCCACACAACCTGAAGATGAATGTGTTGTCTTACCATGGTTTTGAGTTTTTATGTGCCCTTTATTGGTACAAAACATCTGCTAATGGTCCTGGATTGTGTTCTTTTTTTACTATCACTACAACTATCACTATCGCTGCTTGATGTATATAAAAAACTTTATTAGAAACTGCTTTGGGAAACAAAAAGGAAAAAAAAGAAGCAAGAAAGAGAGAGAGGTGGGGCAAAAAGGAAAAATGGAGAGAAGGAGAAAAGAATAGAGGAGAGAAAGAAGGATGAAGAGATTACAAGAGAACACCCTGCTTGCTTCTACACCTGCAGAAATATACATAACAACGGCAATGTTACCAAAAGTACATGGTACTAATGAATGCAACATGTATTGAGTGGCAACCGCAGCTTAATATGTAACATCTGTGTATCTGTTAACACCTGAATCCAAACACCTGTGGGTGTCAGTGTGAGAACACTTGTGTATATAAGATTCTCCATAAAAATATGCAATAGTGAGTGTGAGAAGCCACAGACCTGCCCCCTGGACCCGAGACAGACATGGAGGAGATCTGAGCCATAGACATCCAAAGGGACCCCAGAGTAAGGGAACCCCGGCAGGAACACTGTCGGGACTACCGCGAGTTTTATTCTTAGTCATTGTGTTATGTATTGTTAGCTGTATTCAGGGGTCGCTTTGTGATGTCTTTACTCTTTGACCATTTTAAGCTTGACTGACTTCATACTCAGTGTGAAGGGAATAGAGAAAACTGAATGGATTTAAAGTATGACCCAAACAGAATATAAAGACATCTACGCAGCACCTGGAGAGACTTAAAGAAACTTTTCTGCACTCCTACAGACTCCATGTACACAACAAAATGTATTTAAGGGCTAAAAAAGTGGATTTTGTGTGATATGTCCCCTGTAATTACACATTGTTGATTGTCTTCTGTTCCTGGATCCACCATTTGCCAATCAGAAAACAACAAATCGTTCAGGCATAAAAGGTCTTCTAAACTCAAGGGATGAACCAGAGATGTGTCTGCACCTAATAGACACAGCACAGCAAAGAGTCAACGTCATTAGGATCTTTAGCTACTATTAAACCTTTTAAATAATAGGTGTAAAATGACTGAGCTTCCATGGATGTCCACTGATCTGTGCAGCATTTGGCTGCTGCGATTCATGTGTAGAAGCAATGAGAACACAGAGAGACATATGAAGGTCAAACTGAGGCTCGGTGGAACAAAAAGAAAAAGGACTGATCAAAAGGTAGACGAATATCTTAGAGTGAAAAAAAACACTACAGTGATGGACTCTTCTGTTGTGCATGAATATAAATATGACCTTCAGTCTTCAGAACTGTTATAACAAGAAACAGAAGAGCAGTTCTGTTGACTGACTGAGAGAAAATAGAACTTTTTGGCTTCACTGAATATGTGTTTCAAAAAAGGTTCGCAGAAACCTCATGAAATCAATACTTCTCTGAGTAGATTTATCATATTTTTAAAAAGTCTCGCAGACAACTTTTCAGAGATGGAATGAAGAATAAATTGAAAGAGCTGAAAACTTGGGAACTAAACTCCAAACAGTTTGAAGATACTGGGGAAAAAATATGGCTTGTAAAACAAAAGAACTTATATAAGCACAACTCAGCCCTCAGAAGACTACTCAAAGGACGGAGATTAAAAAGGAATTAAAGATCCTTACATCTCATTGATAGGATTTTAATTTAAATTGAGCTGATAAACACAAACAAAGGAGCAAGAAAGGTCAAGAATGTCACAGGCAGAAGCTTTTTGCAGGAACTACTGGCAGTAAGTGGCGGCATGTATTTGTAATTAGTAATTAAGAGTGAAACTGATTATGAAAACAATAAACCTGATAAGAGAACTTGTCCCTTTAGGTTCATTGTAGCCCTGTGATGGCCTGAAGAACTGTTGGGTGTGTGCCCTGCTTCATGTCCATTGACTGCTGGAGGGTATCCAGCAGCTAAAAACTGTCCAGGAAGGATTAGTCAGTCCAAGTTCAGCTACCTTAAAGACAGATTCTGATGCCATATGTACAGCTGGTACCAGCCTCATATGCTTATAGAAACATCTTCATAAATACTATTCTACCTTACAGCTAAAAACTCCAAATTCTGATTCTCAAAAGACTAATAAAAATTATTTTTAATACTGAAATATTTTGTTATGGCAATTATATGGTGAAAAGGACTGACCCTACACAAGAAGAATACACCAGGAAAGGTTAAGGCTGAAGAAGCTAGGGTGCCATACCCAAGAGAACTTATGGAGAGTTGAGTGAAGGGAAAAAAATGCTCTAATCAGATGAAAGTCAATTTTTCATTTCCTTTAGAAATCCAGGTTCTGTGTGAGTATAAAGCAAGATCAGAAAGCCACTGAACCCACATTGCGCAAGGTTCCGTGTGAAGTTTCCACAGTCAGTGGTGATTTGGGGAGCCAAGCTATCTGCTGGTGTTGGTCCACTGAGTTTTATCAAGCCCAAAGTCAGCACAGCTGTCTTCCAGGAGATGTTAGCGCACTCCATTCTTCCTTCTGCTGACAACCTTTATGGCTATGTCGATTTCAGTTGCCAGCAGGACTTGGCATTGCCCATACTGCCAAAGGTACCAATAATTGCTTTAATAGCCATGGTATCCCTGTGCCTGCACACTGACCTGACCTAAACCCCCTGGTAACCTGGGCTCCCTGAATACATCTGCAATGATACAGGCTGATCTCCTCCATGCTATGCTGCACTGATGCGGTAATCTATAAACAAGGAGCCCTGACCACGTATTAAGTGTAAATACTGTAAAGTACATGGACATACAGGGGTTGGACAATGAAACTGAAACACATGTCATTTTAGTGTGGGAGGTTTCATGGCTAAATTGGACCAGCCTGGTAGCCAGTCTTCATTGATTGCACATTGCACCAGTAAGAGCAGAGTGTGAAGGTTCAATTAGCAGGGTAAGAGCACAGTTTTGCTCAAAATATTGAAATGCACACAACATTATGGGTGACATACCAGAGTTCAAAAGAGGACAAATTGTTGGTGAACGTCTTGTTGACGCATCTGTGACCAAGACAGCAAGTCTTTGTGATGTATCAAGAGCCACGGTATCCTGGGTAATGTCAGCATACCACCAAGAAGGACGTACCACATCCAACAGGATTAACTGTGGACGCAAGAGGAAGCTGTCTGAAAGGGATGTTCGGATGCTAACTCGGATTGTATCCAAAAAACATAAAACCACGGCTGCCCAAATCACGGCAGAATTAAATGTGCACCTCAACTCTCCTGTTTCCACCAGAACTGTCCATCAGGAGCTCTACAGGTTCAATATACACGACGGGGCTGCATAGCCAAACCTTTGGTCACTCATGCCAATGCCAAACGTCGGTTTCAATGGTGCAAGGAGCGCAGATCTTGGGCTGTGGACAATGTGAAACATGTATTGTTCTCTGATGAGTCCACCTTTACTGTTTTCCCCACATCCGGGAGAGTTACGGTGTGGAGAAGCCCCAAAGAAGCGTACCACCCAGACTGTTGCATGCCCAGAGTGAAGCATGGGGGTGGAACAGTGATGGTTTGGGCTGCCATATCATGGCATTCCCTTGGCCCAATACTTGTGCTAGATGGGCGGGTCACTGCCAAGGACTACCGAACCATTCTTGAGGACCATGTGCATCCAATGGTTCAAACATTGTATCCTGAAGGCGGTGCCGTGTATCAGGATGACAATGCACCAATACACATAGCAAGACTGGTGAAAGATTGGTTTGATGAACATGAAAGTGAAGTTGAACATCTCCCATGGCCTGCACAGTCACCAGATCTAAATATTATTGAGCCACTTTGGGGTGTTTTGGAGGAGCGAGTCAGGAAATGTTTTCCTCCACCAGTATCACGTAGTGACCTGGCCACTATCCTGCAAGAAGAATGGCTTAAAATCCCTCTGACCACTGTGCAGGACTTGTATATGTCATTCCCAAGACGAATTGACGCTGTATTGGCCGCAGAAGGAGGCCCTACACCATACTAATAAATTATTGTGATCGAAAACCAGGTGTTTCAGTTTCATTGTCCAACCCCTGTACTTTTCACCACAGCCATATTTGTGCATTAAAAATTCTTTTTCAATTGTCTGATAAAATACTGAACTGTATTTTGGGCTTTCATTAGCTGTAAGCCAGGATCATTACAATTTACAGAAAAAAAACATGAAACACAACATCGTTGTAAAATGAATCTATATGTGTTTCACTTTTAGATTGAAAGTACTTCAATAAATAAACATTTTGATAATATTCTAATTAATTAAGATGCAGCTTTATTGTTATTGTATAAGACAATAGTGTGAAAACTATCCACAACCTTCCGATAAATAAATGTTTTGATGCATCTAAGCAAGTTTACAACAAAACAATATTATGCGTTAACCAAGAATTCCTGTTGTTTTTGCTCAAGTAATGAAGGTATTATCATACTGACAATGATTTCAGGGATAATCTTAAATTGTGGTAATATCTCAAAGGCCTTTATCATCTTGTTCATGATACTGTAACAGCTTCAGACATATTTTCACACAGAACGAGACCAGATCCTGACCCACAGCTCTGCTGTTGTGAATTAATTAATGAGTAATGTTTTTTTTTTCTACATTCAGAACAGAAAAATACAGTGAGGCTAAACCTCAACAGATCTCGCTATCTGTGTGATACTGAGAAAGCTGAGACAAAACAGAGACAAGGACGCCTCTAATAACAAATATAGCATGTAGCCTGGAAAAGGCCTTCCAAGTCATCCAGACACTGTATGAATGAGTCAACAGATGTTTTGACATACTACTCTCCAAAAATCTCTTGGCCTGCAGGCAGCAATGCATAACATGAACCCAGCATACACACAGCCATAAACATCAGGTTCTCACAGTGAAAGGCAGTGTTGGTGTAAAAGATAATTCCCTACAAACCAGAATTCCTTGGCGTCACGTTAATTTGGATCATCATGGAAAATTGTACGTACTTAATTGTTCTTAAGAGGTCATAGCTTTTGAGAGACTGTCCCCCTGCTCCCCAGGATAATAACGTCTCAGTGACTCTCTGAACAACAATGATAATAAGAGCACGATAAGACTAATTATGAATAGGGTTTACTTCCCTCTTCCTCCACAAATGATCAGCAACAAAATTTCTACAGTAATACCAGCAGGGCCAAAGATTAGTTGATTAAGAAGGAGATTTTTTTGTTGTTGTGGGTCATAAAGATAAGCTGATGACACCCACAAGATTACAGTAAACTATAAAGTAGGTCCTCATTTGCCTGTAAACCAATATACTTGTCGTTTACCACCCTTGTTTGTGACTTCATTTTAGCTTCAACAGTCAGACCCAGATATGACAGACTGCAGGTGTCTTAAAGATTAGTAATCAGATCTTTATATGTACACTTATTTCTGTGTGTTTTGGTCAAATTATTGAGCACGTGAATTTGTTACACACCATGGTACACAATCTTTGTGTTTGAACTTCCAACAAATCTGCTGTATCTTTTGCAACGAGTCGCATGTTGTTTTTTGTTGAATGGGCATTAAATAAACACCAATCTTTTCCCTTTGTTATCTAATGCAGTCCTTTTAACCTGCAAACTTATATGATTTTATGGGCACTGGCATTTTATGTTCAGCATTATTAATATTTACAGAAACACATGTTACATCTAGACATTCAATTATAGTTTTCCATTTCTTTTGACATATAATAAATCTAATTAATTTTTGTTTTCCCACTGCATCCAGTAAATGTTTCCCTGAATATAGTTGTTTGTCTTCACTAAATTATTTGTGTTTCATTTACTGCCCCATTTAAAATGTCGCACTTTGTCATACATGCATGTTTTGCCATGAGTTTAATTAACTACAGACTCCCATGTCCCATGTCATGTGATTTGCATAAATAGGTCTAACATTTTTGAGATTGTTGTTTTAAAATGCTTCATATCCATGTTAGCCTGGGTCTCACTCTGTTAAACTTTGTTGATCCAAGCTGAAATTGTCCAGAGAGTTATCTACTGAAGGTAAGATACCTACTGCCCTTCCTATACCTCTCCACAGAACCCCACTTCAAATACTCTTAACTATCTATCAGAACAAAACAAATAAACATTATGCCAGTCTTGAAAACTTTGTTAATCAGTGTTGCCAGAGTAACTCATAGTCTGGACATGTTAGAAAAACTAACTATTACACAACTAGGTTGGAACATAAGAGCGAATGACACACTGATAAAGCTGGTCCTCAAGTCACGTCAGTATTCACAAGCAGCATCCTTTTTTTATATACTATCCTTCCTTTAGAGTTCCCATTTCATTTTTCATTTCCTATCTGTGAGCTTGTTCATTCAGCAATCAGTTCATTAAAAACGGTGGCACAAGCCTTTAATATAGCTTTTACTGCCTTGATGAAGGATTTACAGTGCCTAGCAATACTCTTCATACCCCTTGAACCTTTCCACTTGTTGTCATGCTGCAACGCAAAATGCAAAATAATGGGATGTTATGCAATAGACCAACACAAACTAATGGATAATTGTGAAGTGGAAGGGAAATTACTCATGGTTTTCAAGAGCTTCAAAAACCCCTGAAGGAGCTGCAGAGATACACAGTTCATGTGTGAGAATCTGTCCGCAGGATAACTATTGACCATGCACTCCACGCATGGGGCCATTGAAGAGTGGCAAGAAGAGAGCCATTGTTGAAAGAACACAATAAGAAGTTTGCCGTAAACCATGTCAGGGACACAGCCATTATGCAGAAGAAGATGCTGTGGTCAGATAAGACTAAAACAGAACTATTTGGTCTGCATGTGTGGGGAATATCTTTATTCTTTTTCTCTATCTTTGTTATCTTTGTTTCTCATGATGAAACATAATGGTGGCAGCAGTGTTCGATGGGGATGGTAATAGGGAATCTGAACAGGGTTGATTGAACCCTGGATGGAGATAAATACAGGGCAATCTTGGAGAAAAAACTATTTGCTGCAAAATACTTGAGACTGAGGCAGATGCTCACCCTCCAGCAGGACAACAGCCCTAAGCATACATGCAGAGCTACAATGAAACAATTGAGATCAATATAATGGCTTAGGAAGGCCCAATCAAAGTCCAGATGTAAATCCAATTGAGAATCTGTGGCAATACTGATGTTTAGAGATGCTGTATACAAACTAAATGAGCTTCAGCCATTTTGCAAAGAAGAATAGAAAGCAAATGTTGGTCTCTAACTGTGCAAAGCTGGTAGAATCAGCAGTGACTGTGGTGAAAAGTGGCCTGTATACAAATACATGCCGCCAGTTTTTTGTATACAAATTTGTAACAAAATCTTGAAAGCCAAGTTTGATTTTCATTGGACTACTTTGCATCAAAAATCCTTCATGAGGACCATTAAATCGAGGCACGTGACGTCACCCGGTACGGCGGAGCCGGGGTCCCACCCTGGAGCCAGGCCTGGGGTCGGGACTCGCCAGAGAGCGCCTGGTGGCTGGGTTGCTCCTCGTGGGACCCGGCCGGGGCCAAGCCCGAACGAGAGACGCGAGGCCATCCCCCAGTGGGCCCACCACCTACAGGGGGAACCGTGAGGGACCGGTGCAAAGAGGATTGGGTGGCGGACAAAGGTGGAGACCTCAGAGGCCCGATCCCCGGATGCCTAGGCTGGCTCTAGGGACGTGGAATGTTACCTCCCTGGGGGGGAAGGAGCCTGAGCTTGTGCGGAAGGTCGAGAGATATCGACTAGAAATAGTCGGGCTCGCCTCCACGCACAGCGTGGGCTCTGGAACCCATCTCCTTGAGAGGGGCTAGACTCTCTTCTACTCTGGAGTGGCCCACGGGGAGAGGCGGCGGACTGGGGTGGGTTTGCTTGTTGCCCCCCAGCTCAGCTGTCTCGTGTTGGGGTTTACCCCGGTGGATGAGAGGGTCGCATCCCTGCGCCTCCGGGTCGGGAATAGGTCTCTGAGTGTCGTTTCGGCCTACCCGGCCTTCTTGGTGTCCCTGTCGGGGGTGCTGGATAGTGCCCCTCCTGGGGACTCCATTATTCTGCTGGGGTACTTCAACGCCCACGTGGGAAACGACAGTGACACCTGGAGAGGCGTGATTGGGAGGAATGGCCTCCCTAATCTGAATCCGAGTGGTGTTTTGTTATTGGACTTCTGTGCTAGTCACGGATTGTCCATAATGAACAGCATGTTCAAGCATAAGGGTGTCCATCAGTGCACTTGGCACCAGGACACCCTAGGCAGGAGGTCAATGATCGACTTTGTTGTCGTATCATCAGACCTTCGGCCGCATGTTTTGGACACTCGGGTGAAGAGAGGGGCTGAGCTGTCCAATGATCACCACCTGGTGGTAAGTTGGATCGGCTGGAGGAGGAGGAAGCCGGACAGACTTGGCAGGCCCAAGCGCATAGTGAAGGTCTGCTGAGAACGCCTGGCGGAGCCTTCGGCCAGGGATGTATTCAACTCCCACCTCCGGGAGAGCTTTGACCAGATTCTGGGGGATGTTGGAGACATAGAGTCCGAGTGGACCATGTTCTCCGCATCTATTGTCGATGCTGCTGCCCGTAGCTGCGGCCGTAAGGTCTACGGTGCCTGTCGCGGCGACAATCCCAGAGCCCGGTGGTGGACACCGGCAGTAAGGGATGCTGTCAAGCTGAAGAAGGAGTCCTATCGGCTGTGGTTGGCTTGTGGGACTCCTGAGGCGGCTGACGAGTACCGTGAGGCCAAGCGTGCTGTGGCCCGGGCTGTGGCAGACGCAAAAACTCGGGCCTGGGAGGAGTTCGGTGAGGCCATGGAGAAGGACTACCGGTCGGCCTCGAAGCGATTCTGGCAAACCGTCCGGCGCCTCAGGAGGGGGAAGCAGTCGAACCTGTTCCCGGTGCATGTTGGACTCCGGCAGGGCTGCCCTTTGTCACCGGTCCTGTTCATAACTTTTATGGACAGGATTTCTAGACGCAGCCAAGGGCCGGAGGGGGTCTGGTTTGGGGACCAGTGGATTTCGTCTCTTCTTTTTGCAGATGACGTGGTCCTGCTGGCCCCCTCTAGCCAAGACCTACAGCATGCGCTGGGGCGGTTCGCAGCCGAGTGTGAAGCGGCTGGGATGAGGATCAGCTCCTCCAAGACAGAGGCCATGGTACTCGACCGGAAAAGGGTGGCTTGTCCTCCTCAGGTTGGAGGGGAGTTCCTGCCTCAAGTGGAGGAGTTCAAGTATCTCGGGGTCTTGTTCATGAGTGAGGGAAGAATGGAGCGGGAGATCGACAGACGGATCGGTGCGGCTGCCGCAGTAATGGGGGTGCCGTGCCAGTCCGTTGTGGTGAAGAGAGAGCTGAGCCGAAAAGCGAAGCTCTCGATTTCCTTTCGGTCTACTTTTCCTACACTCACCTATGGCCATGAACTTTGGCCCATGACCGAAGAACGAGATCCCGGGATACAAGCGGCTGAAATGAGCTTTCCCCATAGGGGCCCGGGGCACTCCCTTAGAGATAGGGTGAGGAGCTGGGAGTAGAGCCGCTGCTTCCTCCACATCGAGGGAGCCATTGAGGTGGCTCGGGCTTCTATCCCAGATGCCTCCTGGACGCCTTCCTCGGGGGGTGTTCCAGGCACGTCCCACCGGGAGGAGCCCAGGGGACGGCCCAGGACACGCTGGAGGGACTATTTTCTCGGCTGGCCTGGATCGCCTTGACCCCCCGGGAGGAGCTGGAGGAGGTGTCTGGGGGAGGGACCCGGGGTGCCTGCTGAGTCTGCTCCCCCGACCCGGGTTTCCCGGGAAAGGGGAAGACACGAACGAGTACGGAAAGAGTACTTGCATTGGGTCTGGTGTAATATGGCAAAATGTGAAAAAGTTGAAGGGGTATTATTATGTTAATAAGGCACTGACTGTGCATTTATTGACCCGAATCCCACTTTCTTTGTCTCATCATTCAATTCAATTCAGTTTTTATTTATATAGCCCCAATTCACAATGCATGTTGTCTCAAGGCACTTCACAAAAGTCAGGTACATCATCATAAGCCACTAGATGTTTTGTACTTTTGAAGGCCTTTTAAAATTAAAACTTGGTCCAAAATATGCCAACACTCCAAGGCAATAAAGTAAACAAGTGGCAAAAAACATTTACAAAATATAAAAACATACCACTCCCAAAAATGTACATTGTTTTTTTTTTCTATAAAAGGAAAACATTTTTCCACTTGGTGCCTTGAAACTATAATCTTTGCTCTTCAGTGTCGGTGTAATTGTCAGTTCAAGTGAGAAGATGGAAAACATTGTGTTGTTTTATGGCCCGCCTTGGCACACAGCTTCCCTGCTCACGTGTATCCTTCCACTGGTCTCAGTGGCAGCTCTGCCCGGCCCCACCGTTCCTGAAAGATAACGCTCTGCTCAGGACATTCACCTACTTAATCTTTGATATATTTATTGTCAGGCCAACTTTTATGCGTTCCAGGAAGCAAAATGAGACTGCATTTCGTTTGATAATAGTTTTGATCCTTCCTATAAGTGTGCACAGCACAACGCCAATAAATGGCTGAGCTGAGGTGATACGGCAGTATTTGTGTTTGGGTTACTAAATAACCAAGTCAGTTAGACAGCTGTTACTGCACCAATGTGCTATCCTTAATGTCCCACAGGTATTAGTCATTGCCATAAAATGAAATAAGTTACCAAATTTCAAATAAACTAGACAAAACACATATTCTTTTTATTAATCTGAATTCATTGGATCTCGGTGATGGCGCTGTTTTTACTTCCTGAAACACATGAAGAATAGATGTTTTGACCTAAAAATACTTTCTAATCTTTCTTACAGGATGCTGACTTCACTCTTAGTATTCTCTTCCCCTCCTGATGAAGTCACCTCTCTGGATTAGCTTGTGCAACGCTGGTCAGTAACACTGAACACTGGTAAAAAGGAGGAACAGGAGGTTGTTCTCTCAGAGGAGCGCTCTTGTGGGAAGATAGTCTTGCAACAGCACCTGTTACCTTATCACTGGCTGCATGAAAATGACTCCTCTATATGTATTTCTCATCTCAAACAAATCAACTCATGCAAAGCAGCGGTGGTTTGTGTCTTTTGTATTTAATGCCACAATGGCTGACCCACTCTGTTCGGATCTGTGTATTCTGGAAGAAAAACTGAGTAATAAAGGCCTCCTATTTAAAAAAGCAGATTTTATAGATCCCAAAGGAGCCGGCCCAAGGTTTTATGGGTCTCTAGGCAGAATTTGATTTCTGGGCCTAGTTTCTGTCAAGCCCCTCACAGATCAGCCACCACTAACAGAACACAAAAAGTTACACTATACATTGAATGCTAGCTATGACCTGAGTGGTGAAACAGACTAAAGCTGCTAGACAGACTTTTCTGCAAAATCACTCATCCACACTTTAGATATAGTTAGCTACAGAACATGTTATGGCCAATGTTTCTATTTGTTTCTGTTGCTATTTGGTTGTGAAATGGTATTTATTCAAGTACAAATCTACCTTTCTTAAAACAAGCGTCCCGGTGCCCATGGTGACGTCACATAAGGCATCAAGCAACTCATCAGAGCTCTTTGGCTTATTTGACCTTGTGCTGCAAATGTTTTCCCCCACTCTTTAATGGCATTTGTTTTGATCAAATTTCTCCTTCAGACATGTTTACATGTATTCTGTGTGGCTGAGGCAGAATGTTTGAGCTGTAAGTCGGAAAAGGAGCATTTGGTTGAAGTAAAACACTGTGGCTCAGACACTTATAAGCATCTTGCATCTCAAATAGTTCAGAATTTATTTTAAAATCTGTGTAAACTTGCTTGTCCGCTGTAGTGTTTACTAATGCCACCTGATTAGCTATAGCCTTGTGCCTTTTGTGATATCATTAACCTAAATAAAAACAAATAGGGATTAGCTATTTTTTTCATCACTACGCCTTTTTAGTCCTTTGTAATTTGGGAAATCCTGTTGTGGAAACCCATACTTTATAACTCAACTGTGTTTTTATTGTCAGTGTACATTTGTTAGTAAACTTAAAAACACAGCTGGAGAGTATCTTTAAAATGGCAGCAATAAAAAATTTGACTGCTTGAAACCAGTATTAGGTTGTTAGATATATGTTCTATGTGAGAATTTGGTGTGTTTGGGGGGGATATGTTACACCACAGATCGGCTCTGGTTCTGAAGAAAATAAATGCAACCGTCAGCTGAAGGATTTATTACATTTACATTTGTTTGAAGGGGGTTTGCAGGGTTGTGAGTTATTGTGTTACAGATCATGGAGTACACAGTAAAAAAAGGTGGAACTATAATAATATAATTAGAGAATGGGAGGAGTGTTAAGTAGACAAACATCGGTACAGGTATGCTTAGTTCTGAGGCTTCTTCTTCCCCCTCCTCTTCCACTGTAGACACCACCCCAAGGCCAATACGGCCAACAGACGCTGAGGAGGAAGGAGAATAAAGCTCCAGCCCTGACGCTAGCTTTTACTACAGAGCACTCCCTCAGCCACAGTCAGAACTGCAGCACAAGATCACACCAGAAGAAGTAAACCTGCGCAGAAGGACAATTAAAACTCCCACTAGGATCTATGAAGTCAGATAACTTTTTAAAAATGCATTTCTGTGTGGAAAGGGAGTGAGCCAGGTGAAAGATCAAGAGGGGGTCGTCTGACATCATCATTTAACAGGTAAATTGGATATTTGCATTTCGAAATCTTGTTCTTTTATAATAGTGACTCATTAATAGTGTACTGTGCACTCCCAAGTTCTGCAGTATTGGTCAAGGAACTCTCCTTAAACCAAGAGAAAACAGCACATTAGACAGTGACAGCTGTGTTTATCTGCCACTAATTAGGGTGTTTTTTTAACCACTTCACCTAAAAGTTGCTCAGAAATCTTGACTTTATAGTTAGACTATCATACAAAATACATTCTGAGCTCTTTTAGCAGACTTACAAACGTATGCTCTGTATGTTTAGATTGGATTCTTGTATCTCTGCGTACTGTTGCCCGCATTGTCCTTCTTATTTACACAGGCTCCTGTCTGTTTCTGCCACTGCCCACCTCAAATTCAGTTTAACCGTCTCCGCAAAACCCCCCGCCCCTTCCCTCTAAAAAAACATCAGGTAGATCAAGTTTCATTTGCTTTGCAAACTGAGAACAGGTAGTGCAGCATCCAGCATGACAGCTGGATATACAGTATATACTAAACAGGCAGTTGGGACGAACACAAAGGAGTGGCAGAAGCGAGAAAACAGTACTGAGGCTTGCAAAAAAGTTTAAATTGACTCTCATTCAAATGAGCCGTGATTCGTTCTCAAAAGGTCAGTGGGGCAGGAGAGGAAAAACAGAACGCTGCACAGAGCCAAGAAGGGCAATAAAGAGACCCACACACTGTTTGAAGTTTATGTTTTGGATTCAGCAAAAACCTGTTGCAAGTTAATATTTGACCCAGCTGATGAGTTATCAGCCAACCCCTCACAGTCTGAAAGCCATTTTTTTTTAATTTTTGAATTTCCTCCACGTGGTCACCCAAGATTTCTTTAAAAAGATGAGAGCAAGACCTGATTGTGTTTTTGTTTTGTTACATTTAACTTTAGAGTCTGTTGTGAAAACAGTCTGCATGACCTTTACCTTAAACTGCATTTAGACCTTGTACCTCAACACTGAAAGGCATCAAATGGAAAAAAAAACATTCTACTGTTATTTATAAATGTCCTAGTTAAATAAAACTTGATTTAAATAATTAAATCATCAAGAGTTATTTAAATATGTTACTAATTTGTTAAACAGATAATTTAAAAATTACATGTAAAATCTATTGAATCCATTCAGTTTTACTGCTGCGCTCCAAAAATGTAGTTAAACTGTCACTGCGAAATAGACTAACATCTGATACGTTAACAATCACCAGAGTAGTGTTAGCTCCGCCCATCATTGATGGGTTATTCCTGTTGTAATGCAGCATGAAATATATAAAATTCTAAAAAAAAAGATATATAATCACATATGTTTTTTTGGAAATAATAAGAATTGATATTTTATCATTGCTTTTAGACCTCCATACTGTGGCAAGGAAAACAAAAAACCATTACCAAAAGACCATTCATTTGTTTCTTTACTTACTCCATTGGTTTCAATTTAAAACTTCAAAAAAAAAAAGAGATTAAACACCCACTAAAATAGCAATCTTAAATTCGAAGTCAGTGGATCATATCTTGATGTAAACTTTTGTCAATAAGGAATTTATCATATTGTAAAAAGTGTTCTGTTGTGTTCCACTTCACTGGCCACAAGATTAAAAACTGTAAACCTTTAACAAAGTGGGTGGGTTGGTTACTAAGTTACACTGAGGTCACATTGAGCACATAACAAAAGTCTGAGGCTAGCACTTTAGATTTCAGTGGTTTTAGTGGTTTCAAAATGACAGTGTTTAAGACATTTTCAAAGATACAGAATTTAGTTGGTTATTTTTTAAATTCTATTTTCACTAAATATAACACACCCACATTAGAACAAGGCTGTATTTAATAATGTTGTATGTATAAATGTATGTATGAACCATTATGCACATGATTAGGCACTTAATATCATCATAGAAAGTTAGGTGTCATTCAGGAAACAAGCTGAGACCACACCTTATAACTGAATTGTAGGGAAACTGATAAGGTGGTGTAATTACAATTAGAGAGACAATTATGTCCTAATCCTTGTGAAACATGTTCAGATTCAGCAAGGAATATAGAGGGATAGTCACAGGAATGTCAAGGGTAGATGGAGTGATTAGCTGGAAAACAAGCGGGGACTTTGTGTTTATGGGAAAACTGGAGTAGGACCAACTCTAAGGGCACAGTGACAAGAACACCTGTGCTCCCACAACTTTCATCCCCACCCACACAAACGCACTCAGTGTCCTTCCCATTAACACGCCAACAGGGACTAATAATAATTCTATGCAAAAACAAGTGGCAAGGGCAACCAGATTTACCACGAACAGAACCAGAATCAAAACAGGAGTAAAGAACTTAATTAGTTTCAGGAAGCAGCTTGCTCAAGGCAAGTAAGAACCAGGACATTATTTGCTAACTGGTTTGTGTACCTGTCATGCCTGCAAGCTTTTTATCGAAACAATCCCTATACAACTGAAACACAATAATTTAATTGTTAGCTATTCACATACATAAACCCCTATAATGCATAATGATTGGAATATCATACTTTGCTTTATGATAGTTACATTTATATTTGATTCTGTATAAGTTTACAGCCTGTTTAATATCATTATTTAGTATTCACAGGACAAACTACAGAGAAATCAACAGGACTAGTCCTCCTAGTAACTGCTTTACTGCCACCGTTTACCCAGATGTTAACTTCTGCAAGCTTTTAGCAAGATGCTAGCTGCTGCAAACATCCAATACTTGTCCCTCACAAAATATGAAGCTGCACATTATTCTTCATACATTAGGTAAACGCAACACTAGCAGCGTGCCATATGCTCCCCTATTCCTCTTACCGGCAATGCGCAGCTACAGTAATATCAGGATCGGGTTAAAAATACGGCCCTATAATTTTCTATAAAACAACGCACACTGGCAGCCTCAAGTCGCCGCTGACACTCTAAGGCAAACCGGTTCTATCAGGAGACTGAAAGGCACCTTTTACACCACATCAGGCCCTGGTAACTGCTTTTCTTTCATGCTACTTTGATAGGCTCTCTCTGATTATGCAAGCAAACAGTTGGTAGTGTCTTCGGTCTACCTTATGCTATTGAAGTTCAGAGGAAAGTTAGATTGAAGACAAAATAATTAAGAGCAGCATTTTAAATAGCAGAATAGATGTCATTCTTTCATTGCTTTGTCCTTTATGTTTCACATGGATTTTTAATATCTTGGAATTTAGAAAACATTAGCACATTTTTGTCCCATAAAAAGAAAAATCACAGCACTCTATAATATCTCTATAATATCCTTGACTTATGGTAGAATCAAATGTCTTTTATATGGTCTCCTTTTCACTTTCACTTTACTTTCATATTAAAATGTTTTCATGACTGAAATAACTTCATAGGGGACATTGTGCCCTTCTAAATAACAAAGCCTACATTGTACCTGCACAAGTGCCCACAGTTACAAGATGATTGACGTCTTACCCTGTTTTTCTGTATGACTTTACTCTCTCATTTGTTTGTGCCTGTTGAGTAAATCCACAACATTACTCATCACATTTGACCCTATTTTCATCACTCTATTGACTGAATGACTCACCTGGCAGGACTAAATTCTATCAGCTTTGTAACATTGTATGTTTACTGGGAGGGTTCATAAAGTTCCAACAAACATAGCTTGTACAAAATCTCCTCTGGTTGACTTGTTAGGATTATTGTAAGGGATGAATGAAAAACAGATTTGCCCATATCACTAATCTCTCCTGTTTTTTCATTCTTAGTAGATAACCCAGAAATTACAGACTGATCAAGACTGACAGTCAAAAAGGCTGTAAGGGACGTAAGAGAGGAAGCCCTACATTTTGGAAGATGGAGGAAAGCACTACGCAGGTCTGGCACATGCAGATTCCCAGACAGGAAGTTCCAGCAGAGCTGCAGAAGAAGATATCGGTGGCAAACCAGCCAGAATGCTCCATCTGCTACAATACCTATGACAATGTCTTCAAAACACCCAAGCTGCTGGAGTGCACCCACACCTTTTGCCTCGAGTGCCTTTCCCGACTTATGGCTGTCTCGCTAACTGACCAGGATGAGAGCGGCGGCAGCATGCGCCTCTCTTGCCCCTTCTGCCGTCATCTCACCTTTTTGCCAGAGGATGGTCCTCCTGCCTTGGCCACTAGCCGCGAGGTCCTCTGCAAACTCCCCAGCCATCAACAACAGGAGGAGCCCGTGTGGTTGGAGGGGGAGAAGCTGTGCTACAAGAGCTCCAGACAGGACGCCGTCTCAGGAGTCCCTGAAAGTCCCACGACCTTCTGCATCTGCATTGACATTGGGGCCAGTAAGTCAGTGGATGCTCCAGTCCAGGCAAGGCCCAGAAGGACTGGACTGATGGGCAGACTGGCAGACTGGAAGAGGATACTTCTCTTCATAGTGCTCATCGTGCTACTGGTTATAGTTGTGCTGTGGCCCCTGCAGTGCGTGTTTACCACCGGAAACATTCGCTGTATGAGAAATGGACCCCAAATCAGTACAACCACAACCACGACCACTACTTTTGGCCCATTTATCGGTAGATCTGGTCTAAAAGGATGAACAACTTGACTTACAGGACTTCACTGTAAATGCTGATAATGAAGACACTTGGAACTGTTTTAAAATGTCATTGAGACTTTGGAATAGTTGCACTTAGGATAAGTGCATTTGGCTATTGCAACTTGTGATGGACTGGCGACATGCTCAGGGTGTACCCTGGCTTTTGCCCGATGACTGCTGTAGATAGGCACCAGCCCTCATTGTCAGATAGATGGATGATGAATGAAAAGTTATTACAACTGACCTTAGACTTTATAGTTCCTGCTACCAACATTTCTTGACCAACATCTCAATTTTAAAATTACTAAATAACCGCAAGCAAAACCTATGTACACAATTCTCTGAGGCATAGACAAAGCATTGGTAGTAGTAAATTTGCACTTTATTTAAGCTTTTATTCTGAAATTAGATAAAATCACAGCATCTAACAGGTTTTGTGTCATGATCAGAAAGTTGGTGATTTATTGTAAGTGCTTATTCAATGTTTAGCACTGACAGAGACCTGTTGTCGTGTCCAGGCCAAATAGCGGAACTTCCGATTGTGACATTTACCTCTTGTCATTGTGGAAATGTGAACTTTATCATCTGAGACAATGAATGGAATCCAGATGTGCTAATGACATTTTTTTCATATTGTAACATTGATTATTCCTTTTGATATGTCTTTGTTTACAAAACTACAATTAAAACTGAAGTATTAAGGTTATCCGTGTCCAAACTGTTTTAATGTGGTCAAATTTGAGACATTTTTTTAACACTTTAAATAAGTACATTTACTTTGAAAGTAAAGTGACATTTTTTAAATAGTAAATAAAATTTTTTTAGCAGTAAAAAAATGATCAGCAAGTTCATTTTCCTCCTGCATCAACCTTTAACCTCTGACTGTGAGTGGAAAGCTTTTCTTTGCTTTGCCAGGAAACTGTAGTTCCTTTATTCCTGGAGGAGGTGTGTCACAAAGAGGAAAAGTTGGGCTGTGGGTTTTCCCAATTTGCGAAGCTATTAAATTCAGTTGATAAGACACTCCTGAGATTTACACTTTTATGTAGAAGTACATTATAAATGGATAACTTCCATAAAGCACCATTTGGACTGCTGGGAAACGCGTTTACACATTAAACTGGGATAAATGCAAACATGGCAAGGCTTTGCAACTTGAAAGGAATTCATATTAAACATGCTTAGATTCTTTTTTCTTCTCAGAATTATTCAATAAGTTTAGTTTTAATGCTACAGGACCTCAAGCAACAAATTTGAATTATAGTTTTCCTTTGACTTTACTGTTTTTGAGGATTTACTAATTCCCTTACACGTGGACACTTTCAAGCTGAGATTCCTCAGCCGATGTCAATAAAACATTAAACATTTACAACACAAGACTAGCAAAAAAAAAACATGTGACGTTGTATATTGTGCCATCATAAAAGTTTTTTTATTGTATATGATAATAAACTATTGAGAGACTGTTTCCGGCAGCTCAATGCATCAGCAGTTGTAGCCAAAACTTCCAAAAAAATGAAAAAAACAAAAAACAAAAAAAGGCGTCTGGGTGGAGCCAGTGCAAGATGAACATGAAAATGGAAAACAACTTCAGGCGTACTGCAATCAATGGGGGGAAGGGATCGAAACAAAATCACATCAACATGTTCAAGTAAAATGTCAGCAGAAATAAAATATGATGTCACGACTGCATACCTCTGCAGATTCAGACTGAGAATTTACTCATCAAACCATACTGACAAAAATAAGTCTTGATACAAAACGGAAATCCAAGGATGAATAAAACAAATTAATTGGGAGAAAGACACATTAACAGCAACAGTCTAGTTCACTGATGAAAACAGTTCCACAGCCAATGGACTTCCACGCAGCCTGAGAAAAAGAGTTTCACACTTTCAAGTACTAAAGTTTCAACAAATCATAAACAATTTGACCCCACACAGGCGAAGTGACAAACAACGGAAAAGGACAATCAAAATGACTCAGCAAATAATCATAAAACAGGGAAACAATCCACAAATTAATTCTCCTTCATCTGACAGAGGTCATGAGAAAAGAAAAAGATTTCGGCGTCTCTTAATGTTCAGAATAAAATGAAGGACATCGAGTAGTGCAGCATTTCAAATACAGGCAGTGCAGGCCTTCACTGGCGCAAAGTGGAGACAGCTTTCAATCAATCACTAGAGCTATTAGTCACAAAACCAATCATTAGTTAGACCAAGAAAAGCCTTCCAACTTTAAACAAGGGGCATAGCTGGTGGGCACAGCGTTGTTGCAGATTACATTCAACAAGATCTAATCAAAGTTTACAAAGAATTACAAACATTTCAGTGCAGTGACAGAGTATTGTTATTTCTACATCATCTGATGGGCTCGGTCACACAAGAACAAGTTGTCTCTGAATCATGTTCTGTCCATTATGCAACACTTCCATGTGTTTGACCTGGTTAGTTGGAGAAACAGTCCAGTCTGAGGTCATTGTCAAAGCTTGAAAAAGCAAAAACAATTAATTGAAAACACTGGATATTTTCCTGATGCTGGACTGTTTTCAGGTTAATGAAGAACCTGAAATCTTTTCCATCATCATTTTAATTTTGTAGTAAAAAAAAAAGAAGTTGGGACCCATATGGCTGACTTGTGATGCACCGGGACACATAATCTTGTTTCAGATTTAGGTCTGGATTTAGGGTTCTGTGTTAATGCACTAGGCTTAAAGTTGTTCCTGAGCAGTTTTGTGTTGTGTTGAGCTGGCTGTGCCATCATGCTGGGGGTGGGGGAGCCCATTGTTAAGGAGTGCTGTTTCCATAAAGAGGGTGTTTAGTCTAACAATCGTACAATAGGTGGTGCATCCCAATGAATGTCAGAACATAATTTCCCATTACTTTTCCTGTACAATGCCTTGCTAAAATATTAATTTCTCTTCAAACCTCAAGGATGTTTATATATTTTTTATTATTATATATTATTTACAAATAAAATTCAGAAATGTTTGGCATGCAGTTTAATTCAGCTCCCCAGAGTCAATGCATTGGAGGAGAAAAAGCCTTCAAAAATCTATTTTAATCTTGCTTCACATTTAGGTCTGGACTTGGACTGTGTTGTTCTAACACATAAATATGCTTATGGCTGTTGTCATGCTTGTAGGTGAACCTCCACCCCAGTCTCAAGTCTTTTGAGGCGCCTAAAAGTTTTTTTTTCTCAAGATTTTGCCCAACATTTAGTTCAGTACATCCCCAAGTCAACATTGACCAGTTTGCTTGCACCTGCTAAAGAAAAGCATTCTCACAGCATGATGCTGCCACCACCAGGGGTCATCATTTGAATATTGTTTTTGGTACCCAATCCATCTTTTCATCACATTCTCCCACCTGATCTGTGGATCACTGCATCTCCTCCGGAGTTACCGTGGTTCTTTTGGCTGCTTCTCTAAAAAATTATGCCAAATTAGATTTGCAGTTACTCTTTCCTTTTCCTAAAGATGGATTGAACAGAACTATGTGAGAGTTAAATTTCATAGGTGGATCTATTTACTAATTAGGCAGCTTTTGAGGGCATTTGGTTGTACTGGATTTTATTTAGGGGTATCAGAGTAAAGGGGGCCCTATACAACTGTCCACCAAACTTTCCCAGATTTTTAATTATAGATCTTTTTAAACCGGGGATCATTTTACTTCCAGTAAACAACTATGCACCTCTTTGTGTTCATCTATCAAATAAAATCTCAAGATGGATTGGCGTTTTGGGTCTTAACGTGAAAAAATGTGAACTGGTTTAGGGGGAGGTAACAGCGTCTCAATGGTTTTAATGATGTGGCTGAACAGGGAGTTTACTCTTGCCTTAAAACAAGGTATTTTGGATTCTGGATGTTAAAAATAGCCAACAATCTGCCAGAAAGCACAGAAGGCTCGTCGCACTACGGCACCAGTCTACTTATCCCATAAATGACGACAGTTTACTCGCCAGGCTGTCATCAAACCTGGATTACAGCCGTCTTCTAAATTACTTTTTGGAGACAAATCTATTCTTTAATCTCAGGCAGATGGCCATCTGGCCCACTGCAATCGCCCCCTTTTTCTCGTCTCCTTGTGACAATCCCGTCTGACAGATGTTGAACTACATCAGACCTGCAGCTCATTGAGGACACAGTTCAACTCGCTATGTCCATTCAGAATTTCTTCTCTCGCTGATTTTTAGTGAAATATGGACTTCAGGAAACATCAGAACTGAATCTGGTGATGTTTTTAGATGTGCTAAATCATGATCTTCTCAAGCATAACAATGTTTTAGAAATAGTCTCGATATATTAAAATAAACATAGCTTTATAATCATCTTACACAGCCATTATGCCTGCATCGTAAACAATGAAATCATAAAGTATCAAAGGAGGGACTACTTAGAGGGACAGGACAGAGACACGCATTTGAACAATCACCAGTTCTCTGTGGAAAACTATCCCACGATGCCCAGGGATAAAAACAGATCACCTGATTATTAGCATTTACAACAGCAGGGGATTACATATAATTCTACTTTCACTTTAAAAAAATCAAACCAGTTCACTTGTACACCCAGAATTCAATCAGTACTTTTATAAGAATAAGAAGGGTGGGCTTGCATGCCCTTCCTGAGCCTCAGGACCCTGTAGCAGGTTACGTAACAGCCTCTTTTCATCACTCAGCGTCCACATTAATAAACCCCCACAGCCAGAGAGACAGAGCATAGCAAAAACAGTGCAAGGTTCAAGTTCAAATGGCAGCCAGCAAAGGCAGAAGAGAAAGGATTTCTGGGAACAGGCTGGCAAAAAGCTTAGTTCTGAGCTCTACTCAGGTCCTGTGGAGCTTCGTTCAGTCAGACCCAGTGCCTAATATTTGTCACACCAAGCAAGTGCCTGTTTAGCAGGTTAGCTTCAGCGAGTAAGAGTAAACAAAAAAGGAGAAGAAACAGCTGGCTAAGGGAGGCTATGGATTACAGACACATCCTGTCAAAAGGCACTTAAGTTGGTTGATTCAGGGTGTGTTAGATGGGACACAGACAGAGGGTGGGTAGGGGCAGAGACCCTGGGATGAGAGCATCGTTCTGTAGGTTCCTCGCTGGTACACAGGGTGGGGTCAGACTCCAGACTGAGAGGTCCAGCAGCACGGCAGCAGGAGAGGAGTCAGCTCACCGCCTTCATGGCCCGGCCAGGGTCCGTTAACGCAACCTTTTCACCCCAAAGGGATTTTACAGACTCTGGCCAGGCAACATCTTTGCTGAAGCTGCACACAGAAGGAAGGACAGGTGTTTGATGGAATGATGGACAACATTATCTCATTTGATGTGATTACTCTAGATCTCAAATGTGTCAACACTGCTGTAAAAATGTTTTTAAGACAAAAAGATAACATCAAAACAGTAAGAACATTGCAATAACCTGGTTGCACAAGTAAGTGCACCTTTTGTCAAAAAATTTGTTTAAAGAGGTTTTGGTCCATTTTATCCAACATTTTGATTTGGCCCCACAAGAAAACATTAATTATAGTAAATCTGATTAACTGCAAATAAATGTCAATGGTCCTAGTAGGATTTTGTGCTCATTTACATCTTTTAGCTTCAGCGATAGTTTGCAGAGAGGTTACAGAGCATCAGAAGGATCTCGTTGTGCAAAGGTCAGGAGAAGACTACCAAAAGATCCTTTAGCATTATGTACGATGTCATTACTAATCAGATGTGGGATAACAGTGACGAAAACTGGATGTTTCAACAAAACTGATGAAAATCAATTTTGACAAAGACAGACTCGTCAAAAAGGCTGACAGTAACACTAAAACAGCTGCAGGAATGTCTGGCTGGTTGACAACACTGATGCGTTCTCCTTATGTCTTGATTAAGAAGCAGAGTTAAAGACAGAAGCATTCTATAAAAAAAAATACATTTATGTTTGGAGAAATCTTCAAAAAGCTTGGGGGAGAATGCATTGAGGTCTGATGAAACAAAATTTTGAAAGGTATGCTAGGCGCAACAATGACTACAACCCTCACCATGAGACGAACATACCCAGTGAAACATGGTGGTAGTGACAGCATGATCAGGGGTTACTGTTGTAGGGACCCCAGCCATGGGTGACAACATTAACATTAACTTTTCTGGAATTTTCAAAATAAATCACAGTAACCTACCCCTAACTCAGCCCAAGATGTTTGAATGAAAACCCTGCGTTTCAACAAATGCGGATTCCAGACAGGAACTGGACAGGAGAGGCACCAAACAGCATATGTCTCTTGCTGGCAAGCAGACACAACTCTTCAAACTGGATCCAAGAGTGTCATACAATCACGCGATCATATGCCACAAAGTTAAGTAATGATTTGCTATTCAAGTATCCAGTATTTATTTATATAAAGGGTGTAATAAGAGAAGCATGACTATACTTTTCTTCTGAGGCCTCCAGAAGCAGCCCTAATCGAAGCGGATTTCCCCACGGCCTGGAAAAGAAGGCCGGGACCGCATCGCACGCCTTCCTGCGTGCACGTCCAGGTAGTGAGAGCTACCCCGCCACAGTGTGGCCACTCAAGGAGTGGAACGTGCCTTTGTCGTATGGTTCGGTCAGGCCGACCAAAAGCCCTTCCCCACAGCTGCAACCACGTGTGGTTACCCACACGTGGTTGCAGCGTTTTCCTCAACGCCTCAATTTATCTTCAGCACGGTTCACGTAGAGAAGATTAGTTTAGAGTTAATGACGTTTGTTTGTGTTTTTGTTGAGAAAACTCAGCTACAGTAAGTGCTAGCAGACTAGCACTCAGCTAAGGATGTGTTCTGTGTTGTGTTTTTAAAGTTAAGACAAACTTTATTTAAAGGGTGGCTTTTAAACACAAAAGATCAGCCATAATGCGCCGTCCACGCTTATGCATTTCAACCCTTTTATTAATGGTATTTTAAAGATATGTGTTTGATTCTGGTAACAAGCTATAAGTTTCTTTTGTTAGCTCCAACCGCTAACGGCTAAGAACACGTGCTCGCCCACTTTATGAGTCAGCTGAAGATCATTTACCCAGAAGGTTGTTAGTTTCTAATCTAGGAAATAATACTTCCTCAAATATTATTTTACTAAACGTAATATTAAACACCATTAAGACCCATTTATCCAAAAGGTTTGGTTCTTATACAAAATAATATTTCCTTAAATATAATTTTAATAAATAAAGGCAGCTAATTAAACACCATTGAGAATTAGTCAACCAGAAGGTTGGTTTTATTCAGCAAAACATTCTTTGAAATGTTATTTTATTAAAATGTTTTATCTTATCTTTGTGAATGTGCATTGTGAATGGTTATTTGAAGGTATACCAATTATTGCCTAAGTTAGTTCCAAGACAACTTAAGTCTTCAAGATAATCCTTGGTTCTTAAACATAAATAACACTGCGTGGTAATGTTGCATCACTCTTTTGGTCATGGTTTTCAACCATCTTTGATTCACTTGTTCA
This sequence comes from Crenichthys baileyi, assembly GCA_036173005.1. NCBI lineage: Eukaryota > Metazoa > Chordata > Actinopteri > Cyprinodontiformes > Goodeidae > Crenichthys > Crenichthys baileyi. Next base: position 75,713 of record JAHHUM010001185.1, on the reverse strand, counting down.
TTGTGAATATAGTTTGTCTTCCTTATTCTTTCATTCTCCTTGCTAGTTTAGTTGGGTTGTTTTAGCATAGCAAAGAGTTTGTTGATTTAAATATCTTTGACTTTGAGTTGACTTATTTTTGTTAATAAATTCTTGTATGTATCCATGTGTGTGCAGAGTTTTGCTGTTCAACAATGCCATCCCTTTCAATTTTGTCCTAATACCACCGCCTTATTGGGCTGGTATTCACAGGGCAACCCTTAACAGACCCTTATTAGTTAATAAAATATTGAAGTATTAATATACAATAATATATTCATATTCGTAATCACAAGACTGTTCTCCAGATGGAGTGCGGGTTTTATTGAGCGTGGATAAAAACCTGACCTGTTAACCCTTCAGATGTCTGCTAGAAAACCGAAGAAGAAGACACGAGTTTTTAAAATTACTGAGCATACAGCCGAATCAAAACATAAATGGCTTGTGGTGCTTGGTTTTCCATTAGAGCAGGTGCCTCACAGACAGAGGCTATGATTCCTCAACGCAACTGTCTGGGGGCTCGATTCCTGACCTTGGGACCCTTTCTGCATGACAGTTGCATGTTCAGTTGAATTATAAAGACCATATGTTACATTAAGGTTGAAACATGTTTTGAAACTACATCACAAAAACCTGGCATTTAGTCAACAATCTAGAACAATCTTTATATCCGGTGGTCAAATGCCTTAACCATACCCAGAAGGTGGCACACTTTATTTTTTTTTTTACACCTTTAAAAAAGTTGTTCTAAATACTGGATTAGGCTTTGACGAATGACCAAATAAAACTGCTGCTTACTACAAACTGTAATACAGATATTTGTTGCTTGGGAAAAAATTACAAAGTAAAAGTAAAGACCGAGACGGATTATAACCAGAGAATAAATGTAATCTTTTTGTGCTTGTTTTTTTTAATACAAACTCAGCTAATCCTGGGAGCCCTACAGTAAACCATTATCTCTCCCTGATTACTTAAAAAACATCTATTTACCTAAATTGAATTCTACAGTTTTCAGTGGAAAATCACATAAGTTTTTATTTCAAGAGAAACATTTTATACATGAGCCAAAGCTTTAGGTTAGTGTTTTTTTTTCACCAAAACCTCTTTTTTTGAGTCCATTTTTTAACTTTCAGTCTTTACTAATATCTCTAAAGAGCAGCTGTTTTACATAGAACTGCACTGAATACAGGAGTTTCTTTCATAAATGGGATGCTGTTTTGACTTTTACAGATAAAGGTATATCACAACGATTTCCAGCTTTAAACAAAAGTACTCACCCAGAGGCAGATAAGAGAAAAAAGCAGGTCCACTTCAGCGATTTTATCTCCTGGTATAACTGCTGAAAGACGTCTGAGAGGATCTGAAGTTTATATTCTCGTACACACTCGAAGAATCATCATTTGTCATTCTGCAAAAACACACAAGAAAAGATATTTACTGTTAACACATGCTGGCAACATTCTTTGCGACTTTGGCTCCTGGATCCATCATGTTCCAGTTCATGTTAGTGTTACACGCACACTGAAGAGGACCGGGAGGATGTCATGTTGTGCTTAGACCTTGAGTTGGTCATCTGGGGATACTTGATATTCGAATATTCTCTCTCCTTCATTTTATTCCTCTGAAAAAAGAACAAAACCAAGTCATATCAGACACAAAGATGCTTGGATGCTGATATCTTATGAAGTGTTGTAAAGCAGCTGAAAGTGTTTTAGAGAGTAACTGAAAGTAACTTTTGGATTACATCCAGAGTACCTGCTCCTCCTCCAGTCTTTTCTGAGCAGTGTCTATATACTGCTGCACCGCCATGTAGATGAACTTATACTGGGCCTCTGTTTGTACCATGCCAGATCTCTGCTGCCGTACCATTTGGATGGTCTTTGGGATGTCGATGTCACAGTCCAGACCTGGATCACAAAAATCTGGAAATAAATGGACATCCAGGACAAAGTGCCAGAGTCTACTTTACCAGAATCCTTCCTACCTTGGCGGTTAATAATGTCAATGAGGATGTCGATGACAATGATGGTGCCGGTTCTGCCGATGCCTGCGCTGCAGAGAGAGTAAATGTTTAAAATGATCTGTGATAACTATAAAAGAAGAAATTAACAATCTGTATCATGTGATGATCATCATTTTCTTTTTTTTATTACTTATTTTTCTTTATATTTTTATATTTTGTTTTTTTTCTCTAAATTTTTTACTTTTATCAGAGGCATTGATGCTTCTGAATAGAAGAGGACCGCTAGATGCAACTTGGAGTGTCGGCTGTCGACCACATGCCACCGGGGGCGCCCTTTAAATGTCTTTAGCTCTGCAGTGGACTCACTGTGAAGGTCAACCAATCAGACTCAAAACTGTTTTGACTCTTTCTGACGCAGTGCCAGTTTGAATTATTTAATGGTGCACAGCAGCAAAGAACAAATGAAATTAGGCATAATTTCAACATGTAAGTATTTCAAATTGAATTAATAGATTTAACCTGCAATTCTTTGATGTCTGACATTTTTAAATAATTTTGAATGGGTTTGTTTATAGAAGTCAATGTTTATTTAATCTACAACATTAATAAATAAGCTTTTATTTATTTATTTACTGCCTTTTGAAACTTGATGGTATAGCAACCACCAATGAAAATATTAGAGTAAAATAAAGAAAAAACATAAATACTTCATCTTGCTCCTAACATGAAGCTATTTTATAATGAACCCTAAAGTGCAGCTAAATCCGACATTTGTATCATTACTGCAGATGGCAATTTTTTAAACATTTTATCTAAATAAGCAACAATCAACTTTAAATAAATTCAACACAGACCTCATTATTTAAAACCATTTTAGTTTATAGGCTGCTGGTTTTCTTTGAAGATGAAAACTAGGATGCAACAGCTAATAGTGAACCTCATTATATCTACTGTGATCAACAGTCAATGAGATGTAAATGCAAATGAGTCCCTGTAACCAACAGCACTTGTTTTTGTGACAAGGACCACTCATTGTGTAATACTAAAGGGAATTTAAAAACGGCTGAGGATCTTTTTCTGAAAAGCTTTTATAGTTTTATTGTTTTGCAGCAAACATCTGCAGGTAAACTCATTGTTAAAGTTTGATTGTACAGATGAGAGTCTAGGTTTGAGCCAAATATTTAGCACACCCCAGTGGCCAGTTTGAATCTGTTATGAACTTCTGATATTGTAAAGGAATATGATGGGAAACCTCTAAATTTAAAGAGACACTGAAAAAAACTACAAATCATTTAAAAGGGAGACAGTATCGTTTTGTGCCACTGTTGGGGCTGGTATTGACTGTAAAGTGTAAAGTATTAAATTAAAACACCACCTAAAGTCAAATTCAAACTTCATATTCTGAGTCATTTAAATCAAAACAATTAACTACTCAACAAGCAAGAGCAATTTAAAAAGCACTAAAATAAAACAAGTAAACCAATCAGGAGTTATTCACTGTAAATACAGATAATCATCCATATGAACAGAAAAATATAGAAAAGCTCTCAAAGAAAGCAGATCTTGCTGAGCTCTCTGCAATGTTCCACTTAATGCAAAAAGAGAGCATCCATAAACTAATCTTATTACGGAAAAGAGTCTCCATGCCAGAACTTAGTTATGTACAATGTTTTCATATGTTCAGTATCCGCGAGTGCAATGAAAACGAGTAGTAAAACAAAGCTTGTTTAGTGTATTTTGCAAACATGTAAATGTTTATACGGTACGTTCTTCGTCTTCGACACTGTTCTTGCTGTTTCTATTGTCTGCAACTTCAATACAGTTCAGGCAGAAGAACTAAGTATTCTGCGGTGCCCTAGTTGAACCAGAGTTCGCACTCTGGCACCTCTTTTTGTTGGTGGAAACAGACGTCAACGGTTCAAAATCACGTTTGGGAACCGGAACGGACTCCGAACTGCAATGGTGGAAAAGAGGTATAGCTGTATGTTTAGGAACCTGTGGTATTATTCTCCCTCTAGCAGGTTTTCCTCCAGGATTGCCCTGTACTTAACTCTATCATTCCACCCATCAACCCTGACCATCTTCTCTTTCACTAATGAAGAAAATGATGCCACAGCATTGTGCTGCCAACACTGTGTTTTACTGTGTGATGTGTTTGGTATGTTCAGAGTGTTGTAAAGTGTTTATTTTCTGCCACAATGTTTTTGCATGTAGGCCAAAAAGCCTAGCTTAGCTGCAGTTTTATCTGACCAGAGCACCTTCTCCTTGATGTTCGCTGTGTTCCCCTACATGGTTTGTATGGAGTGCCATTTGTAGAGTTATACAGTCAAAAATCGACAGCAATATTTTGGGCTATTTAGAAGAAGAAAATGACATAAGAGAAGAAAATGAGGGTTCATTTTTCAAAGTTATATGTTCACCCTGTCATTCATACATTTATAAATGTCACAGTTCCAAACTAAATATTTAATAAGCAAGCTAAATATTTAGTTTACAAACTAAATTTTTAATTAGCTTTAAACTAATTATTTAGTTTGTAAACTAAATATTTAACTTGCTAATTCAATATTTAGTTTGGAACTGAGACAATAATAAATATATGAATGACATGTTGAAATTTATTTTGAAAATTTAATGCTCCCATTTTTTTCTTTTATGACAGCCTAAATAACCCAAAATACTGCTGTCATTTTTTTAAATGTGTAACTTTACCAACGGCATCTTAGCTGTGTGAATTTGGCTTAAAGCTGCAGAGTGATTCCACATTTAGCCAGCAAGCCTGTTTGAGCTGGTTCATGGGGACATTTTACTGCAAAAGTCCCCCTGCACGTGATTCACTCCAGACCAGCTAACAACAGGACTGGTTTAGCAAGTGAATGGCAGTGCCAGTGGTTTAACAGACACGGTACAGGTTGTTATGGTCTGATAGTTACATTAAGTTTCATTGCACCAAAGACACTTCTTTTTGTATGTTCGGAGTCTTAACAATGACTAAATAAAAACCAGTAAGAAGCAGTCATGTGTGTCATGATGCTCCATCTAGATGGCTGTATTTATAGAGTGCTGTGGGTGTCTCACTAGCATGAAGTTCTCCCTGACCAACAGTTCTCTGTTTGAATCCTGTCATCTTTGCTGCTTTCTAACCACCTTCATGTTCACATGTTGACCTTTATTTGTTGACCTTTATTTATGCATCACAACAGTTTCACTGTAGATTTTGAACTTCGAGACTGTCGTTGGGATGAGAACATTCGCAGAATTTTAGTGAATTTACCAACAGGGGAAACTTGTTAGAATCTCTCTCTTCCGTTCCTCCTGAAATCAATTTGTCAAGATGCTTCATACCTGACATTCTAGTTGTTGCTATACCTAAATGACATCAACTCTACAGAGTAAGTCTTCTTTTCCAACACAACATTGTTCTTTGTTGCTGGCTGTACCTGCAGTGGACAACGATGGGTCCAGTATCTTTAATGGTACTCTGTGTGCGGTTGACTTCCTCTAGGAACCAGAGGACACCACCGGGCTCATTAGGCACCCCATGGTCAGGCCAGCTCAGATACTGAAAGTGCCAGATGTACCTCTGAGGCTCTTTCTGCAGTGAATAAAAGCATGAAAGTAAATGACCAACTTGTACTCCAGATTCATTTATTTTCAGATTGTTCAGATTGTTCAAAAACAAACACTTCTTCAGTGAAAGCATATTTTTAGCAACCAAAAATCTTCATAAATCAAGTTTTAAACGTACACCACTGTGAAAATATTTTATTTTATATTTTTCTTTAAAACAGCAAATTTTTTTCCTTGGACTTTGGATGCATTTTCACTAATTGTGATAATATCTGACCATATTCAGAGATATCTTAAGTTTTAATTTTTTTGTCTGAATTATGAGTCCTTCCAATCTGAAGACCTCCGTAAACCAAAGGATCAATAGATGGTCTCTAGATATAATATACCACTAGGTATTTTAAATTGGTTCATTACGCTCTTTGTTACAAGCAGCCAGTCACAAAGAAATAAATACTTATTTCTTTCGATAAATCTGTAAAGCTGTAAGCTAAAAACATGGCATACAGTGGATTATCACACAGTTACTCAGTTTCAATTTCACTTATATGAAAGTTAAATGGACTGAATTCCTACAGTACTTTCCTAGATATACTGACCACTCAAAGCGCTTTACACTAGAGCCATATTCACCCAGTCGCACTCACATTCATACATCGATACGCAGATCAGTGGGCAACTTAAGGTTAAATGCCTTGCCCATGGGCACACTGACATGTGACAGGAGGAAGCTGGAATCAAACCCACAACCTTCTGATTGCATGATGACTGCTGTTAGAATGATTCAGTCATCCCCATAGATGGTAGATCCATTATATGAATGAGTTCTGTATATATGATTTATTATACCAAGTGATATATTTGAATCCTTGTGATTTTTAAAAGTCAAAAGCTATAAATGTCAGCATCTGATTTATTTAAAAAACACTAACAATATTCAAAGCAAGATTTTATTTATCTTTAAATAAAATAAAAATATTGTTTTCAGGGGGATAAGTGGGATAAGTGGAAATTAGGAGGGGAACTGAATTTAAAAATGCTGTATATCAGAACAACCCAAGTGTGGGTGTTTCATTTCCATGGATAAAATTATGGCACAGATGAACACAAACAAAGTAAAAATATTAATCAGTTTTAAAAGAATATAAAAAACACACACACAACTTGAAGGAAGAGCAGCTGTTTAATCCAGGGCAGTAAATACATTAACATGGTTGTTATATCGCATTTTTGTTCTTCTCCTCTTTTGCAATTAGAAAACTATATGTTTTGACACTGTAAGTAGTGTAACTAGTTGAAAAAAACTAGTTGTTAAAAATGAACAATGGAAAGGTGTAGGAAATTATGTTTATACTTCGAGATAATACTTTTGAAACACGAGCGAAGGAAATGTAATGAGTGAAAATGTAAAATGTTGATATCATTAATGTGTTAGCATGTTTGAACATGTTTAGACAGAACAATGAACATAACTTGCATATTTTTGGACTGTAGGAGGGAGGTGGAGTACCAGAATAGATGCACAGGTTGAACATGCAAAGTCCATGTAGAATGAGCCTAAGCTAGGACTCAAACCCAGAACCTTCTTGCTGCATGCAACAGGGCTACCAACTGTAATTATACCTGAGTAAATTAGCTGTATTATAACAAAAATTATATAAATACATTGAAGTGAAAATAATTAAAACAAAGTTCCATTTTCCTTTTATCACTTGAATTTGGGAGTTTGTTTGATATTTCTGTTTTAGGTATTTTCTATTTTACAGCTGTGATAAAATCAGCAGGAACTTCTAAGAATCATTATGGCAATATTTTCAAAACACCACCTGGAAAGAAGATACAATTCTTCTTTATTTTCCATAAAACTTACAAGATTTTTGAGTTCATTTGCACCTTTTCGTTTAACCCTCCCATCCTCTGAAAAAAGTTAAAGCCCTTTTGGTAAAACTGTTTGGTTGGCCAGATAATCTGACTCCAGGTCAGTGGGTCAGCTTGAGAATACCTACCCTGTCCAGGCGCGTCACCTCCAGCTTCCTCAGGATGTAGTCCTGTGCGGGTTGCTCTTCCACATTCCTCACCAGCAATTTTCCAAACTCTTTAGTGCCATGGAGCTCTGGCCAGTAACGGACACATTTGTTCTGTAAGAAGAAAAAGTCAGAGAGCGAGTAAGGCACAGAGAGAGGGTGTTTGGTATTAGACAGTCCGAAGAAACTCCTCATCTCAAGCAGCTTTTCAGTAAGCTTATCTGTCAGGCTATCCCTCTGCTAGTCTTGTCCCTACCCCCACCACCACCACTAGAACATGTACATCATCCCTACTACTGATACAGAAAAGCTGTAACAAATAGCATTGCTTTCTAGTAATGACTTATAAAAAAGGCCGATAGTAGATAATCTAAGCTCCAGAACAGAACAGCCTAAACATTTTAAAATTGTGAAACGGAAATATTCATGATTGGTCTTTGCGCTTTTTGGTCAAATCACAGAAGTCATTTTTAAACACACAATTTAAACATGCCTTTGGAGCCACAGGTCTCTAAAACTGAAAGGCATTTATTTTTGTGTCATCAGGAACCACAGTGCAAAAGTTTTTTAGGAGATTTTGTTAATAAAAAAGAGCTTTCTAATGTGAATATTTTGAATGGATCTGCGACTGTATATTCTCAACGTTGACAATGGATGGAATGAGCACTACTACTTTCTCCAAAACCCCACTATGCATGACAAGTGGATGAGCTTCATAAAAGTTAAAAAGGGAAGATTATTGATTTCTGCTCACCCTCGAAAACAGGCTTTTCATTTTTGGCCCAAGATCATGAGACAATAAGAACATTGGCTTAAAGGGCAGGAACAACTCAATGTGGGGCGAGGACTAGAGGCTGACATTTTTTTTCTGACAGCATTAGTAAAGATCACATGATTGGGACGGTACAGGATAAAAAAATGAACGGGAGCAGACGGGAGCGGGAGCTAACCAATAGGAGGGAAAACAAACTAGGACCAATTGTCTTTGGAAATTTTGTTATAAATTTTAAGAAAAAAAAACTTGGATCAACACCGCTATTGTGTAGTTTTTTTCCAAGAAGCCTATACTATAATGCGAGTCAAACGAACTACACGACCCAAAAGCCAACAGTGCTTCTGATCGATGTTTTCCAGAACTGGAAGTGGTAAAATTGGATTTGCAACGTAAAGTCAGAAGTAAGGACTTATCTATTAAACTCATAGAGCTGACAGGAAAGTCGCAAATATTACCGAACTTCAGCATGAATGCAGCGTTGTTAACACGCAGTATGCTGCTTGTTAAACGTGTTTAGTCGTTATCAACTACACCAGTGATTAAGGCACATTTGTAAGGCAAATTCTGGATTGAATCAGCCCTGCATCTCTTCATTCGTCAAACAAAAAGTACCATCACGTGTCAAGTCTCATCTGACCAACAAAATTGCTGCATGTGCACTAAAGATTTAAGAGCCTTTGCCACAGTAGAGGGGAAAGGCTTCATCAAGGGAAGATATTAAATAAATATGTTGTGAAATAGAAAAAAATAGAATGTATCATTAAATGTACAATTTAACATCATTAAATATTACGTGTACCACTTAAGTGTACCACTATGATATAATGGTACATTTGTTTCTAATGATGTATTAAATAAATAAATGGTACCTTTAATTTAATGCCACATTTAATGTTACATTTCTACTTCACTTATGGGACATTCACAACATTTATTTATTCAATGATGACTTTATTGTATTAATTTTGTCCAGTTTGACCCTCCATTCTTGATGTCTCTATAGGAGGTCATGTCAGAATTTGAATCAGGTGTGCTGGAGCAAACACACATCTAAAGCTTGCAGGGAAGGGGTCCCTGAGGACCAGGGCTGTGAACCATTGAGGTACAGTTTCTAAATTGTGAAGGTTTTGCCTTTTTGCACTTTTGTTCAACAAGTAAACTTCTCTTGCTAGGTATATTTTTCTTTCGTTTCAGCAATTCGAAACAAAAGTAATGTCACTGTTCAAAGGAAAAAAATCACTTAATAAATGAGTAAAATCCAACTATGTACATTTTGTTTATTCAACTAAGATAGGCATGGTCTGTTTCCTTGTTTGATATTTTATTATTTCTACATTATTATTCTTTTTACTTGAACTGGCCTTTACTACAGCTAAAAACAGGGACCTAACTGGTCCTTCAAAGAAATTGCCAAAAGACTAAATGAAGAAAACAAAAATGGGAATGGCCCAGGAGTGGGAGTCATTCTAAATGGGAGCGGGATGGGAGTGGGAGTCAATTTACCAGGAGTGGGATGGGACAGGATTTTTTTTTTTTATGTTGGCCTGGGATTGGGATGGGACAAGACATTTTTCTGTGGGAGCAGGATGGGACAGGAGAGAAAATCCACTCCCGTGTCACCCTCTAGCGAGGACACAACATAGTTTGTGCCACAACTACGACAGAAATCTCTAGCAGAGTCGGCAGCCAGACCACTGACATGAATGGTCATCTCAATGGTGATCGGTGACAATAAAGCCTTTCTTTACTTTTGCTTTTTACTTTTCATGTGTGCTCTGCCAGTACAAAACAACCGGTGATGTCCACAGATCATGTTTTCACTTGATCCCTCCTCACTTGACAAATTGGGATACATATCTTTGCCTTATGAAATCACAGGTTCAAACAATGACGAAGCATGCCCTTTAAAAATTAAAACACTGAATACAACTGATAACTAGAGTTTACCTTTAAGTGAGACTAAAACAGACAAACACTAATACCTTTTAGTATATTGGCCCTTACATTATTTGATGAAAAATATGAATTTAGCATCAAGCAATCATTTGTAGTAGATCAACACCCAGTAAAAGTAGCAAGAGTACACCAGAACTACTTATTTGAACCAACATGTCTTTTTTTATGATAAAGATTTGAAAATGCATCACTGACATAAAGGCAGCTCACCCTTCCCCGCTCCATCTCCTTGGTGGTCATAACGATGACGTGTGCGTTCTCCTGATACACCATCTTCCAGAAGTCAGTCACCGTGTTCTGCAGGCATCCCTGGGTGGCGATGAAGACTTTACTCTCTTCAACATGGCGCCCGTCTTCATTCACATTCTGCATGGTTGGGCAACATGAACAATTACACAGAGAAAGTTTTCTAATATTGAGTGTATATCCAGTTTATAATATTAAATATTATACTAGAAATGTATTTAAGAGCAAAAGGGCAAATGGCAAGTTTGTGGTTGAAGTCCTTCCTAGTCGTGCCCCATTACGATCATTGACACAGACTCACTCTGATATAGTTGGCATTAATGTAGTCTGAACCAGGAACATCTGATTCTGAGTCTCTGATCACAACTCGAGTTGTGTCAACTGTAAACACAAAGTTCAACAAATTATTGCACAAAAAAGTAGACAGTTCTGAATCCACACAGGGATAATGGCAGCTGATAGGATGCAGGCTATTAAAATGCTATCTTTATCCTCTGCCCGGGCTGCTACGTTGTCTCTTGTCTGTTTGTCACTCTTTCCACAGGAAGTTGGAGAGACAGGAAATGGCAGGTTGCTGCGTGACTCACAGGGGAGGATGTTCTTGTATCTGTTTTTACTCTTGTTTTCTGGCTTTTGGCCCTCTTTCCGGGGATACAGCAGTTTGCACTCTTGTTGCTGAAGTACCTTTATAGTGGATGGAGAAAGAAAAAAGAAAATAAAGACAGATAACAAAATAAAAATGAAAATTTTCATTGGGTTAATAGCACATAAAAGACTTCCAGGGAGTGCTGAACAAAATACACTGACATTTCCTAAGACATTTATGTAACTAGAATATTCTGAATAATGCTTGCTGTTAAACAGTGTAATGGGCTTTTATTACAGCAGAGGTCACCCTGGAGAGAAGTAAAAGGGAAACTGCATATCTAAGAATTCCTGGTGTATAATCATGGGGAAGTGATTCACTGTGCAAATTGCTTCACTTCAAGACAACTTCACATTCATACTTGATAAGTAAATTCATTTCAGTTGTAACATTTTTAAAACAAAAGGTAAACCAGGTACCAGTAATAGTTTACAGGCTCATCACAATAAATTACAATATCACAGAAAATTCTTTTGTTTTAGTAATTCAATACAAAAAACATTATGTAAATTCATTCCTAACTAAAACCAATATGCTTTTTAGATCATTTCAGTATCACAAAAGATGAATAATAAAGGATATGAAATCAGAAACCCTAGCCTGCTGAAAAGTGTGTCTATGTTCAGGACAGTCTATGGACACAAGACTTGGTCAGGGTGCATGAATTAATGCAGCATGGCCTGAAGGGGATCAGCCTGTGGCTCTGCTGAGGTGTTAAGGAAGCCCAGGTTGGGTTAATAGTAGCTTTACTCTCATCTGCATTGTTGGATGTTGTGACTATTATCGTCTTCTTGAAAACACTCAATTCTCTATAAGGTTTAGGTCAAGGGACCAAATTCTTCTGGATAATAGATACATCTAGTAAGTACAAGAGAGCAGCAAGTGCTCTGAAATGTATGGGAACTCAGCCCACTTTGGACTTGGTAAAACAGAGTGGACCAATACCAGCAAAATGACAACACATCTCTGACAATGGGATCCTTAAACTGGACCTCAAGGGTCCAACAGTTGTAGCCAATGTCTGGCGGTAATGACACCCGGTTACGTCAATCGGAGATCACCAAAGTTAGTGTTGCTTCGGTGTGTAAGTTTGCCAAAACAATGTCAGACTCCGTAATTTTCTCTGGTCCCCTCCCCGATCTAACCAGTGACGACATGTTTAGCCGCATGCTGTCATTCAACCGCTGGCTGTCTAGGTGGTGTCCAGAAAAACAATGTGGGTTACATTGATAACTGGCGAACATTTTGGGGAAAACCTGGTCTGATCTGGAGAGACGCATCCATCCCACTTTGGATGGAGCAGCTCTTCTTTCTAGGAAGCTGGCCGAATTTATTAGTTCTCCCAAAACTCTGACAACCCAGGGTTCAGACCAGGAAGCAGGGTCGTAGTTTAACACTCCTCTCTGCAGCTTCTGTACTGCTACCCACCCATTACCCTATTAAGACAGTGTCTCGCCCACGGCCAAAATTGAATAGATTAAAAAATTATCTAAAAAGAGGAAATCAGGAAAATCTAATAAAAATAAACACAACTCAGACTAAAAATAAAAAATAAAACAATTAAATGTGGCCTACTGAACATAAGATCTCTCTCTTCAAAGACTTTGCTAGTTAGTGACGTGATTTGTGACAATCAGATTGATTTATTTTGCCTCACAGAAACCTGGCTGCAGCAAGAGGATTATATTACTATAAATGAGTCAACTCCTACTAATTATTTAAATTTTCACATTCCTCGAAATACTGGGCAAGGAGGAGGAGTAGCAACCATCTTTCAGTCCGATTTATTGATTAGTCCCAGACCAATCAATAGCTACAACTCTTTTGAATATTTAATCCTCAGTTTTCCTCATCCAAATTGCAAAGCACTAAAACCACTTCTGTTTGTTGTTTTGTACCGTCCACCAGGCCCTTACTCTCAATTTTTAGATCAGTTTTCAGACCTTTTATCTGATTTAGTGTTAAATACAGATAAAGTTATTATAGTGGGGGATTTTAACATTCATGTTGACACTGAAAGTGATAGCTTAAACATAGCCTTTAATGCTATCTTAGACTCAGTTGGCTTTACTCAAAACATTAACAAACCTACCCACGTTTGTCTTCATTCTCTGGACCTTGTGCTGACATATGGCATTGAGTGTAAAGATATAACAATATTTTCTCACAACCCTGTGCTGTCTGACCATTTTTTAATAACCTTTGAGTTGAATTTAACAGAGTACTCCACACCTGAAAGAAAATTTCATTATAGTAGATCATTATCAGACAAAGCTGTAACAACCTGTAAAGAATCTGTTCTACTTTTAATTTCCTCATTATCACAGAAAAACAGAGTGGAGGGCAATAATTCTGTTTCTGCCCCTTCACAAATTGATTCTCTTGTTCACAGTGTTACTTCATCATTGCGTGGTGCATTAGACAATGCAGCCCCCTTGAAAAAGAAGGTAATTATTCATAGGAGGCTAGCTCCCTGGTTTAATTCAGAGCTGCGTACTTTAAAGCACAATGTTAGAAAATTGGAGAGAAAATGGCGCTCTACACACCTAGAGGATTCCTACTTAGTCTGGAAAAATAGCCTACTGTTGTATAAAAAGACACTCCACCAAGCTAGAACAGCTTATTTCTCATCCTTAATAGAAGAGAACAAGAATAATCCTAGGTTTCTCTTTAGTACAGTTGCTAAACTTACACAGAGTCATAGCTCTGTTGAGCCATCCATTCCCTTAGCTCTCAGCAGTCATGACTTTATGGGATTCTTCCAAAATAAAATTGATTCTATTAAGAAGAAAATCTTTGACATACTCCCGAAGATGATTACTTCATCCTCAACAAGTGAGACAACATTGGAAGAAACTGTAGAACCTGATCTGTGCTTAGACTGCTTTGATCCTGTGGAGCTTCCTGAGTTATCAGAAATATTAGCTTCATCTAAACCTTCAACTTGTATGTTAGACCCAATCCCAACCAAATTATTTAAGGAAGTGTTCCCTCTGATTACCAGCCCCATTTTAGATATGATTAATTTATCTTTAGTAAATGGGTATGTACCACAAGCTTTTAAGGTAGCTGTAATTAAACCTTTGCTTAAGAAACCTTCGCTTGATCGAGATGACTTAATAAATTATAGACAGATATCCAATCTTCCATTCTTATCTAAAATTCTTGAGAAAATAGTTGCTAATCAAATGTGTGAGCATTTACACATTTGATTAGCAACTATTAGCAACTATAATGACCTGTTTGAAGAGTTTCAGTCAGGTTTCAGAGCTCGTCATAGCACTGAAACAGCTCTGCTGAAAGTCACTAATGATATTCTTATTGCCTTAGATAATGGACTTGTGTCTGTACTGGTTCTGTTAGATCTCAGTGCTGCATTTGATACAATCGATCATAATATTCTCTTACAAAGGCTGCAATATGCTGTAGGGATCAGGGGAACAGCGCTAGGCTGGTTTGAATCTTATTTGTCTGACAGATTCCAATTTGTTCATGTAAATGATAAATCATCTTTAAACTCCAGGGTTAATTGTGGAGTACCACAGGGTTCAGTACTTGGGCCAATTCTCTTTACTATATATATGCTTCCAATAGGTAAAATTATCTGGCAGCATAGGATAAATTTTCACTGTTACGCTGATGACACTCAGCTTTACTTATCCATAAATCCTGATGAGCCCAACCAGTTAGATAGAATACAAGCATGTCTTGAAGACATAAAAACTTGGATGACTTTAAATTTTCTGCTTCTAAATTCAGACAAGACAGAAGTTGTCGTCTTTGGACCAGAGTCTTTAAAAAGGAAACTGCTTGGTCGGTCACTTAGCCTGGATGGCATTAAATTGACCTCCGATAATAAAGTAAAAAACCCTGGTGTTATTTTTGACCAGGACATGTCATTTAAATCCCATATTAAACAGGTTTCTAGGATTTCCTTCTTTCATCTCCGGAACATTGCCAAAATTAGAAATATCCTGTCCAGGAGTGACGCTGAAAACTAGTCCATGCATTTGTTACTTTAAGGCTGGACTATTGTAATTCTTTACTATCAGGATGTCCACAAAATGCAGTTAAACACCTTCAGCTGATTCAAAATGCTGCAGCAAGAGTTCTGATGAAAATTAAAAAGAGAGATCATATTTCTCCTATTTTAACTTCCCTCCACTGGCTCCCTGTTAAATCCAGAATAGAATTTAAAATTCTCCTCCTCACATATAAAGCCCTTAATGATTTAGCTCCATCATACATCAGAGATCTGATTGTTCCATATGTTCCTAACAGAGCACTTCGTTCTCAGACTGCGGGTTTACTGGTGGTTCCTAGAGTCTCTAGAAGTAGAATGGGAGGCAGATCCTTTAGTTATCAGGCTCTTCTCCTGTGGAACCAGCTCCCAGTTTTAGTCCGTGAGGCGGACACCCTGTCTACTTTTAAGGCTAGGCTTAAAACTTTCCTTTTTGATAAAGATTATAGTTAGAGTGGCTTAGGTTATCCTGAGCTATCTTCCTTGTTTTAGCTCCGTCTTCTTCTCCCCTTGTTGGATGGAGTAAGAGGGAGTCAGGTTTAGCCTAAACCGGCTCAGTTATGGTTGAGGTGCAAACACACCCTCCATTTCTGCTATCTGTATGACGCCCTCTCTTTTCCAATGGTTATGGTCAATCTTACAGAGAGAGGTATCCCAATCATTGTGGTTTTTAGTATAACAATGGCCATCAGTGGGCTCTAGATGGACAAACTGTCTACTTTTAAGGCTAGGTTTAAAACTTTCCTTTTTGATAAAGCTTATAGTTAGAGTGGCTTAGGTTATCCTGAGCTATCTCTGTAGTTATGCTGCTATAGGCTTAGGCTGCTGGAGGACATAATGACCACTTTCACCCTCTTCGCTACTTTCTCACACTACTCTTCCAATTTTGCATTATTTGCTGTTATTTCAGCTTTTAACTTGTTCTCTCTCTTTTCTCTTCCTAGAAGCTACACCTGGCCTGACTCTGTGTCTACCTGTGACACCTTTCTGGAGAGGGGAATCCTCCAAGCTTCTGCTGACAACAACCTAATGCTCACCCTCTACCGATGATCCACTTGGCCCTGTCTTTCAGTGTTTAACCCTTTCTCTCTCCTAGACATAGCTACTGACTGAGCTTTTACTGTAACTAACTCTATGTGCTCTCTTCAGACTCTAAACTTGAAAACTGGCTCAGAGTTTATCTGTTCCTTCTTTCTAGGTGAAACGACTAAAGGAGCTACATCCATTAACATTTACTTTTCCTTCCCATAGAGAGTACTCCTGGATCAGTGCTTCTTTGTTCTCTTTGTGTCTCTGCTCTGTTCTCTCTAACCCCCAGTCGGTCGTGGCAGATGGCCGCTCACACTGAGCCTGGTTCTGCTGGAGGTTTCTTCCTGTTAAAAGGGAGTTTTTCATCTCCACTGTCGCTACATGCATGCTCAGTATGAGGGACTGCTGCAAAGTCAACGCCAGTGACTGTCCACTGTCTCTACATGCTCATCCGGGAGAAGTGAATGCTGCAAGTCACTGACTGGATGCAATCTGCTGGGTTTCCTTAGATAGAAAAACTTTTTATCCAATTTGAATAAATAACTAACTCTGACTGCACTGTTCAATGATTAAGATTAATTGGAATGTATGTACCTGACTTTTGTGAAGTGCCTTGAGACGACATGTGTTGTGAATTGGCGCTATATAAATAAACTGAATTGAATTGAATTATTCAAAAACTTGACAGAACAATTCAATATGCAGCACACTGAATATTTCACCTGATGACCTCCTACTTGGTGGGAAATAATATACTCTGCACATGAGTAAAAATTAAGCCTCAGCCAAGATTATTTTTATAAGGGTAAAATGATACTTTGTAAAATGATTAACACAACATTAACAGTGACTTACCCATAATATTGTAACGAATCTAGAAAAAAATGGCTGAGCTTTACGCACCTCAAATTCCTCCCAGAATCCTTGTTTGGGTTTCTCCGAGTTGTCTGCTACTTTGTTGAGTTCTCGTACTCTGTTCTCAATGTTGGCAGCGTTTATCCTTGTGGCGTTAAAAGGCTGTCATAGTTGCGTAGAAACACAAAGATGGAAAACTGGACATAGAGAACATGCTTAGATTTCTATAAATGTTATTTTTTTTTATATCTCTGTGTCACCTGTTTGAGGTGCACTACAATGCCACTTTTTTCCACCATGGGGTTCTTCTTGTAGTGTTCAACCAGATCCGCCAAGGTGTCAAACCTTTCACCACCTCCCACGTCATACTTGCCTTCCTGCAGAAAGCAAACATTAAAAATTAAATAAAAACATGTAACACCAATGATATGAAGAGATACTTTCAGCCATTGTGAAACTCAGCTGAATCGTCTCAGCAATCAAAATCCTTCTTAATGGTATGACGGTATGTCCCAAATTACTTTTCTCACCTGGTAGCGAATCATAACGTGGGTAACTTTGGTTTTGCGGTCAACGTTGTCATGTTTCTCTTCATTGGTGAGAACTGACAGTACAAAATCTCCAGGTTTACTCTGACTCTCCCGTACTAGAAAGCTGCCAGCTTTGCCTTTTTCTGTGAGGAGTTTTTCTGCATCCCTGCCAGAGAGGTGCCCATGGTACCATCTGGAGATAGATGAGGAAATGTCTTTCTGAACCACAAATGGAAAATCAATTTTCAATGGCAAAACAATAGCATCAAAGGCCAGCCATCCATCCATCCATCCATCCATCCATCCATCCATCCATAAACTTGACTTTTTTAATCTTCTGATTTCTTAGTTTTCATTGCCATTCCTTTGTGTTTAGTTTCTTATTTGATCATTATTTTTCTTTCATTAGTTCATCAATCCATTTTGGTTTATTCTCTTATGTTAGTTGTGGGCCTTTTCCCTTTTGGTCTGTAGATCCTGTTGAGTCTTAGTTCAGCTCCCTTTGTGTTAAATTCCCTGCTTTCATTCTGCCACAGCCGTTAGTCTGCCCTTGCTCCAGGTCCTGATCTTCCCCCTGTAAATTCTTGTGTTATTTATTATTAAAAACTCTTTTGCCACTGTCAGTGCCTGTGCTTAGGTCCTTATTAGGCTGCAAACATGACATCTGTTAATTTCTTTAGCAGAAATGACTTCATGTAGCCAGTCTCTGACATCTGTCTGAGAAAAATTAGTCCTACCATTTCCTGGCAGAGGATTTGGGGGTTAATTGCATGTTCAGCCTATTTCAAGTCACCCCACAGCATCTCAATGAGACCAAGATCTGGGCTTTGACTAAGCCCAGGAATTTCCACTTTTTTAACACTGGAGTTATCTCTCCTCTTCTCATGTCATGAAAGAAGTTTACATCCAAATCCATGGAAAACCTTTTCCAGTTACACTTCCTGTGCAGTTTGTACTCACTCAACATAATCTATAAAGTGTAATCACTGCGACCCAGTCATCGGTAATAGTTTTACTGCTGAACATCTTAGCGTTTATTTTCGCAATAGGAGCCTTTCTCCCTCATTTAGCAACAGAGTAAGCTTGGGTCGACAAGGGTGCAGCGAGAGGAGTTACAATTAGGCGCCTGGGAAAGTAACTGCCTTGTTTTAGACTCTGCAGTGGAAACACTCACAAAAAACAGTTGATAAAGTAGTCAAAATGCACCTTTACAGGACAAGATGTTCATAAAAGAAGCAATTTGCTTTAAATGTTGAACTCATTAATTATTATTGTTAATTATTTAAAGAGCATCAGGAGATATAGTTTCTGTTGATATTTGACATTTTTTGCAAAAAACTGGAATTTTAAAAAGAATATGAAGATGGTAGGATAGTATCTGTTCCATACTCCAATCGAGGTGGTGGTAATGCACCTAGAAGTTGCTTGCCAACCAAAAAAAAAAAAAAAAAAAACAGAAGAAGAAGAGTGTGCTGCAATGAGCTTAGCTATCCCCTATATGTCTGTCAATTGAGCCTCAGGAGTGTTTGCCCTTCCCCTGTTTCCCTTGAGGGAAGAGGCTGCTGAAGCTCTCCAGGCCATAATGTCTAAAAGGCAGCAGGTAGTTGGTGACCACCCTCAGCTTGGGGAAACTTTGGCTTTGGAAGGCCTTGAGCTAGGTCCCTAAGAACCTCACTAGACTCGCCACCGGCAGCAGCCCCTAACAACCATAACGCTTCAAGACTCGCCATTGGCAGCAGGTAAGGGACCTTGGTTTAATACATCCGTGCCATAAAGTGACAACTGGAATTTTCTGGCTTGGTCAAACAATGCCTTGCAGAGGAAATAATCCACTGACAGCTTTTACTGGATGAAGTGACGTCTCTAAATGCAATGCTAATGGAAAGAGTCAGAAAGATAGCTAAATATGGCATATGATTCATTCGTGATGATACTGCAAAATGTATAGGACAAAAACTGCAGCCTTTCATATTTACTAAGAAAAATGCAACAGAAAACCATGGATGACATTTATTAATAAACACAATATTCTATTTAATGGAAATGGTTGAAGAAATTTCTACAGCAATAGACAAGAGACATAATTTTGTTAGTATTTTTGTTGATCTTAAAAAAGCTTTTAATACCATAGACCATTGTATACTTTTGCAAAAGCTGGACAAATACGGCATTAGAGTGCTCGTATGGCAATAAGGTTCTAGGTATTTGGAAAACAGAAAACAGTTTGTACAGATAAACAGTTTTAGATCTAATCTATGCTATCTTCTTCTGTGGAGTACTGCTGGGGTCAGTCCTCAGGGGTCAGTCTTAGGGCCGAAGCCTTATATTCTATATATAAATGATTTTGGTCTTGCAGTCACACATCTCCAAAGTACTCTTTTTGCTGATTACACCTCTTTCTTCTACTCTGGAGAACATTTGACACAAGTATTGGATGTGGTAAAAAAAGGATTTGATGAGGAAAAAAACCTGGTTAAATGTAAACAAATTATCACTGAATGTTAAGAAAATAATCTATATGATATTCTGTAACAAAGCAAATTCCATTGATATGCCAACTGATGTAGATTGCATTGTAATTAAGAGGTGAGAGAAACTAAATTTCTGGGTGTCATTCTTTGTGCAATTCCTTTGAGATTGCTTTGTTAAATATTGAAAGCATGTGTTTCTTTACTTGCTAGATGAACATAGCTTTAAGACCTCAACCGCAGGGCTGGACACTGCTCAGCAACATTTATGACTTCTCAAAGTATTACAATTTTAAAAGTGGGCACAGTGTGATATTAACTGCTCCGTGTTTCTAGAATCTACCTGAAGTTCTCGGTAACACATCAATCACTGTGATAACAGGCAGAAATACCACCACAAAAAAGTCACCGACACTGTCTATATTCACCTGCTGCTTCTCCACCTACCACTCTTTAGATCTGTGTATCTTATGGTGGATGTTAGTGCAAGGTAGATATACAGAGACAGATAGGTGAGCTAAGCTTTTCCATCAGAGGGGGCGGACTGAAGTATGTTTCCTGTCATTTTCGTCTTTAACATAATTTAAATCTATACGTGAACTGTGAGTGTAGACTCCCACTCGAGAATGGTAGTGTCTCTTATATTGCTGCAGGCTCACTTTAACTGATTTTCAGATGAAATACCTGCATGTCGACATTTAGTTTCCTGTGTGACGAGCCAGAATATAAGGGAAGCGCTAACAAGAAATGCACACAGAATGGAAAAACCACATAAACCAAAACCATAGACCAGAAGTAGTTCTCAGACCTAAATAGAAGCTAAGACAGATACTTGGTAAAGATCAGATGTGTAGAAATAAAGAGCATATACAACATTTGTTTAAGATAATGATGGTTTGCAGACTAGGGTGAAAATATAATCATGCCACTTTCCATAAAGTTTTTTCTGCATTAAGTTCTTGTATGGTCCCTGTAATTGTGTGTATATTTGCTTAGCATAGATATTAACCACTTAGCTAGTCCAAACATGCATTTGGGAATGCACAATTATTTATTTTGTGATTTGTGGATGTATGTGCATATACATTTCATGTGTGGGAGTGTTTATTCAGAGCATCCTCTCTTCAATCTGTGTAAACATGTAGGTGCACCGGTACATAATTAACGAGTTAATGGGGACTGCCAGTCCATTGAATACTTTACTAAGTGATGCAGGAGTGGGCCAGTAATTCAATATTATTGTTTGTTCTGTTGGCTCTGAGTGGAATTACATTGAGGCATCAATGTCACACACTAGAGAGACTTTCAAACCCTTTGCTTTGCTGTTTTGGTTCATTCTTTCACTCTCCAATCATCTTTAAAGTCTAAGCAGACTAAAATACTTAAAATATTGTTTGAAGAACCAATAAACCATTTCTGCATGTTACTATCAATATACATCTACAGTCTTGTAAAAAATTAGGACACCCCATTAAAAGCTGTGATTTTATACAACCAAACGATGAAATCTGAATATAATAAAAACATGCTATTTCTCCTGAGGCATAAATTAGGACACTCCCACATTTATTCCCATTTATTCCCACAATAAAATGGGTAAAGTCACAGGCACACAGGCATATGACATTGGGGTGCACAAGATGAGAACACTGTTATGCATCATTTTGAAACCAGTTTAAACCTAAGAGATTTAGTTAAGTGTGACACTGAATAAAATGGTACGATCAAATAGCTGGCTGAGGCTTTCACAAAGAAGCCTTTAGCATCTTCAGAGTCTAGTAAACAGAACTCAAAAGAATTTGAAATCAGCCATATCCCTGATTGGAAAGGATATTCAAAAAACTGCCAATACGCCCAGGTATGGGCGTCCAAAGAAGTTCCACCAGAAAGCATACTGCAGGATGCTAAAAGAAGTCTCCAAACCCCCCAACGTGTCATCACCAGACACCAGGCTCTTGCTACAGTTCATATAAAAACACATGCCTGTAAAATCAGAAAAGTCGGCCCAATTTTAACTTTCATGGCAGGTGTGCAAGGGGGAAACCTTTGTTGTCTGAAAAAAACATCAGGCTTCGACTAAGAGAACAAGGACAGTGCCAAGGGCTTCTGAAAAATGTTTTTGGGACATATGATTCCAAAACTCAATGACCTGAAAAGTCAAAGCCCAGTGATGCAGTGGTATGACTTGAGCCCGACTGTGCACAAAAGAAACCTGAGAGAAAAACCGCTGAAAGAATGTTATGTTAAGAAGTAGGGCAAACTTTCCTCAAACTGATGTCAGTGACTGGTAGATGACTGAAGTTATTTAATTTAACCAAAGAGTTTAACATCGGCGATTACAGGTTACGGTGTATTTTTGTTTCCTGTTAGAAAGCACATTTATGTTCATATCAGTTCTTAAATTAGTAAGCAAAATGTATTTTGTACTTCACCTGCCCTGAAATCACTTTCTTTTCCATGGTTCAATAAAAACTAAATTAGGCATCAATATGTGCACATTTCTTCTTAAAGAACTGGATATTTACTGGGATGTCCTCATTTTTCCACATGACTAACTTAGCAGGACCAGCTTTAGACCAGATCTAAAGTTTTATGGAATATTTCCTCCACCAGTTCAAGTGTGTGAGTTGATTAATATAAAGAAACAGTAAATAAATTAGTTTACCTAGTGTACCTAGACCTAAAGCAATAAAAATAATTACACCATTGGCTCTCCCCGATGAGTTGTCGTTACTTTAACCTAAATCTTCTGGCAGAGATCTGAAAGTTTCATATTTCAACACAGTATCTTGGCTGCTCCTAGAACAACGCTCTGGAGCCAGGCTCTCTGTTTAATAATTTTACTTTTAGACTTTCAGGCCACAATTGGTATGGTATACTTTTTACACTATTGCAGACACTTTGCTTGGTATGCCTGCATGCATCTTTTACCTCTCTGTTATATGGTAGACTGCCTCAGGTTCATTTTTGTGGATTCATCAGTGGGCTCTAAATCACAAATAATTCCGGGATCTTTGCAGTATAGTGGTCCTTCGTTAATCCTCTGCTTTCCTGTTCCCCCTAATGTATAGACTCAGGTAAATGAAATTGGGGTGTACTCCCTGGATATAGCGAGGACATTTCTTCTCCTGATATCAGGGACTTCTATCTTCTCTTTTGGCCAGCCTTTACCAATGGCATATCTGATGACTCTGTCAGAAGGTTCATCTGCTTCACTCTCTTAGCTGGTTGGTTGTAGCTGACCTTGTTTCTGTCTTTCCATGAAATTCCATTGCA
Source organism: Crenichthys baileyi (assembly GCA_036173005.1). Taxonomy (NCBI): domain Eukaryota; kingdom Metazoa; phylum Chordata; class Actinopteri; order Cyprinodontiformes; family Goodeidae; genus Crenichthys; species Crenichthys baileyi. The sequence goes on along the minus strand of JAHHUM010001185.1, from coordinate 52,336 downwards.
ATTTCCTCTAAAGATGCATGATGCTTATAACAGTCTTGAGGTTTTACTGTAAGGCTACTGTTATTTAAACCTTTTAAGTTGAGATCCTCCTCCCAGTTTAAAGTTTTGTTTACAGTGGAATGTAACACAATGATTATTTGTGAATATTTGTTCTTTTTCTGAACAAAATAAGAATGTACTATATTGACCAGTGTGTTGATTATTGCAATGTTCATAACTTCAGAAACTGTTTTTTGTTTTCCATAAGCAAACCAAATTTTGCCCAGGTTCTCCCGTGATAAAGTTGCTTCCTTTTGGACGGTAAGGTTATATCCGAAACTATAAAATATCTCTATCGTCAAGCATGAACTCTCTTGTAGGTACATTGAGTTTTCTTAAAACATGAAGATTAAATCACATAGATTTGCATGTATAACTGTCCCTGATTCTATTCGCAGACTGGGGAGTGTTGCTGTATGCAAATGTGAGGATTTGGATAGTGAACATTTAACTCTACCTCTCAGAGGTTGGATCCTTGCAGTTGAGCGGATACTTCAGCTCGATGACATGGCCGTTCCTCTCGCGCAGGAGGTCCTGTTGTTCAGTGTAATACTGCACAAGCTCGGCTAGCGTGGCGAACTTCTCACCTCCGTACAGGTCATAGTAGTCTCCAGAGTTCTGGATCTTAATGTGCGTCACCTCATTGTTACGCCTGAGAAGAATACAAAATCAAAACTTATGATTTGCGTGCAAGAGCAATGAAATTTGCTACAAACAAGCTTTTCTTCTGTTAACATTTTCACTTTTTCACAGTTGCCCAGCAGAAATGGAAAAAAGTACTTAACAGACACAAACAGCCACCCACACACATGCCCATGCAGTATAGGCTCACACAAAGAAAATCAAGACTTCGCCCACACTCGCTGAGCATAAACACACATACACTATAAACATGTCCAACTTATCAAGCCATCTGCTGTCTTTCTATCCTATTTTCAACAGTCCTCCTCCAAGAATATGCAGATCACATCATATTTTGTACTATTATAAAATCTGTTTTTTTCTCCATTGTTTTAAGGATCTGCTTTTATTTTGTGACATCTAAGCACAGAAATTCATAAAAATTACAAATTAGCTACAAACTATTAGGAATATGGAAGGCAATGCATGGTTTTCAAAATTTTTTACTAATTAAACAAAAAAGTGTTCTGTGCATTTGTTTTCAGACTCCTTTATTCTAATACCCCAAACAGCATCAAGAAGACCAAAGACCCAACAGGCAGGGCAGAGACACAGCATTTTTAAGAGTAGCAGTGAGGCCCACCATAACCCTGGAGGAGCTGGAGACTTCCACAGCTCGGTTGGAAAAATCTGTTCCCAGGACAAATAATCGTTGTGCAATCTACAATTATCTGCCTTATATGAAAGAACAGCAAAAATAATGCCTTTGTTAAAAGAAAGCCAGTAAATATCCTGTTCGATGTATGCCACAAGCTGTGTAAGGGACACAGGTAGCATGTGGGAGAGGGTGCTCTGGGCAGATAAGATCGTATTTCAACTTTTTGCCCAACATGCTCCATGTGTGGAGGAGTGGAGGAAAGCTATCATGACTCTTAACACACTATAATCACAGTGACACATGGTGGTGGCAGAATCATGCTGTGGTGATGGGAGGGACAGGGAAGTTGTTAAGACTTAATGGTAAGATTGATGGAGCTAAATACAGAGCAATCCTAGAAGAAGACCTGAGATGCTACTAAAGACCTGAGACTGGGGCGGTGGATCAACAACCATGAACATACAGTTAGAGCTACAAGGGAATGCTTTGGATTCATAATTCTCAAACGGTGGTAAGAGTACCACTTAGGTTGCCTTTCATTGTGCTTCGAGGAATATTTTGTACCAATTATTTGCAAGTCAAATACAAACAAATTGCTTCAGATGTAGTGAACAAACCAGGAAATATTGCTGGTGACTACGTTTGCTGTGTTTAATGCACCTCTGAAGTTGGAACTCGGATCTGGGAATGATATCAAATTCAACTAAACCATATTCCAGTTCCAAATCAACTGAAGGGCAAATTAACTATTTTTACAGCACAGATTACAAGGTTTAGATTAATACTGAACTTTAAAGCTGGGGTTGCTTTATAACTTTTGACTTTCACACTCAGAATTCAAACTTTTAGAAACCTCTACTTCAGACGTCTTCTGGGTAAAAATGGAACATATAATAACACCTTTCAACCTATCAAACATTGCCAATTTTTTTCCACTTTCAATTTCAGACTATTTTTTGTTTTTCCAAGTCCTGTTTTAGTACTGTTTTAAAATATAATTCAGTATTGTGGTACTTGGAAAACTTTATCTTTTCCCCCACATTTATTCCCATTTATTCCCACAATAAAATGGGTAAAGTCACAGGCACACAGGCATATGACATTGGGGTGCACAAGATGAGAACACTGTTATGCATCTGTTATGCACTGTTATGCATCATTTTGTCAGGAAAGATCAGAGAACCACCGTTTTAGATTAAAGCATTTTCTTGTATTAAAGTTGATGTCCACATATAACCTTTATTAAATTTGACTGAGCTTGAGCTATTTTGCAGAGAAGGATGTGCAAACCTGCTTGCTACATACAGCAAATATCTTGCGGATGTAAGTGCAGCAAAGTATTCACTGAGTGGGACTGAATACAAATACAAACCACACTTTATGGTATTAATTGCAAGAAAATTAAAAACCATGCATCATTTTTGTTATACAGAACAGTTATGTCCTAATTTGTGTTAGTCTATCACATAAAATCACAATAAAATATATTGAAATTTGTGTTTGTAACTTCACAAAATGTGGTGAAGTTCAAAGGAAATACTTTTGAATATTTTTGCAAGCCACTGAGTTAGTGTTCTTTTTATAAAGCCTGATCCATGATTGCTGCACCCCCGAAGGGAGAGAGTGTAAATCTGACAAGCCATGCAACATTTAAGCACCACTTTACATATTCAAACTCCTCTGACTGCTTTGAATAGATATTCAAACCTCCACACGGACTCACACATATACAGTTCTTCTGATCCATAAGATATTTGCCTGAAAGCAAAAGAGCAAAGAGATTCTGCTCCACAGCTTACACTTTAATGCATGCTTTATTTTCTAGTCCCCATTTCAAGCAGACTTTGTTTCCATGTTTCATTGAAATAAAAAAAGAAACATTCTGCAAACTACAGAGAAATAACACCATAAAGCAGTCAGGAACCACAACAAAGTGGAGCCTGGCAGTCAGTCCTATCTGATCTGCAGTCTGCTTTCTCTCTAACTGACCATCAGCTAATGGTGTTATCAAATGGCACAAATCCTATTTTCCTCCATCAGTTTTCCTCTAGTCCTCATAAGTTTCACATTGCTTTTTTCTTTCCTTTCTCACACTAAGCACACAATAAATCATTTCATCGATTCTCGTATTTATTTGTCCCATAATCCATCTCTCCCTCACTCCCCATTCGTCTCTCCTTGTGTTTCCTGGTAATTGCTTTATGGCTCTATTAGTGGCGGTTGGAAAGTTGCCACAGGTCTATGGCCCTGTAACAGGCCCCTCCTCAGCTCTCAGGTCAAACCCCCTTTTTCCTATGGAGTTTAGCACCATTAACTCTGGAATGAGGCAAACACATCCTATTAGATTTTCCTCCTCTGCTCTGCTCTCCCACTTTGACACACTGATAACCTTTATGGATTTATTGCAGTTTGAAACTCAGGGAGGCCAGCACTGCATCAGTTTGGTTTAGCTCTGTTTGATTTTTTTCTTTTCCATAAGAGCACAAATATTATAAGAAATTACCACTATTGTGTAGAAAATTAGAAGATGTCTTTCATTAGATGTTCTCAATTTTTACATCCACACTGTGCTTTGCAAAAGTATTCGTACACTTTGACCTTTTTCACATTTTGTCCCAACAGCCTCAAACTTCAATTTGCTTTAATGACATTTTAAGTGATAGACCAACAGAAATGAGCAGACAATTGTGAAGTTGAAAGAAAAAAGTCTGGCATGCTTTTGGATTCACCCTCTCTGAGTCTTTACTTTGTAGAACCACCTTTTGCTGTAACTACAACAACCAATTCTTTTTGGGGTGTGTCTCTCCTACCTTTGCACATCTATAGACTCAGTCAAATCGGATGGAGAGCATCTATGAACTGGGCTTTAGGCCAAACATGAAGATGTTTTAATCTAAATCAACACATTGAAGCTCTGACTGTGTCTTTAGGGTTGTTGTCCTGTTGGAAGGTAGACCTCTGTCACAGTCTAAATTATTTATTTGTGTTTAGCCTCAAACATCTTCCTTTCCAATCTAACCAGCTTCCCTGTCCCTTCTAATGAAAAGTATTTCCACAGCATAATGCTCCCATCAACATTTTATCAGAGGAAATGATGTGTTCAGGGTTATATGCTGGGTTAGTTTACTCCACACACAGGACTTCGGGTGTAGCTTGAAAAGTTCAAATTTGACCATGGAAACTTTTTCCACGTTTGTTGTGTCCCCTTAAGTGGCTTGTGGTAAACTGGAAATTATGACTTTCTTTCAAAAATATCTTTATGGCCACTCTTCCATAAAGGCCAGATTTGTGGATGAAAGATCCTTTCAGCTGAGCTATAGATCTCTGCAGCTCCTCCAAATTCACCATTGTCTTACCATTGTCTGCTTCTCAGAGTGGCTGGAGAGCCTGTACATTTAGGTGGTCTTTGCTGGATCAGGGGAAAAGATCCAGCAAAGTAACTGAAGAAGGGGTCATGGAGACTGACAACCAATCAAAACCTAAGCGCAGTGCTTACTTTTCCACAGTTAGCTTTGTTATTAATCTGATTAATCTGAGATAAAACCACTGAGCTTTAAACATTAATGAAAGGTCGGATTAGGAGTGGAATAAAATGAGCTCACTGTCTCATTTTTCAGCTTTGAGTTATATTCGGCTTAATGCGCTGCTGACAAATGCTGGTTGGATTTGAGATTTTCAAACCTATTTATAAAAAAAAAACTGTATTTTATCATTAACAGAGATACCGAGATAAATAATATAGTTGAACTGTCTCCCTGCACTGCAATCCTCAAGAAAAATTTAAAGTATAACACACGGAGGATTAAACATGTAGAAATATCTGATTGATTTTCAATCTTTTCCTAGCCCATTTGTTGAGGTGATATAATGATGTAGTACTAAACTGATCCCTGACTGTGGACCCAACCAGCTATAGTATCAGTTGTAATTTAGCACTGGAACCATTTTATTGGACAAACCCTGCCCATGGCTTTAAGGTACTTCTTCTTATACCCAACCGTTGTTGCACTGGTAGCAAAGGAGGGGTATTTCTTCCATATTTAGTGTTCTGGCTGAGGTAAGAAGCTAAAGATCATTTAACCAGAAAGGTTGTTAGTTTCCAATCTAGGAAATAATATTTCCTCAAATATTATTTTACTAAACTTGATAACTAATTAAACACCATTCAGACCCATTTATTCAGAAAGGTTTGGTTCTTATTCAAAATAATATTTCCTTAAATATTATTTTAATAAATAAAGGCAGCTAATTAAACACCATTCAGACCCATTTATTCAGAAAGGTTTGGTTCTTATTCAAAATAATATTTCCTTAAATATTATTTTAATAAATAAAGGCAGCTAATTAAACACCATTGAGAATTAGTCAACCAGAAGGTTGGTTTTATTCAGCAAATCCTTCTTTAAAATGTTATTTAATTAAAATAATGTTTTATCTGATCTTGCATTGTGAAAAGTTGTTTAGAGGTATACCAATTATTGTGACACAAGTTGTGTTACTGTAAAACCACAGTCTGTATAGCGCCAATGTAATGTTGTCCAAATAACACAAAAAAGTATGTCTTTATCACACATCACAGCAAAACACACGGCAACCTTTTTTATTTATTTATTTATTTGTGTTTATAGGACCGAAGTTAAAAATAATACAGACTAATATAATCAATGAAGGAATTTTGGTGGTTGAGCAAACAATTATGATACACTTCTTACGTCAAAGTCCTGTTGACAAGCACATAAGATTAAAGACTCCCCATACTGGTTTATTACTTCCTCTCATTGCCTGAGTGCTCACATCCTTGTCAGTTAGGCAGGGTGCAAAGAAGATAATGTTCTAATGTTTGACAGAGAGTTGCATCATGAACCTTCTTGGTTTCCTTACTGAAGGAAGTCTATCATATTACTTTAAAACAACATATCAGTAACCAACTAGAGAAAACACAAACTTTAGTTTACAGACTGTGCATTTCGAAAGTATTCATACTCATGAATTTTTTTCCCACATTCTGTCATGCTACAAGCAGTAACTTCGAAACAGGATGACGGCAACATCATGTTGAGTGGTGGTCAGAATTGTTGCTAAATACAGAGCATACTGGCAAAAAACCTGCCAGCGGCGGTAGAGGTGGCTGGGTGAAAGTTTAATAGCAGGATAATTACCCCTAAACTCACAGCTAGAGCTACAATGGAATGGTTTAGATCAAAGCATTTTCATATTGACAAATACTAAACATCCAGTCTGACAAAACTAGAGCTAATTGCAAGGATTAATAGACATGTTTTGTCTCTAGATACCCAAAGCTGGTAGAAACATCCAAAATGGCTTGCAGTTGTAAGCGTTTATGTACAAGGGGAATCAATACAAATGCATGCCAGACTTTTCTGATTTCTATTAGTAAAAATTGACTTCCATTCTTTGCTATAGCCTAACCCTCACCCTAAACCTAACCCGTACCAGTAATTACCTAACACAAAACCTAACATAAACTCAATTCATACTTTAGTCATAAGCCTAAATTTTAAATTCAGAGGTTAATTTAAATTAAACCAACAAATGTGAAAATATTAACGTAAAAAAAGATTTAGGTGCCCTTTAAAGTATTTGTGAAAGTATGTTTCATACTAAATAAACCAAAATAAACCAAATATATCATAAAAGTTCCCACTATGACCTTAGTTAGGAGTTTGCCTAAGGGTGGTGCCATCACACATTAAAAACTAAACTCCCCGGCTGCCCTATCCACACACTAACACATTAAAGAGAGATTTTAAATGTCCTTAGCTAGAGTTTTCTGGATTATTTAGTTTTAGTGGGGGTGATAACTGCCTTCGAGAGTAGACGACTGGCAAATATGAATTTAAAATGAAATAAAAATGTTTCATTTTAGACACTGTTATGGAAATTCTTTTATTTAGTGCTCCAAAGTATTCCAAAGTGCTGTGAACTTTCATTAACCTATCTCCTCTGACCTCTGTGTTTTTATTAATGTTCTGTTATTTAGAGTAGATGGACTCTAAACCATTACCTGAAGTTTAATGGTTAAAACACATCCTGGAAGGTTGTGTCTGAGGAAGAGCAGATGGCTGTCCTCATAAATAATATAGTTATCTCTGACCCGAGGTGGGGTCTAGAGGACCATGTCTCCAAACTCTTTTAAGTTGCGGTAACACCCACATACTGTTTAAATACTGTCTGTAAACTGTGCTCTGGGCTTCTGTTTCACTGACTCGTCAGTAACAGGGTCTTCAAACGCAGAAATGCCTTTGAATAAAATTATAAAGACAAAGTCCAGATTTTCTCTTATTGTGAGTTAATTTCTCTCCCACTTTGATAAGAAAAATTCTATTATAATTTGGCGTCACGAACAGGATCCGACATGCCAGGGAAACGCAGGAGGGGGCAAGGGCGTCTGGCCAGCCTGGAGACGTTGTCTTCAGTCCCTCCATTTCACCTTCCTGCGGCTTCTGGCTGATCGGATTCGAACTATTTGTCTTTAAATGTATCTGGGTGAGACGTTGCTCTGTATGATATAAAGTATATAGTTTTTTTATTACACATTAACCATCATCTCCTAATTAATTGATTAGGTTCCGGAGTTGGGAGAAGGAGGACATCGGCTGAGGGCCAGGTTACCCTGTAAAGGTATACAGGGAGGGTTTTATTGGTAACAATAAGACAAGCAAAACGAAGGGTTTTGCAGGTGGTTTTTTGCAATTTTCTACACCTTATAAAGGAGAAAAGCCAGGGGGCAGACGTGCCACTGAACAGGTAAATAGGCTATAGCTAAATGGGTTCCGGAACCGCAAAGGCATCAGAGGTGGGTCCTTCTCCAAACTCTGTGATTTATAAAATAATGAAAGGAAAAGGTGGGGATGATTGTGTAAATGTGCTTTAATTTGGGAAGATAAGTTTGCTTTTCCACAGGGTGAATTTTGAGTGTAAATAGGTTAAATAGTTAAATAAAAATAGTTTAAATAGTTTAAAGTGAAACAGTTGATGGATGGAGATGAGAAAAAATAAAACATAAGAAAAAGATTAAAAAGCACAGAGTGCATCAAATAAGGGGTTAAAGAGTTAAAACTTTACTGCAGGAAGTTTCGTTTGTCTTAAATGCTGCGATTAATTGGAAAAGAAGGTAAAAGTGAAAAGGGACATTAGAGATGGGAAAAGAAATTTGTTTTAGAAAGGAGTATAGTGCATGTTCTGGAAGGAAGTGACAGGACAACTGACTGACTGACTGATAATATTTCTGTGTGCAAAATCTGAACCTATACTAAACTTTTTCTTCTGTCTCTCACACACACACACACACACACACACACACACATATACGGGATTTGAGTGCAACATCTGCGTTTCTGAGTCTGGACTTTAGAAACCTGCCCTTCCTATGGCTACTCCACCAGAGACGCTTCTTCAGCATGGCCTGAAAGAGAGAGGGTCTGCCTGCCTGCTTGCTGCAAATGACAGTGTGACTTTCCACCAGAACGAAACTCAGAAGAAGTCTGGCCCCAAACCCACTGAGATGGACAACGATCCATGCTGTTTGCCAGAGCCAGAAGAGCGATACACTGGATTTATATTGAAAGCACATCTTCTGCGGGCAGAAGAAGAGAAACAGGCCGGAGCAAAGTTCTTTCTCTGGAGAAGTTAAAGTGGACAAGGAAGGAGTGAATGTCCCACCAACACACCTGGAAAGAATTGGGTTTTTTTTGGACTGAAAGAGGACTGTGTGCCATGACAGTCGAGCGATCGACAGAACGATTAAGAAATTGATGGGGGTAACGTACAAACACACACATTTGCATACATCTTTTCCTATTTTCTGCAACGAAGAACGCTTATTAACCGCTGCTCATGTGACGCTTGCTTGACGTTGACAGATATAGCGGGTTAAAATATTATTTTAGGGTTAGAAAAGTATCTTCAAAAGGGTGATAACTTAGCTCATTTGATATTTTCCAGTTCATTTTTTTAGAGAAGCAAGTAATTTAGGCTATATTAAGATTTCATGGTAACGCTCAGCACCTCCCTTCCTGAGTTTTAACACTGTTTAAGAGACAATAGAATCAAAATACTTGTAATGATTGTTGCCTTAACATGTTTTTTTGTATAATAATTAAGGATGTAGCATGACATTTAGATTTATGTGTTTTACTATTAAAAGGTTAATGAAATAGTTTCAACTAGTTTGAAGAATATGTTTTGCATGAAGGATCATTGGTGATTAATTAGGTTGAAAGTTTTCCCTGGTACCATTAAGCTAGCTCACAGTTTAAGATATGCTAAAAGTAAGGAATATTTTTGATAAAGAATCTGAGTCATGACTTCATATTTGGTGAGAATTATTTATTAGATTACATTTGTAGAGTTTATGCATCACAATTACATTGGATGTCCATTAATTTAATACTCATCTTCATACAAGACAAATCAGGATGATATGTGACTTAATTCTAAGTTGAGACATTGATGAATTGCACAACTGAAGTTTGCGTTTTGTTGTTAATGGAACTGAATTACAGTTAGAAACATCTGGATTTTATTTATTTATGTTACGTTTGGTAATTTCATAGTGTCACCTTTTGTCAGAATTCATTTCTGTGGTTTTATGTAATGTGATCCTGTTGACTAGAAGTTTTTTATACTTTTTCCTGGATTGTCGCATGGGTTGGACCCTGCGCCAGAAGAGAGGAATGTCAGAATGAATTACAAAAGTTTTAGCACTCATGGGAAAAGGTGTAGCTCATACCTCCAGTGAGGACTTAGTGACAAAACAAAAGAGACGTTGTACTTTGTTTATATAAATGGTGCATAGTTCCTTAAGATCACATTCTGAAAACCTGTCTGAAAGTATGGTGTTGATTCTTTTGTGAAATTTTACATCTCCACAGATTAGACCATTTTTGAAATTTTCTTTGGGTATTCTGAAACTATGGAAATAATGACCTGTAATCAGGCCTTCCTCAAACATCATGTGACATTTTTTATATTCTGAATATTTAGCTGATGATCACTGCCAGTATACTAGGTGGATTGAGAAGATTAATTCTCTTTGATTTTGCTGGATGTTTTGATGAAATTCATGTAATTAAGCACCTAGGCTTGAGAATGGGACTTAGCCAAGGGTTGTGAAGGCTCTGCTTATTGTTTTCATTTACGATCGAGACTTTTGAAGTGCTGTTTGACAGGTCTCCTAATTTGGGCATGGGGATATTGCTAAGATTTCTACCTTCCACATCTTTGTGTGAAGAGAGGATGTTGTTTTACTGTCAAAACCTGTCCACTGTGCTTTTTCAAGTTTCACAGATAGCGAAAGCTGCATTGCTGAAAACAGCCACTTCCAAACTCCGCTCCTTGATTCCAGGAGAACACACTTGAAGTCCAGATGCTGGGATGGCCCATATCAGATCCTACACCGCTGTCAAGGTAGCAGAACGTGACACCTGGGTCTATGCTACACTGGAAGGTGTTCATGGGAACACCACCTGAGCAGCATCCTGGTTCTGAACCTCCTACCTAGAGGAGTTTCCTACGACCGCCCACCTGTACTATTTTGGTAACAGGGCAGCTTGAAGCGCAGAAGCCACTCGGGAGAGGCAGCAGGATTTTTTAATTTTGTTTATGATTTGTTTTCTTTGGAAAAAAACTGTTTGCTTTCAGTACCAGAAGAAAGGACATTCCACTACAAGGTCACGATGCAGCTATAGGGAAGATGATCTCTTCTGATGCTGATGATTGGTATTGCAAGTTTTTATTACTCCTGTGTTTATTTGGGAAAAGGTACAGCTAAGACAATTTGTGACTAATCTGAGTAATTATGCTAATAATACTCATCAGCTGATTCGAAGAGGGATTCATCACTTGATGCATCCAACTGTGAGGAAGATAAGAAATGACAGTTGTTATGTTTGTTGTTTGATTCCACATGCTATTAATGATCAACCATTTGGGTACCTGTTCCTATTGAAACTGCTTCTATTCTAACTGCTTTCTTTCCAGATTGGCAACATAACCAGCTGGTGGAGATCATTTTTCCCTGGGTGAGGAATTACATTGTAAGGCAAAGCAGAAATGTTAGTAGATTTTCTAGCGAGACTAATTATCTGTTTCATGTGCGTTAATCAACAGACATAAATTTGAGTCATGTCCTATCAGAACTGATTCTTATACCATTTCAGGATCTTTGTGTTAACTCTTAATCTTACAGCCTTACCGAAGGGAAGTGAATTGTATGGCCAGGCAGGTAAATTAACCAGGGTTCTTGTTACTTTTCCTGGTAGAGATGGGTACTCGTGTCCTAAGAACATGGTTTGGATGTGTGGAAATAGATTATATCTGTATCCGCCTGCTAATTGGTCTGGAGAATGTTATTCAGCTACTACTTATGATTCGATCAGTCCATTATTAGAAAGGAAGACAATGTTCAAACGGCAAAAAAGAGAGCTATTGGCAATAGGATGACTTTGGATTACCTCTTAGCTGAGAGGGGTGGTGTTTGTCATTTATTTGGAGAACAGTGTTGTATTTTTTATTCCTGATGTGTCTAATAACATGATAAGTATCCATGATAAATTGGGAGTTGCTGACGGCTCGACAGAATGAAAATATGGGTTCCTCTTGGAATTTGGTCCTGGTTCATTACTGGTGGTTGGACATCCTGGGTAATAAAGATTGGAGTAATTTTCTTTTTCTTTTTGATTTTGATGTTTATTTTAAAGTGTTGTATATTTATTTTTTTTTGGTTTTACTTTGATTATAATCTTGGGTGATGGTTTTGAAGAATTTTCCTTTTAGTTGTGATTATCTTGTCATCAGAAGAAAGGAGTTATGGAAATTCTTTTATTTAGTGCTCCAAAGTATTCCAAAGTGCTGTGAACTTTCATTAACCTCTCTCCTCTGACCTCTGTGTTTTTATTAATGTTCTGTTATTTAGAGTAGATGGACTCTAAACCATTACCTGAAGTTTAATGGTTAAAACACATCCTGAAAGGTTGTGTCTGAGGAAGAGCAGATGGCTGTCCTCATAAATAATATAGTTATCTCTGACCCCTGGTGGGGTCTAGAGGACCATGTCTCCAAACTCTTTTAAGTTGAGGTAACACCCACATACTGTTTAAATACTGTCTGTAAACTGTGCTCTGGGCTCTGTTTCACTGACTCGTCAGTAACAGGGTCTTCAAACGCAGAAATGCCTTTGAATAAAATTATAAAGACAAAGTCCGGATTTTCTCTTATTGTGAGTTAATTTCTCTCCCACTTTGATAAGAAAAATTCTATTATAACACTGCAAGCTCCTCCATCAAAACCTGCTGTTTTGTTTCTGGGTCACAAAGAGGAGCCCTACTTTTCATTGCCAGAAACGATCTATGACTCCAAGGTTCAGTTTCACGCAGATTTTGATTTGTGCTCAGGTTTTAGGCCTATTATGAAATAAAAAATGTGATTACACAGTGGGAATTGGGCTTCCACAGAGTTGCCGCGGTGGAGAGAGCAAACGTAACTGCATTTCGTAAGTCCTTTGAACAGAAGAGGGGCAGTCTTTAAAAACAGATACTCCTTTTTTGATATTTTTATGGTAGTAAACAAACATAGCCATTTCAGAAGGATTTTCAAAAATGCATGTTCATGCATTCATCAAACCTATACCATTACCTTTTGCTTGCGTTCCCCACAGGCTGCTGAAATCAATCTATATCTGAAGATAAAGCTTGATATAATACGTACTCCCTTAAACTGTACACAGGCATTAGTTACTGGTTTCAAGATAAGGCTTTAAAAAGTTACAGTTTCAAATGCACAAAAAATATTTTTCATAACTTTCCTGAAAGAGATATGGCATTAAAAGTGAGAGAGTGGAGTTTTCACAATGTAGCACAGCTGCCCCTCCCCTGTTTATTGCTGTGCACTGCCAGTCAGCAGGCTGAAAGAAGACTTCTAAAAGCAATGATAATATGATAATATCAGCAGGAGCAAGATGTGATAAAAGGATAACATTTTATGCAAAAACCCTAACCCCCCAAAAAGATAAATTATTTTTGCTAATGTTCACTGCTCAAAAAAATAAAGGGAACACTCAAATAACACATCCTGGATCTGAATGAATGAAATATTCTCATTGAATACTTTGTTCTGTACAAAGTTGAATGTGCTGACAACAAAAATCACACAAAAATCATCAATGGAAATCAAATTTATTAACCAATGGAGGCCTGGATTTGGAGTCACACACAAAATGAAAGTGGAAAAACAAACACACTACAGGCTGATCCAACTTTGATGTAATGTCCTTAAAACAAGTCAAAATGAGGCTCAGTATTGTGTGTGGCCTCGACATGCCTTTATGACCTCCCTACAACGCCTGGACATGCTCCTGATGAGACGGCGGATGGTCTCCTGAGGGATCTCCTCCCAGACCTTGACTAAAGCATCCACCAACTCCTGGACAGTCTGTGGTGCAACGTGACGGTGGATGGAGCGAGACATGATGTCCCAGATGTGCTCAATCGGATTCAGGTCTGGGGAACGGGCGGGCCAGTCCATAGCTTCAATGTCTTCAGCTTTCAGGAACTGCTGACACACTCCAGCCACATGAGGTCTAGCATTGTCCTGCATTAAGAGGAACCCAGGGCCAACCGCACCAGCATATGGTCTCACAAGGGGTCTGAGGATCTCATCTCGGTACCTAATGGCAGTCAGGCTACCTCTGGCGAGCACATGGAGGGCCATGCGGCCACCCCACACCATTACTGACCCACTGCCAAACCGGTCATGCTGAAGGATGTTGCAGGCAGCAGTTGCTCTCCACGGTGTCTCCAGACTCTGTCACGTCTGTCACGTGCTCAGTGTGAACCTGCCTTCATCTGTGAAGAGCACAGGGTGCCAGTGGTGAATTTGCCAATCCTGGTGTTCTCTGGCAAATGCCAAGCGTCCTGCTCGATGTTTGGCTGTGAGCACAACCCCCATTTGTGGACGTCGGGCCCTCATACCATCCTCATGGAGTTGGTTTCTAACCGTTTGTGCAGACACATGCACATTTTTGGCTTGCTGGAGGTCATTTTGCAGGGCTCTGGCAGTGCTCCTCCTGTTCCTCCTTGCACAAAGGTGGAGGTAGCGGTCCTGCTGCTGGGTTGTTGCCCTCCTACGGCCTCCTCCACATCTCCTGGTATACTGGCCTGTCTCCTGGTAGCGCCTCCAGGCTCTGGACACTACGCTGACAGACACAGCAAACCTTCTTGCCACAGCTTGCATTGATGTGCCATCCTGGGTGAGCTGCACAACCTGAGCCACTTGTGTAGGTTGTAGAGTCCGTCTCATGCTACCACAAGTGTGAAAACACCACCAACATTCAAAAGTGACCAAAACATCAGCCAGAAAGCATAGGTACTGAGAAGTGGTCTGTGGTCCCCACCTGCAGAACCCACTCCTTTATTGAGTGTGTCTTGCTAATCGGCAAAGATTTCCCCTGTTGTCTTTTCCATTTGCACAACAGCATGTGAAATTGATTGTCAATCAGTGTTGCTTCCTAAGTGGACAGTTTGATTTCATAGAAGTTTGATTTATAGTTATATTGTGTTATCCAAGTGTTCCCTTTGAAGCTGGAAAAATAAAAAACCTGGAAGGGAAATAGCAAGGAAGGATGACAAATTAGGACACAAGAAAAAATAAGCAAACAACGAAAAGAAAGGGCATAAGGAAGGAGGGTATAAAAACAGAATGACATAAGGACAAAATGATAATATTCAGACAAAGTCTGAAAATACAAATATTTATCCACACTCTAGTTTTCCATACGTATCCAGACCTGGAAATCTGATATCCAATCCCTGTCTTTTCCAGACTGTGTATGAACCTCAATTAAAATAAATAACTGTATTATATTAAATAAATGAATCATATTAGTGTAACTTTAGAAATCAATATATTATTTTAGTAGAAGTAGAAATATTTGTTGCTTTTGTTTTGAATAATGTCACGCATCCAGGTTATCATATGGTGAATATCTTATACAAGCCCTTGCCAGGTGTATTCATCTCACTTTACCATTTAATGTTCTTATCTAAAGCTTTTTTTTTTAATATTCTAATCTGCCTTTTGTACTCCCAGAGAATCAGGCTGATGTCAAACTGTGAAGGAGACAAACAAGACAAATGACACCAGTATAGGAGATCAATCAACAAAAAAGACTTTCGTAAGTTCTAAGAAACAGTAAAAGTACCGTAAAGGAGTCAGAGAAAAGTGACAGACTGTGTAGGTCTCTACAATCAATACTGAAATAAACAGCTGTGCCTTATCCACACATGTCTATAGCCAGAGTCCAAGATCAACAACGATCATAGCAAATGAAATATTTACGAAAGACAATCCATTTCAGCGGCAACTGGACTCGGCTTAAATATTCAACTTTAATGGCTGTAGATGGCATTTGCAGATGCACACCCAAAATAATAATACTTATTACTACTAATAATATTAATGGTGGTACTCTTTAACTCTCCTGTGTAAAGCTAAAAATAACCTGAGTGCAGTGGAAACATCAGAGTAAACCCAGGCTAGCGTTATGCAACACAAAGGTTGGGAGCAAATCAATTCGCTCTCAGTGGTAATTTGCTCTGAAAAAAAAATTCTCTTTCAAGACTGCCCTCAAAACTCCTCCTCCAGGTCTTTTAAAGTGTACAGAGAGCATTAAAGATGATGGCAGAAACTCGCCCAAACTGCTCTTCCCACAGAACAGAACTCCGTGTTTAAATTACTGCCAAACCTTTTCTGCTTCAAACTTTATTTTTTAATTCCCATCTTTGAATTATGTCAGAGTGTGAATTGATTACGTTTTCAAACCATCAAAATGCTCTTGTTTGCATCATACTTCAGAGCATGAACCTTCCTCTGTCAGCCTTGAGGACCCAAAGGAGAAGGGAAGTAGTGGAGATAAGCAGAGATGCACAAAGACAAAGAGATAAGAGGGAAAAAAGAAGATTCCCTCAGCACTCTCTGAACATTTACAGTGACTGTTAGGTCAGACATAAAAAGTATGCACTCTAGGCAGCAACAGTTAGTGTTTACTTTCAGTGAGGCATGTGCTGATAATCATTTTTGTCACATATATGAAATAAAATAACAAACTCCAACAGTGCCTTGGTTCACAGTATTGGTCTACACATACAGTGTTGTGAAAAAGCCATAACCCCTTTGCAGATTTTTCCTTTCTTGTCCCATTTAAATGTTTCAGTTCATCAACCAAATTGTTCATTTTCTCCACTTGTCCTCCCCAGTGTGTTGGTTTCCCTTTTCCCTCTATGTGTTTGTCATGTTTACAGGCGGTGTGAGGTGGAGCCATCAGTGTGCTCTTCATACTGACAGTCAAGCTCCAGCGTAAAAGACGGGTGCTTTCAGCCACACCTTGCCAGTTTGTAAGCTCCATCAGTGGTACACTGGCTGCCAGATTTAGGTAAAGTCAAGTCTAGTTTTGTGTCAAGCTTTCAAGGTCAAGAAATGTTTGTCTCTCATCACAGGAAGAATGCTCCATCTTAAGTTGTCATGATGTGGTGTTGAGTCAGGATCAACGTGCAAGAACCAGGTTCCCTTCCAGGAACCTAGTGAATGAAGGCAAGTCGAGTTTAATGATCCTCACTCACAGATCCAGGCAGACGTGAAAAGTTTGAAAACTGACAGGCAAACCATGAACTTTGGGATCCAGAACCAGACCAGGACACAAAGTAGCTGAACCAGGCATAATGGTGCAACACAGGATATCAACGACAAGGAACCAGCGCTAAACAATGAAAACTAAAGAGCTTAAATACAAACGGAAATGCAGGGTGAACCACTGAACAGAGAAACTAGGTAATCAAGGGAAACTAGGAACAAGTGTGGGACAGACTGCAGGGAGACAGAGGGTAAACAAAGGACCAGACCAGGTAAATGAACAAAAACACAAACACAAAACATAGATACAGGCTGACATATGACACAAGTTTGACAACAGATTCAAGAATCCTCCACTGCAGTCTTTGTCTCTACTAAAACCCTGGCAATTATTCAACTACAAGTTACTGTTGTGATTAAACTCTTTCTAAAACCTTCAATTGTCTGCCTGCTGTCATCCCTTGAACTATTGTAGTCCCTATATAACACCAGTTTTATTATTGGCTAAAGATAACCTGAGTAAATACAAAATGCAGATTTCAACTGCTGATGTAATTCATAAAAGAATACATCTATGTATCTAAACTAACCTAACTCAATGTAAAAAAGTAGCACCCCCTGTTAAGTTATGAATTAGCTGTGAATAAACTACTTTTTTTTTAAAACTGAGCTCAATTTCTCCAGCCCAGACCTGATTATTACCTGACCTGCAGTTATAATAAATAATTTAAATCAAACCTCTCTGATGGCTGCAAGATCTCAAAAAGCAACACATCATCTAAAAACGTTCAAAAACTGTAGAGAATCAAAGTCCTTGACATCTAAAAGGTCTAGAAAGGGTTACAATGCCATTTCTAGGACTTTGTGACGCCAGTGAACGAAAGTGGGATTCAATTCATACACCAATAAAAAAATAAGCACACTAATGCGTTTATTTCTTCAACAACACAGTAACACATTAATAGCATGTACTTGCTTTTTTCTATTGGATTCAAAACTACTACCACTATCACAAAAATCAGCAACTTTTTTTTCATTTGTTAGTTATTCACCTTATTCTTGTTTATGTTCCTGCAGGATTTATTTCATCAGTGACTTCCAGTAAGATCGCAGAACTTACAGTAAGTTTCTTTTTGTAGATAATTGTACATATAGAGTTTCTTCTTTTTTGTTTGTAATCCCAAACCTACGGACATGTCCCTGCAAAGCTTGGAACATGCACCCAAAGTGAACTGGGATTATTCCTGCAATCAGCCGATTATTTTCCATCGGTCACTAACAGACAAGGCAAGACGGCAGACAACTAAGACGAATGCAGCACCTAAAGTAAAGGATGACCACTAAAAATCCTCTATGTTTAATGCCTTTATATTGTTAACAACCAGTAGAAGATTTTTACACTCCTGATGTCTGTCTGGATCTGACCACCAGAGAAGAAAATTATACTTTTCTAAAAGGTATCAACAGCACTCCTGAGAGCAGGTCAGATATGATTTGAGGGTTCAAGAATTCAGGGGTGATGTATTTATGTTTTACTATAGGGAATAGTTCATCAGAGCATGATTTCCATCCTTGAATGCATTCATAATGTGCACCCATCCATCCATTTTCTATACCCGCTTCTTCTGTACAGGGTCGTGGTGGAGCAGGTGCGTATCTCCAGCAGTCTACGGATGAGAGGCGGGGTCCCCCCTGACAGGTCGCCGGTATATCACAGGGCAACACAGAGACACGCAGGACAAACCACCATGTAAACATCCTTTCATACCTAGGGACAATTTAGAATTAACTTAATAATCATGTTTTTGGACTGAGGGAGGAAGCCGGAGTATCCGGAGAGAACCTACACATGCACGAGGAGAACATGAAAACTCCATGCAAAAAGACCCAACAGTCGAACCCAGCACCTTCTTGCAAGAGTGCTATCAACTGCGTCACCATGCAGCTGCATTTATATTGTAAAACTGAAAAATGCCTCTTAAGAAGGGGCAAAATTACAAAATCCTTGTAATCACAGTGCATTTCTTCAAAGGTTTATGTTTGCAGATGTTTTAATCTGTGTTTGCCCTGTGAGAGACATTTTTTTACATGTATAATGCTGTTGCAGAAGTTGCAAATGGAAAGGAATAAGGTAAATAGTCCTTTAAATAAAAATGTAAAATAGTTTGAAATCGGAATCAGCAGATCAGAAAAAAAAGCGGAAATCACTTTTGGCCAGAAAAAGTCTAATCAGTCCATCTCTAATTCCCACTTTAGTCTTAGTCAAAAACAAACAGGTCATATTGATTTGGAACACAGAAAGGGGTTAACACTGCTACCACAGCATAGTGTGGTAAACTATAAACGATTATATAGGTCAATTATTTTACACACAGGCAGACAAATTCTGCAGTTTGTTAATGTTCAGTTGACCATCTTTAACTATCATAGGATACAATGGCTAAGCTGTGTGTGCGAAACAGATGCATGTACTAAACTGAGCAACAGGACATGTTATGGTTCACAAATTAAGCTTTCCAACTTAACATAAAGGATTTTGTTTCTCATTTTGTTATATAACTATGTTTAGTAAAATTTTTTTTTTTACTCCTCTATCTTTGGTTCTGCAGCGCGGGGGGGGGAACTGTACACTGGTCTTTTGACCTCAGAGAGTGCATCACTGTTTAAATCACAAACCGTGACATAAACTCACACCACAAGCCATCCTGTGGTTATTTAGGACACTGCAATACAAAGCTGCAAACCACAAGTGCTAAAAGTCAAAGCCTAGACAGATTTTCCACTCTCTGAACATTTAAAGCCTCCTGCCTTTCTAACTAAACTGAGAGTCCTTTCCTCAATCGCTTCATGTCTTCTCTCCTCCCTCTTTCACACTCAGCCTCCCACAGGCCTGTGTCACCATGTCAGCTATAGTCACAAAGAAACAAGGCGCTTGGCCAACTGATGTCTGTCTTAAAAGCTTCCGTTGCCAAGGAAGAGCGACTCTTCAGGCTCGTCTCTTCTATCTCGGTTTGTTTCCTGCTCTCTGTTATCAGCACAGCATGTAGAGTCATCTTACGAGAAATGTCACAGCACACAGTTAAACAACAGCGCTCTTAACCAAAATTATAGGGAAATCTGTGGAAATAAGGCATGAGTGACGGAACCGTTAATTTTAACACCAAGACTTTTTTGAGTCAATGCACCCTGCTGACCATGACAATGTTACCAAATCACGCATACCAAATGTGTTATCTAATATGTTCCTAGAAACACACGCACAGAACAACTTCAGTTTAAATGTCATCTAACCAACAAACAAGCTACATTCACACTGCAGGCAAACGCAGCACAAATCCCAGTTTTTTGCTACTATGCCACACATATCTGACTTTTTAACAGCAGTCAGAATGGCCCAAGTCAGATTTTTTCACCTCCAAAAAAAAAAAAAAAAAAAAAAAAAATCAGACTTTTGCCACTTCCATATGCAGTACTTAATTAGTCACATATTCGATTTAGTACCACAGAACGATCATGTTTGCATTTCATCTGACTTTTACGTCAATGGCCTGACTCCGACTACGCCTCCACACAGACTTCTCTACGGAAGCACCAGTCACTGCTCCAAGGAAGGCCACTGTTAAGAGTTGTGCTCTCTATTTTCTTACCTTTCTGCATCCTGTTATGATGCGGTCATAATATTGTCGGCTCCCATTGCTCAACAACTTAATAATAACACGGAGAAGCCGACATCCATTATTACTGCGGTAAACTTTGCGCTGTGTATGACGTCTATATTCTCCATCTGCGCATGCAGGTCGCTTTAGGGTCGTGAAGAAAGTATGATGGGGGCAGTGTGAACGTAGCCTTAGACTCACTTATAAACAAATGAATGCTAGAGGTCGAACAATGTGGGTTTTTCTGCAACTGGTGCACATATTTGAAGGCCATAGAAACTAAAGGCTGACATCCCAGCCCGATTATTTATACTATTTGGCCGCTATATATTTCTCTCCATTAGTCAGTTTTTTGACCTGGAATATGAAACATCTAATTTCAAAGCAACCAAACACACAGAAACTGCTGCCAAGCTAACCGTCCTCCAATAAACAATATTTAAACAATATAAAATATGAGCCATATGTATCGACTGGCCCATATATTTACCTACCTCTAGTGTTCCTGTATTAAGCTCATATCATCCTGTTAATTTGATTATTTGAATTGTCGAAATGATTTGCTTCTCCAAGAATCCAACCACACACTCAAAAAGGCAGCACATTTTTTTAGAGCTGTACTCTGAACAGGTGAGAACCATGAGGCCAAAAGGAGATGCTGCTGGTGAAAAAACTAAAAATACATAAGCAACTGTCGGGTGAACTTACCTGACAGACAGGGTAAAATCCCCAGGGTTGCTCTTGCTTGGCCGGGCCAGGAAACTGCCGTGGACTCCCCGGGTTAACAAGAGCTGCTCTGCCTCGATTCCAGTGATGTTGGGGTGGAACCACCTTAAAACATTAAAAACAACAGACAAAGGCTTAAAGCACAGGCCAACTGGAGCAGCCATTTTAGTTAGAAAAATGTAAATTTTGTTCTCACATAATCATGGGTAGCTACAGGTATCGATGTGTAAAAAATTTGTTTTAAAACTGTTTTAATTTTGCATCATATAGTTTCTATGGCTGAAAATCCTTTGAATGAGATAAAAAGTGGCATAGAGACTGGAGCATATAGTAGCCTCTCCGGCTCTAACTGCTGTGCACTGCCAGTTAGCTAGCTAAAAAAAAAAAAAAAACAAAACACACACCTACACTTTCTCTTACTAATGAAGAAACATTCTTCTGCTGGTATGGAACCAGACACACAAAAACACAGACAGCCATGGTGAGGAGAATAAATTAATATAATTAAATTGCTCATATTTGTCTAGTTATGTGGAGATGAAGGACCAAAGTGCAGGAAAGAGCGAGGGAGCAGCATGGTAAGTAGATGAGTAGTTTTAATAATGATCATTAACAAAAGACTTACAAGCTGACTGGATACAAAACATGACAGGGAAGATACAGGGTAGCTTTCAGAGTAGAAACCAGGAGAAACCGGTGGTTAACAAGGAAGACCAGAGAGTATCAGTACTGAGGGAAGTGGAGAATGGGCCAATGAACTAGGGGAGGTAATCAGAGGGAGAATCAGGAGCAGCTGGTGGAGAAGGTGACTGAGGGAGAGTGACTAATTAAAGAGGAGCATAGAGTGAAGGGAGGTAACATCTAAATGAACTGAAGCAAGTAAACAATGAGACTAACTAAAGAACACTAACAGAGGGGAACCAGATGATAAGGAAATATAAACTAACACATCTAACACAGGAATCCAGGGAAGTAACAAAAACTAAACGACATAATGAATCTAATAAACCTGAATGAATAGAAATAAAGCAAGAAAAGGACATGGCAGTGCAGAGAGAGTGAACAGAACACAAACTCAAAACCCCAAACACAGGCAGATTATGACAATATTAAAAGTAATGCAATTCAAAACTTGTTGGCAAGCTTCAAGCTTGATACATATAAAGCAGCGGAATGAAGGCTTGCTACCTGAGCAGACAGCCTGACTAATTAACCAGCTATTATCCGCTTGTTTGAGTTCTTTTAGTTCTTAAAGAGAAGAGCTACAAAAATTACTGATATTCAATATGTTTAAATTTATAGGACGTAAAATAATAAATGAAATCTTTTAGATAACTTTATTATGGTTATAATGTATAACAACACAGTTTACTTTTTACTACATTTAACATAAACCTGAACATATGCTGACATGCAGTCAACAGCAGTTTGTGTAATGTCAAATTCATGTAATCTGGCAGCAGAGTTTAAAAGGCACTACTCCATAAAAAAAAATATGAACGAGGTTTAAGTTTAGCGTTTTTAACACAGAGTAATCACATGCATATTGTGTCGTATACATTATGTTAGGATATTGTTCCAAAGTTTTACATTAGTAGGACTATTTTTTTCCAAATTGCTGAGACAAGTAAAACTAATTGGGCACAACTGAGATTGTTAGTTTTAAGCATTAAAAACAGATATCTCTATTATATTTTTTTATTATAGGACAGTTGAATAATCAGTTTTTATTTTTTCTTTATAAATATCAATCTAAATGCTTTATTCTGGTTGTTATAAAATATACTGAACAATGTTGTAAAGAAATGAATCTCAAATGAGCAATAATTGAAGTCAATATTTTCTGGAACTTTAAATTTTACAATGGCGTTTCTTTACATGAGCACAGCTCACTGGTGTGACATTAAAAAAAGTTTTATTCAGGAATGAATGGCTGCTGTAAACTGGCAGACCTTTAGGAAAAATTTTACTTTCTTCTTGGAGAAAAAAGCTTTAAAAAATATTTCCTCTCGGGCGGCAGAGCACGCGACCCAAATACAGAGGCTTCAGTCCGCGACGCAGCGGTCCCTTTTACACGTAAATAAGATCAGACGTTGCTCTTCACTGACGTCAGAGGAGCAGAAATATAAAGAGAAAGTATGTGTGAACAAAAGCAGCTTTATTGCAAAGTTGAACATAATAAAATGTAAGAAAAAACATGGCCAGCTACTGGGTGGCTCACTAAGATAATCTACAGTTGTGTCATGACATTAAAGCCTTTACTCTTACAAGAATGAGTAAAAAACATGTTTCGAGTATGTAGTATGAACAATGAGGATGATATCCAGGTTTCTGACATAGCCCTTGAAGAAAATGAACATATTTTTTGATGGATCAGTATTTCTACTGTTTGTTCTAGTTTGACAGGGAAGTGCAGAAAAATAACATAGTTTATACCACATAAAATCCCTCACTTCCTCTCCTGCAAAACATTATTGACAAATTGTTTATCACATCCACTTCCCACTGTGGCTGACCCATTAGCTGGACATAAACCAAACCCAGGTGCACTGTGCTCCTACATTAACACACTATATTCTTGAGTAAAAATCCTGTTTAATGCATGAGGGAGGAAATGGCTCTTGGAGAGGCCGCTGTTTACATCCTGGTGAATGGCTGCAGGTAAATTGTTTTGCTTTAAAGCTTATGTTCAAGTAGGGATCACTGGGTTAATCCTACTAACTACTGTGTTCCACTGCTGGCTAATCCAGTGCACCATTAGCCACCTGAGGCCCCATACCTATGTCAGATCTGGGATGGTTGAGCCAAACTGAATTGAAAAAGGAAAACAAAAGTACATAGTGTGTCTGGTGTACCAGGTATGACCAAAAGAAGTGCAACACACCAAGAACACGAGGCCTTCTACTAAAGCAATGGAGTCAGAAACATGAAAGTTATATAAACTGTAGCAACAGCCTTTTTACAAGGAAGGAACATACTGTATAAATGTATATACATGTTTATACTATGGAACCTTGTGTCTGTTTTATTGTAATATAATAATAACTTAGCATCTAGCCAACTGTACAAACTTGAGATTGTTCGGCAGTCTAGCTAGATGTGTAGCTCCATATTTAGCTATATTTGTAGGAACGTAAAAGAAACAAAAACCACTGAAAGCATTTGCATGTAACACTGACTGCTCATATCCACAGTCATGAAAATAACTTATATATAAGTTATTTTATGAAGATTTTCTATTATATCCAATTATATTATCATCCCTGTCTGGGGCAGTTTATTATTTATGAAATATGACAGCCTCGATCAAACCAAAATAGCTTTGAGGGACTTTTCTGCCAATAGATAATATTCTATAAGAGGTTGTTATAGATCAAATCCTCAGTGGTAAATGCAGGTAGGAAATGTCCTCTAGGCAGGAGCTACATAACATAAAACATAAAACATTCGGTGGCAAGCAGCGTGATTTCGTCTCGGGTACAAAAACGATGGGACGGCCAAGGTACTAAATGACAAACAAGTATCCACAATTCACAAGTAAGAATTTACATTTCTAAACATCTATTAATGGAAAACATCTACACTGTATAATATCTTCATTATCTCCCTGCAATTCACAACAGCACAATTTAAAGCAGTCTTTGACTATTTCTGATGGAAGAAAAAAATACTTTTACTTCTACTAATAAACAACAAGAAAAAACATCTTTGGAACCATCCCTGGCACATAAAAGAATATCATTGATTCATTTAACTGAGCAGAGAGGAGGCAACAGACGACAGAAGAGCGCCTTCATGAAGCTCATGCTGGATGATAACATCTGAGAGCTTAAACAGTGGGCGAGCATTTAGGCGTTTCTGTTTTTTGCACTGTAAGACACAAACCCATGACAGTACGACAAAAATAAGACTCATGCGTCAGCTCAGCAGATCTTGTGTCACCCAAAATTGGCTAATAGACACCAACATACTTATGTGGTCACTGCCGCTGCAAGGGTCTGCCTCTCAGCACAATGCTTTATTCAATTTCTTGGAAAGTCATTAAACTGCAAAATGACATTGAATCACAACATGCCTCTAATCAGCTGAAACTGACATTTACTACAAATAAAATCTAAAAGGTTTAAAGATGCTTTTTCACATCAAAACATAAATAGCATGCGTGTTGACATACAGATGAAGCAGCTGTCACTATTTTCCATTCAGCGCATACATCTAAAGTGACAATAACTGCTCATCAATCACAAAGCATCCTGAGCAGGTTTGATTTTGACAGAGGGGAGACACGAGAACAGCTAAAGACGAGACACGTAGAGAAAGATACAGACTCAGGTGTAGAATCAGTTATAAAACCAAATGTGTGACATTCAAGGTCTGAAAAAAACAGGACTAAACAGGACTCCTAAATCAACCTTTGTACAAGATAAAATTATACAGTCGATATAAATACAGTTTTGATCTAACCTGAATAAATAAAGCGAGGCTGAACCAGAGACTGAAAAAAGCACCCGACAAGCAGACCACACCATCCAAGGCATCCGACCCCCTTACCCTCACCAGGGGGTGAAACCGATCTCCTTTATTTCCGTTACTGAAGCCAAAGAAGCCAATTGTAGAAGGAATGTTAAGAATAATGATATAAACAATTACATAAATATATTTCGAGAATGGAGAGCAAATTGGCAAGGTTTCCACAGCAACATTAATATCTCAACTTCTACAGCGAAATTAAAATGCACCAATTCCTTGGAAGGGGAAGGGGAAGGGGACTGGGGGATCAGGTACTAAAAAATCTGATTTGTTGCTGGCTGATGAGGTCACCATTGCAAAGAAGCTAATTTGACGTAGAAAACGCTAATTATATTTCATTGTAAGATTTTACTGAGGAAGGCAAGTTAGATATTACTGATATTAATATTAATTTGTTAATGTGCCTCCCCATCTTATTTTTTGGAAGTCCAATGTACGGAGAGCTGCGTATAAGATTAACACGAATGTCTTTCTGTTATCCAGAAATTCTGCACTGAGGAAGATTCACTCTACTCAGCATGCTCAGTGCATTAAGTGGCTCCAACTAAAGGCAGCTCGACCTGCTTTCTGATTAAATCAGCTAATATTTATTTGTCCCGCTGGGGGCAGTGAGCATTAAAGGTTTTACCTTCAGTCGATCTTTAAAAATGGGAAGAAGACATAAGGAGACGATGACATCATCACCACAAAAATAACATTCCTCATCTTGATTAGAACTGCATAATATATCACAGATTTATTGTTAATACATTTTCAGTGTGTGCAATAATAAAGTTGTAAACAATTGCTTGGACTGCGATAAATATTAGCTAATTATATAAATGAGATGCTCCTTTATATTTGGTCTCTGTGAGCGCAGTAAACCAAAGCAGAAAGACATTAACACTGTACACATCAGTATTTATTTATTTATTGGTCATATCATCGTGACATTCACCAGTAGGGGCGTAATGATACAAGGATTCATACCGAAAATATCCTGTACAGCCCTGTCTGTTTGGTAGGCACGTGTACCGGACAAATTCAGCAGTGTCTTATACCTGAACACATGTCTATGGAACTAAGTCCACGATCCAATGTTCTGTAGAGCAACTTTAAAAAGTGACACCAAAACAGAGATGACTTCCAGCTATCACTAAACTTTGTTGGGAACATTAACAGTGACAATGGACAAAGAAAGGTGGACCGAACGTAAGCTTTACGTCAGTGTTTTTCAACAGCAATAAGGTATATATACATTAACTCGCTCTAAACTGAACTTAATTACTCATATAAAACAACGTTAGGAAGAATGTAAACATCACAGATACTGGAGAATAATCAGTTAAGGGTGCAAACTGACTACCTGTAGCATCCAGTCAGCCCAAACTAAGTATATAATACACCATGCAAGTCTAAGGAAATCCCGTTAAAAAGACTGTTACACCCCTGTTTACCAGCATTATCACATATTGCATATTTTCCTTATATCTTCCAGCCCTAGTCCTGATGCAGTTAAAAACTGTAAACTCTACACCCTTCCAATACAAACACACTATACAAAATGGGGGAGCATCAAAGTGGCCCATATATGTGACAGGAATTCATGTTCCATAACATGCACAACATTTCCTGCTGTTTAAACTCGTATCTAAACATTTTTAAATACACCAACATTCATGGCAAGACAGGAAACACCAAGAGAGCACTTTATGAAGAAATCCAACTTCATGAGTACTTTTAGGAAATGACCTGGAGATTTTTTATTTGACTTAATCCTTGAAGCAATTTTATGTAGAAGAGGTAATGTCAACTGCATCTTAAATTAGTCATCTCAAAAATATATTACCCAAACTTTATGTTTCCCCCTTAGCTGTAACTTTTCAATTTGTTGGAGAATACTTTACACTTCCAGGAATTATTTTGTCACATTTCAAAACAAAGAGCCATCGATGGGTCATGGACGTCAGCTGGTGGACAGATTAGATGTGTATTGTTTTTAATCCAGATTCATACAGAAAAATACAAAACAGTGGGATAAAAAAGGCCTTATGTCTGTAATCCGTTTCTAATCCTTTATCACAGTGCTGATGTCAGTCGTCAAATTAATAACACGATAGAGATGGGATGAAATCAGACTCAAACACCGGACCAGTGCTTTAAAGACTCGGGGAGCCTTTAAACGTTCACATTCCCTGTGAGAATTTAGGCAAAAAAACGTATACAAACAACTAAAAGGCCTTCTTAAAAACTAGAGCACGCTTGGAGCCTCTTTGTAAACCATCAATCACTTCAAAAGCAACACACACTCACGAAAAATAAGTAGCAGAAACTACATATCCTTCAGCACAAACAGGTGTTCTAGATCCAAAATGATACTTCAGCTCGACATTTGCTGCATTAAATTCAGAAAACTAGCGCTAATTTACAAACAGCAATGTTTAGGAGGAAAGAAGAGCTAAAACAGAAGAAAACACTGCCAAGTAGAATGGCATTGTTTGTGCCCTACCTCACCATTGTGGTGGAAGCCAGCCACAACGCCTTGCTTCAGCAACTTCAGATCTTAGTAATCCAGCACTGGGCACTGTTACACAAGGGAGGGTGGGAGGGAGCCAGGGAGATATGGAGACGCAAGGGGGAGGGTGTGGGGGTGCTTGTAAAAGTGTCACTGGGTTAGACAGAGTGAGACAGAGACAGTGAGAGGAACGACAAAAGTGTAAGTGTGTGTGTGTGTGTGTGTCTGTGGGGGGGGGGGTTGTCAAAGTGTTAGAGAGAGACAAATAGACAGAGAGTGCAAAGCTGGCGAGAGGCCGGGGGCATTTTAATCTGGGATTTGGATGAGCGTGAGCAGGCCTGATACCAGCTATCAGCCGTCTTCCTCGTCTCCCTCCTCTGTCCCACCTCAGGCAAATGCGACAGTGGCTGGCAGGCCGGTCCGATTCCCCCTCACCCCTCCTTTTCTCTGCCTCACCTTCTCATCACCTTTAAAGCCTGCGAGGTCTTAGACTCCACCGTGGCTCGGCTCCAAATGGCGCTCTGTGACCGTAAAGCTGTCTCTGGCTGTAACACAGATCGGGCCAGGCCAAATCAAGGT
The DNA here is from genome assembly GCA_036173005.1 of Crenichthys baileyi. NCBI lineage: Eukaryota > Metazoa > Chordata > Actinopteri > Cyprinodontiformes > Goodeidae > Crenichthys > Crenichthys baileyi. Next base: position 23,388 of record JAHHUM010001185.1, on the reverse strand, counting down.
GCCAGGTCTCCTTCACCAGGTCCCCTCTATCTCGTCGGAGGCTAAATACAACAGCTGTGTTGACTTTGCCTGGAGATTATGAGTGTTGTAGTTACACCGGATCATAGTTAGGTTGCGCCAAGCTAATCCAGCCAATTCAGCAGAACGCCATTAGGCTACTAATTTTGCAGGGTAGGGTTGGGGAGCTTTGCTGATGGGTTTGAAAATTACTGCACAACACAAAGGATGGCAGAAATTTACTGACAAGACTTTTAACGCAACAGTCTTTATCACATAATTATTATTAGCATATTAATACAAATTTATATGCAAGAACGAGTTATCTTAAAAAAACTCATGCATCAATTAAAAAACCTTAATAAAACACAAAAAGCTTTTTTGTAACCATACAGCTGAGAACACGACCTGCATTTATCCCAATAATCTTTGTAATGTAGCATGGGTTTGATAGGTTTGCTAATAACAGTAAAAGAACAGTATGCAACAGACACACTGAATTAAAAACAAAATTTAACTGAGGTTTTTAAAGTTCTAGGCCTGTTGGTCTCATAGGAAAACATAAAAACATACAGGAATCTCAATATGAACAAACAGATCAACAGCAATGGCAACAATTCAACTGAACAATCCAATCGCAAATATTGGTTATTTAATATTTTAATGAAAAGAATAAAATACAGCACATACTTGACTTAGTAGTAATTTCAATATGCAGCCCTAAAACATTTTCATACTAAAGTTTCATACTGGGTATAAGGTTGTTTATTTTGAAATGTTTTGCTTTTGTCAGTGCTCAACATTGCTACAACAGTTGACAATTGTTATTTTCCCTTGTTCTCTCAGTAGGTGGTGCATAATATTTAGGATTTGTACTAAACAGATAATGGATAGAGGGTAGGTGAAATGTTTCTGCATGATACTTATGGCCCAATTTTGTTCTCTTTACTCATGTGAAACTGGATGTATTCCTTAGTATGTATGAATAATATATAATTGTTTTATGGCAGATAACTAACAGCACTAAGCTAAAATTCCAAGCTAATGATTTTGATCAGATGAAATTGGAGAACCAGCAGTATCATTCATTTACTGCTGATTCTGAATGTTCGCGCAATGTTTCAAGGTCATTTTTCTCAGCGGTTTTACTGTAATTTGAAAAACTTAAACGGTTATCATTAAAGCAATGCAGCTGGTATAAGAAAGCAATTTTCTTTGCAGCATAATATAATGAGTTACTTTCTACCTTTGATGGAGCTAACCTGTGCAACGCCTGCTTCTTCAGCGGTCAGAACATTATTTCGGCAGCTAAAATCTACATTAGGTTCTTTATTAGAAGTCAAAGTTTGGAAGCTTACAGAAACTGAAGTAACTACAAGATCATTATTATTTACACATCAAAGCATGTACCTAATGTCTGATTTTTATCAAACTGAAAAAGGTGCATCAAGGGTCATGTGGGTGTTGATATAGTAAGAGAAAACAAGGTGTTCTGTTGGAATAAGGTCAATGCAGCACACAGTAACAGCCTCACAGATAATTAGGTACACAGTGGTGCCAAGCAATATTACGCTAGACATCTAAATATGCTTTAATTTAAATGAAGTCATGTTTTTGTGTAGCAAGTTGGTAAATCCAGTAAGATACAAAACTATGCCACATGCTTTGCAACATCTTTGGAGTTTTTCTTTGAAGAAAAATCCATGTTTAGGTCCAAAGAGCTTTTGCAATAGACCCAGGGTAAGTTCCCTGCAAATTGCTGACCACTTTCTTGTAGTATGTTGTAATATTAGCTTTTAGTCAAATTCTGACATTTGTTTTTAAAGGACAATAAATAAACATTTCATTTTGAATCATGAACTTTCCTTAAAAGTCACTTATATAACCTTCTTAGAAAGTTTGGCAGGAAATCTTTTTAAGATCTCCACTGATCAAGCTTACTATGCCTTGCAGGAGAGCACGTACTCACCTTCTCTATTTCTGTGTGTTCCTCCTTTAATGATTAACTGGGATGAAGAAACGAACCTGGTTAGAGCCGGTAAAGCAACGTCTTTTTTAAAGATTTCTTTAAATATTTCGGAAACATGGAACGGTTGTGTGTGTCATAAACCAATTTTTAATATAACGTGTATAAGTTATATAAAGACATGGTGACATAACTATGGCTAACCAGAGACAGAAGTCAGTCCATCTGTGTGTTGTATTAAAAGCTTTGTTGTTCAGAGCCTCAGCAGTCAGTCAAGCTAAGCGTACAGGACATCAGAGTCCCGCCTTTTAACATGATTGGTCCTCCTTTTGAACGTTCAGTTAGCAAGAAGGTAACAACCACAAACATTATTGTATTTTTGGGAATTTTTAGGCAGCACCAAGGAGAGAGACACAGGACAGAAAGGTAGCACGGTTTCATGTGTATTGTTTGTATCTGAGGAGACGAGGATAGGGAAAAGTAGCGTAAAATGTATGAGTACTATGGTTGAGACAGAAGCAACAGGGAGCTGCAGGTTGCCTCGGGCTGGTTGAGGGGAAACAGCCCCGCTGTGCATCCAGCCAACACTCTATCCTCTTACATAATGTCTCAAGTTCAATATAGCCCCGGTCGGCTATTTAAAGCATGCCTGTCGAGGCTTGCTGACAAAAAGGTGATATACTTAGTAGCTGCAGCGCACCATTAAAGCCACTGCTGGAGTTATATTGGTCGCATACAAGCTCTGGGCATTGAATTTTTGGCAGTGCAACAATTATTATGAGCCTTTCAGTTGATCTGAGTTACATTTACATACGAAGAGAAACTGTTCCAACACATCCCTCAATCACTAAAAGCTCCAGCTGTTTTTGCACATCTTTGCACTCAAAGGTGGACCAAATAGAAACAGAAATGCTTTTATTTAAACCTGCAAAAGTATCTTGCACCTCAGGAAAGAGCATTTATATTTACATGGAGTAAACAGAGCTTATGCAACAGTGATTTAAAGTGTCTCTAGGCATCATGGTTAATAAATAACAAACACCTCTAACCTTATTTTAGGCAGAAAGGAGAAAGGAGCTTTACAAAACAGAGGTTCTGTTCAGACAGGCTTTTAGTCTGGAGGACGGAGTTGTTAATATTCAACTCCAGAGAGTTAAGTCAGTTAGTTGGCATTTACTTTGCTCACTTTTTCCAGGTTACTCATTTTTGTGAAAGAGGGGAGGATTTTTCACCTAATCATTTTCAAACGAGCATGACTAATATTCAAATTTAGAAACAGATTACCCAAAAACAACAGCAGCAGTGACGTATTTGCCCCTTACAGATTTCCACCCCTGTGGAGGAATATCAACCCACTTTTCTTTGCAGAATTGTTTCAATTTAGCCACATTGCAGGGATTTTCTGCATGAACCCACTGTTTAAGGTCATGCTACAATACCTAACTATAACTAAAGTCCAGACTTTGACTAGGCCACTCCAATGCTTCATTTGTTTTTTTTTCTTTTAGGCATTTAGAGGTGGACTTGGTGGGGTGGTTTGGATCATTGTCCTGCTTCATAACCCAGGTGCGCTTGAGCTTAAGTTCTCAAACTGATGGATGGAGATTCTCCTTCAAGATTTTCTGCTTGAGAGCAAAATTCATGGTTCCACCAATTACAGCAAAGCAGCCCCAGTCTTCACACTACCATCACCATGTTTGACTGTATGATATTCCTTCTCTGAAATGCCATGTTCATTTAATGCCAGACGTAACAGGATCCATACCTTCCATACAGTTCTACTTCAGTCTTGATAATCTGTTTTTTGGAAAAATGTGAGACAGGCCTTTGTTCTTTTTGGTCAGCAGTGGTTTTTGCCTCAGAACTCTTTCATTGATGCCATTTATATGATTTAGTTGTCAATGACTTTGTTTCTCATCTTATTTGTAACTTCTTTAGATCAGGGCATGGTGTGTTGCTTTTTGAGATCTATCAGAACTACTTCATGTTGTTTGACATGTTCTATTTAAGTGATTTATTGATTCTACAGTTCTGGCATTAATCAGGCGGGGTGTGGCTGGGAAAATTCAACTCAGCTTTCTAAACATGGTTAATTACAGTTAATTTATGATTTAACAAGGCGGGGATTTATTTTTCACAAAGGGCCGAGTGGAACTGAATAGTTTTTTTCCTTTAGTAAAATCATAATTTTAAGAACTACATTTTATATTTACACAGGTTATAGTTGTGTTATTTTAAAACCTATTTGATGATCTGTAACATTTGTGGGACAAAAAAAAAACGCAAAAACAGAAGAAATCTGCAAGGGTCTAAAAACAGTTTCACAGGGTTTCATAAGATTCACATATTTATTTACAAAAACCTATCACAAATCATGTCCATCTCATTTTTGGACAATACGTCCTTTAAATAGACATTCAGACTGCACAAACGTCATGTTTTGTCTACACACTGTCCACATTGTTGCCGTGTCCGAATAAATGAACAAAATGCAAAACATGTATCTGAAAAAACACTAACAGTGGGTTCAGAGCGCTGCTGGAAATGTTTGCAGCGCTATCTTTTTCCTCCACATGGGCTGTTGTTTTCCTGGCAGCTTATCGTGCACACTGACTCACTGCTCTCAGCTGGTCGACAGAGTTTCAGTGACAGATGAGGTCCGTTCCAATAAACAACAGAGGACAAAGGTGCTTTCCAATTGTGGAAAGGCTGCAGTCAGTCACAGGATCAAATACAGAAATGTAAATGAAAAGAGCATCATAAAGTGAGCCACAGTTACTTCCCAATGTGGGCACACATCGAACTCAGCGCATTACTTAAACTGAATAAAAATGAGGATAGGTGTAAATGCTTCCTCCATGACTAAACTGCCTCGTTACAGAGACAATAAATGTGAAAAATGTGGAAATAGAAACCCTTCACTGCATCACAGTGAACTAAAATTCTTCCTGAAAAGAGCAGCTTGACTCAGACTTCCACAGACAGTAAATTCTCTTACATAAATGACATCATGCATGGACATGCACCAGTTTAACTTTCTAAATAAAATACAATGGAATAGATCACAATAGAACAGACGTAAAATAAAACAAAAACACAGAAAAATACTGATTTTAGCGATTAAAATTCCTCTTGAAGAACTAAAAGGTATAACTGTACTCTATTCAGCCTTCCCGTTATCTTATAAAAATCTTGCTCTCTCTAACTCTTGCAGCCTAAATGAACCCCAGACATGTCTGGACATGTTGTTGAAAGCAGAGTTATCTTTTAAACAGCTCCTTATATGTCTGTGCTTCCTTTGACTTTATCAAAAAATCCTCCCTGATACGGAAAACATCTAACTTTGAATTTCATTCTTTCAATAACAGTAACAACACCAACATATAATTGTTGTACCCTTAATACGACTTCGTGAACTGGGTTTACAGCAAAAAGTCTAAAAAGTATCGAGTTTTGAGGTTGAGGCAATTTTTAGTCAATCAAGCTACAAACTGGTTATTTCCAGTCACCAGCTCTAGTTAATCTTTCAGATCAGTAGAGGACTTTGAATAAAGAATCTCTCAAATTTCGTCCTAACAATTTTTGCACAAATTTAGGCTAGCATAGCCTTGTTTTTCCAACATTTTCCTCACATCGAAAAAATCAACGAATGCAAAGCTGTGGTGGTTAAAAGCTCCCACTGTTGCTCCAACTTCTTTCAATAACATCTTCATGCAGGTTTGAATGAAATGAACATGAAGGAGTCATTAGGCCTACAGCTGCAGCCTTGCAGCAAGCTGATTATGTTTTATTACAGTTTAATTACAGTAACAAAACTTTCAGTATCTGACTGGCCCTATCAACTTCCTGTCAAGAACCAGAGTGCGTTTCGTTAGTCATTAGTGGAACTGAGTGGTTGCTACAGCTTTAGGGTAGACACGAAGTCAACGAGGTTAAATGAGGTAGAAAGGTCAACTCCATATCCAGCAGTAGCAGATGAGACAAGTGATCTGTATCTGTTCATCTAGACCTTAGAGTAGGTCTAGGGGGCTTGTCTTAGTGAACAAATCAGGCTTTGCAGAGGCTCGTTTTCATGCACTGATGTCATGTATGACATAAATTTCATACTTATGAAACAAATCCTGATAAAATAGTTGTAGATATATAACAATTCAGTTAAGGAAAGAAATAACATCCCAAATAACTCCCAAATACGCAGTTAAAGAAGGTTATAATTTGTGTAAAGGTAAACAAACAAGAGACATTAAACTCGCAGTAAAAATCTAGTGATTCATTCTATTTTCCCCAGATTGGCTCCGACCGATTATGTGCAGTTCAAATACTAACAATCTGCATTTTCTTTCACTGCTCATTAAATACATAAAAACTGAAACCTCACACTTTTTTCCATGGATAAAAGGCATAAACAAACAACATGTTAAGTAAAAATCTGATAAAGGCTCCTATCATGTTGGAATCAAAACTAAAACCTGCAGAAATTTTTTTTGTTTTGCATTTATTTACTGAATAAAACAAGTTTTTTTAAAAAAAAAGATTGTATGTATTATCACCCTTAGGAAGAAGGAAATCTGAAGTTCTGACTTGAAATAAAACCAGATATCGGTATCGGCTTGATGGTGCATGTCTGAAAAAAAAAACATAAATACAAAAACCTGTTTCGAGGCAATCTGTTTACATGCTCAGCACTACACATACTGCTAACTTTATCATGAATGAGAAAATCTGTGTAGTACATCATTTACAAGGGATTATTTTGAATACTGACGGTTAAATATCCGACTAAACATTGAGTATAATCTGGATTTTGTGCTTGTGGTTCTCTTATCCATAGCCCTCCTGTTCTGAGGTTGCAAAACTGCAACGTTTTCTATTAAAAACATCATAAAACTAAGACTGGAATATGCATTTTTTTATCTAGCATTTATAGTTTTTTTCATAAAGTTAAACAGACTAATTGCTGTGCATGTATTCATATATTCATACTCTCGAATTTAGCTGTTATATTTAATTCATAGAAACCCTCAAGATGTAAAGTGACAAAATACAATCTATGCAAGAAGATGGCACATGAAGTATCCACCCCAGTGTGTATGAAGCCCACTTAAGGGAAGAGAACAGGGGTCATATTTCACAAACACCGAAAAACTGAATTTCAGACTCCGTGTACTGTGTGCTTCCCCTGTGCTATTTCAGCTCAGGAAGTACTAAGCGAGCCACAGAGCAACAGCCGTACATGCTCCGACCAACAAATACCCATGGAAACTAAGAGATAAAAACATCCTTTTACTTGATGTAAGCATTAACTTCAGTGTCTGCTGATCGTAGCCTTCTAAAGGTCTGGATCCCTCAGGAAACTGAACATGTGGCCGTAGATCTTGAGTTCACAGTAATTCTTATAAAAAAATCTGCCAAAGTGAACTAAGGACTGAATTTGATGAAGCAATAAAGAGTTTCAGGCAAAACAATTTTCTGCCCAGATAGGAAATCAAAATAACCAAACCGTGGACATCCATGGGCCTTCAACAACATAGACTCAGAAAATACGGCAGCTTTAATACCTTAATATAAAAGGCACCGTGCCTTTAGAAATCTTTAAGGTCATGAATGACGTGACTTGTCATCTTTCACCTAACAAAGTCTAAATGGGTTCTTCTTTATGCCAGTAAAAGCAAAACAAGTCTCTGTATGAGATAAAGAAAAAACATATTTTTCCACATCAACTTTCTATCACGGTCTATTTATGATAGGTGAAAACAGTTTTATTAAGCTTTCTGTCTGGTCCAGCTAATATAAACATAGAAGAGCATCAAACTAAAGAAATAGTCTTGCAACAGTCCAGTACTAGCTAATCCTGCCAGCTCAGGTAAAGACGCAGGACTAGGCAAATACTAAAAATACAGAAAATCAGCCACAAAACTTAGTAGTAGTTTAAAGTGCTAACTATGAAAAATGTTATTTCTTTTTACTGTTCTGCTCTTTATAGAGTAACAGTGGGTATGATGAGCTATCATTAGCTGGTAAATTAGTCATTTTATCTGCTGCCGTAGTTAATAGGTGTAATGGTTTTGCTCCCTAAGTTTTTACACCATGACTGTCTGTGTTTTTCACTGCCGGAAATATTTGCCTTTCTTGTAATCGGGAGAAAAGTGTATTTGCCTTCTTTCAGCCTGCTGACTATCAGTGCACAGCAACTAGTGGGGGAGGGAAAGCGCTGTTTTTTATTCAAGTGAAAGAATGCTATCTAGATAGCAAACTCCCTAAAGACAAGTTTTAAGTTTCAATTTGTTCTGACAACAGAGAACTAAGCAAAGACTCCACATTATGATATTGTTGTTATTATAACCAACAGGTACAGCTGCACAGAAAAACACATCTGCCACCTTTTCCACTCATATCAGTGCACAGTTTGTTTCAACTGTAAACTCGTCGACTGCTAACACTGCGTTTTTCTAAAGAGCACATCAGCAGTAGTGGGCTAGAGACAAGCTGCAGGATGCGGTTATCCCTTCAGATCTCACTTTGGTTTATGTACTTGTGTTAACTAATTGTTTTTAAGGAAAGATCTATAATGAGATATCGATGGTAACACAGCAAATTCTCTCTGCAAAACTGCTAAAATAACCTCAGCTACATGCATTTCAATCACTTCAATCATAAAAGATAAAGTAGTATTTACTTGAAATGAGTCATTTCACAATCCAGAAGTGCTATATAGCAATAAATGTGCATCCCACATGTTTGATTTGTGTTTGTTTCGTATTGCAGCTCACATCTGATCTGCTGCTGTACATGTACATTACTTGATAATGTAGGGAAAGGTTTAAAATCTTGTCAGAGAAAAATCCACCCGCACACATATCAAAATGCAACACTTTGTAGACATTAAAAGGTCTGACAGAGAGAAAAAACGCACACACTGCCAAGCCTAAAAGTCAAAATGGTATTTGTATTGCTTAAAATACACACTCATGCATTCTGAAGAATGATTTGTATTTACAGGTACATTGTTTTTGTCAATATCTTGTTTTAAGTAGAATGCTCACAAACTCTCAGTCATTTCATTACAAGGATTCTAAGTAGTTACGGGCCCAACCAGAGCCGCCCAAGATTGCATAGGGCCCAGAGCAGCATGTCTTCACTTTCTCTCTGCTCTTCTTCCTATCCAGCTACTAATGAATAAAAGAAAAGACAAATTTGGCTGTTTGGAAATATTTTTGGTAAGGAAAAATACACGGACAGAAATGGCGCAGAAACTGATGGAGAACAGCTGACAGCAAAATAAAAGTTTAAAAACTACCCATTCAATTTTGTGGGGGTTTGATTTTATATTTTTGCTTCAGCTGACAACAAAAACGTAAATAATTGTTATGGATAACATTATTAGTTCTGCTTTTAAATTAAGTTTGTATAAATTAGAATCTCATAACGACCCATGCCTAAATCAAAATCCTGACAAAGTTATTTGATTCTGTCCAATTCTTAGTTACTTGCTGATTTAAATATGTAATATAGTGATTAGACAATGCGTCGTTCAAATATGACGAGTAGTTCATTAATTCGGTAGAGATATGACGCTGATCTGGCTTTAAAAATGACAAACCTTTTTGGATGTTTTGTGTAATTTCAGTGATCTTGTGTCAGACTCTGGATCAATAAAAATCTATGATAATCAGTGTCCTCACAGAAGCAAAAAGGCTGGACAGAAAAATCTCTAACAATGTCTAAACAAACTGCGATAAATCAAGCGACATCCTGCAGCTAAACGGAGCAGAAGGACCGACTTTCACGGGTATAGAGCCTATCTGCGACACACGGACACACACGGCGTTATCTGTGATGTAACACAGCAACTTCGATTTAATTTTATGTCTTTATCTGTACAGCAGGTAGCGGAAAATGACGCCTGGTCCGAAGATCTGAGCGTCAGCGGTGCAGTCGGCGCAATAAGTCAGGTGAACGCTACGAGTCCGTGCCAGTAAATAGTAAAACAACTGAAACGTAACGGATATTCTTGAATATATTTTACTATGTTTGTGGTAGAGGAGCATGACGAGCGACAGAAAAAGTTAACCGGCTTTGCCTTAATTCAGCTATATATATAGATATATAACCTATAGATATATCGATATATATATCTTTATGTACATAGAAACATGCTGGACTTTACCTGCGAGATGTCATAGCAGACTCTAAAAGTTGTCAAGTATCGTCAATGATCCCGTCCTGCCTCTGCAGAGTCGATGAGCGGATCCAGCGCTCTGCAGGACCCCGTGTTCAGCTGAAAGTGATTACTGACACTGCTTCCGGTTCTTACCTGTCAGAATAAAAGCCTGAGTTCCAGCTACCCGGTGTCATTTCCTTACAGCAATCTCATCATTCATGTTCTTATGTTTTAGCTCTGTTTTATACCATATTTATTGGCCAACATATTAAACAAGGCATGCTTTGCACAGTGAAATGAAATATTTATCACAGAAGCAGGCTAAACATTAGGGAATAGGTGGGGTCCAAAAAGACAGGGGTCTCCATGATCAATAAACTGGCAGAACAATTGTTTTTCTCATCCGCTGTGTCAAATGTGTTAAATATGCTTCTGAAAAGATATCACATAATGAAAAGAAAAATGTCACATGGTATTGGTATTGTAAAAAAATGTATCATATTCAATTGGAACCAGATCTTTAAATCTATTTTTTTTCTTAATGTCTTCAATCATATTAAACTAAACAGTTCCTTTTTTAACTCAGGATTGCAAAATGCAAGAACAATGTGATCTTTTAGAGAATTCTTAAAATCTTCAAATTCAGTAGTTTAGATATATGAAGATCACCGCACCTTTAAACAATATGGAAATGCACAGATAATGTCATGGCTTTGTAACAGCATATTAGTTAATAGGAGGACCACCTGTGGATCTATTTTAGGCAATGCCTCAAACACACTGCTTCCTTGTGTGACATCATGGGAAAATAAAACAAATCATTCAAGATATCAGGAACAGATTTGTGGACCTTCACAAGTCAGCTTTATGCCTGGATATAATGTGTATATGGTTGAAGGAGCCACGTTCATCTGTTTGAACAGCATGGGGACATTCCACTATCATACTGTTCAGGAAGGAGATGGGTTCTTTGTCCCATAGATGAAAGTGTTTGTTTTGGTGTTATATGTGTGAATTAACCCCAGTAAAAAAAAGCAAAAGACTGTGTGATGATGCGACCTGAAGCTGGTGTCATTATCCACAGACGACTCAGAATGGAAGAAACTATTAATCCAAATGTGGCAAAAAAAAGACAGATTATTGTTTTAGACGGTGCACTCACAGGCAAACACCTTAAGATTTGGAGACACGACCTGTTGTCTGATTCACAGCAAATTTTGCTGTGTTAAATTTAACACTGCGTCTGACTCTATTTGGTCCTTATCAGAATTAGTGTTAGACTCTTTCTATAGTTTTAAAATTTTAGAGTAAAATTAACTCGAAATTAAGTAAAAAAATGGCTAACACTGTACAGTGTAAATAAAAGCTAACACTACAGGATAAATAACTGTGCAGAGTAAATATGATTCCCAGCAGTGTTATTACGTTACTCCGCAGTTGTGACAAATCAACTCTCATTCCTCTGCTTTTTAACACTGCAGTGAGTTATGTAAGGTTAACACTGGAGGCTCAAATACCTCCGATAAGTGTTAATTTTACACATTGCTGCGTTGATTATTTACTCTCTTTCTGTGAAAAACCAACTCAGATGGAGGTAAATCCTAACAGTTATTAACACTGCACAGATATATATGTAGTGTTATTTTTACACTTCTGTAGTGTCAAATTACAATGATCCATTATAATTCAACAATGCTTTTAAAATGTACCATTAAGTAAACAAGTTACCACAGAAATGCATTTAACTTCACTTTTTATTTAATAAAAACACCTTTTAAAGATCCATTATCAACTTTTAGTAATGCAATAGTTACATCATGTATTGGTGTACTTGCCATTACATTACAGGGCTCCATTTGAACTGTTTGAAATGGTTTCAGGTGTGCCTGCCATGCCAAGCATCTGATCTCAAGTCCACATAAAAAACAACAGTTAACTTCAGCCTAACAAGGATACTACTTGAACACTGACTCTAGGTCTGCCTAGAATGGCAATATGGCACAACATATAAGGCAGTATATGAGATACCATACTTCATATGAACATCAAATGGTTTAAAGTAAAAAAGATCATCTATGTGCAACACTTTTAGAACCTTGTCTGGATGCTGGTTGACCTTAAAGGCATGGTAATGGTTATCAAAACATACGATGTCCATTAATTTCCCACAGAGCAAAACACAGCCATCTTTTACAGCAATCGTGTCAATCTTACAAAAAATAGGCATCTCACATGCTACCTCCTTAATGAAGTCACGACAATACTCTATACCATGGTATTTTATCCATTTAGCAGAAAACACGCTCGTTGAGAAAACGGTTCAAAATTTTGCAGCAATTGCTACATATTGTTTAAACTCAAAGTGTCACCATCTGTCCTGGACCTAAAATTAATCTTTCTCTGCTAAAAGATTTATGATGCACTGCCATATAACTTTGGTGCTTTTTGTCTAAAGTTGTTGTAATGTTTTAAAACTTTTTATTTGTTGCTTGATGAAATTATGTTTGGCTTCATAACGCATGCACCATGTGTGCAAAATTGGACCAATGTGCCTAATGCAATGAGGGTATTGTATCACGAAGTGATGCTTTGGCAAGAGATTTATTTCAGGAAATAATTGCTTGAACAGCCGATGATGATCAAAGATTAAATGTTTGAGGTACATTGTCATGCTTTGTGACAGAACTGGTGAAAATACAATGTTAACAATATGTAGAAGCAAAAGTAGGAGATGCCATTGTTCATCATTTGTCTCGATCAAATCACCAAATACAAAGGCAAACAGACCAATTAAACCAAGATTGTCCCGTGACCTGAACTACACTACCATGAATCACATGTTCAAAAATTTGAAATTTGAAGTCCCTCTGTCTCAAGCTTCTTCAGATCATTAACAAGTGGTTCAACTATCAGATTAAAGCTGTTTATCTCTTGATGTCCTGTGCATGGAATAGATCACACAAATGATTATTAACCAAAGATCAATTAAAGATTGGGGAAAAAATTCTTAGAGTAAAATATAAAGTAGCTAATTTATGTAAACCCTTTTTAGGTCCCAAGACATTTGCAGTTTCAAAGTTGTCATAAAACAGTTGAATCTGCAAGGCATCTGTATCTATAGAAAATAGGAGACTCTTTAAAATAGATGGCATCTCTCAGGTCTGCATACACACCTTTCTTGGGAATATACCTGGGCTTGAACATGTCTGCAAATTAGTTTTTTTTTGTGTAATATACTCTTTAGTATTTCCAAAATGGGAATACCAAAAACATATCGGTTGCAATTACTTTGTCGTATGTTTCAGTAGTTTTGTTTCTTCTGCTGTTGATTCTTATGCCAAGCACTAGTTGAATAGGCTCAACAAGTCCCCGTTTCTCTCTTTTTTTTTTTTTTTTGTAACCATGTCCTGTCCGGCAGAGTAGCAGAATTGTCTGAGTGCCAAGAAGAAGCCCAACAGATTTACTTTCACAAGTGGAGCATTACAGCTAATGCTAGAATGCTCTGCTTGATATTTATAAAAGAAACTTTATTTGAAACTGCTCTGGGATTATTTCAATTGTTATGGACACAGAGACAGAAACGAAAAGGAAAAAATAATAAGCACGAAAGAATGAGGGGGGAAAGAAGGATGAAGAGATTGGAAGATAACACCTTAATCCAGCTGCTCTGGATGTGCATTAGCACGCATATCTAAAATGCTGTTACTGGACTTTGTTAAGGAAGTTCATGTTGCGGCTATCTTCTTTACATCTCCTCTACATTACCTATCACCAGCTCTCCTGCATCACCAATGTCTGCTCTGCTTGAATTGACGTCATTATGAACTTGGTAAATATTCTCAGTGTTTTTGGTGTTCAAATGTTTCCTAAACCCAGAAAAAGTTCCAAGCACACGGCCACATCCAGTCTGAGCACATTTAAGACAAAGATTTTTTCCATCCAAGAAACCATGAACTACTCATAAATGTGGAACAAGTGCATTTGCGGAAGTTACCTCAGTCTGTCAACCAAAACACTCCATGCCAAACAGATGCGTTCAAGCACTAATGAAGCAACCTTGCCCAAACTTCTGCAACACGGTGACTCTCCTTCACTTTGCCAACATCTATGTGGTCTGGCTGAATGTAAACATGTTGTACAGCATGGGGTTGCATGTTGTGGCAACGACATATTGAGCCTTAAAGAGTTTGTCAAAGGCACCAAGAGAAGAGGTCGATCTGCAAGCAATGGCATTTTTGTCAAGGACGATGAAGAACTGGTTGACTACTTTCTTCCTTCGTCCTACAGCAAGGAGATAGGGTTGTGTGTTTGTCCTGATGACATCAAGATGTTCTTGGATATTGGTTCCTGCCTACAGAAAACAAAACACAAACACATGGCAAGACTATTACAATTACAAGACTCTAATATTACCAATATTCGTCATCAACTCCAGTGGCATTCTCAGGAGTATCAGCTGCCAGGAGATCTTCAAGCTCATTCATGGATGGAAGCTTTCTGCATTGTTGGATGATCTTTTTCCTAAATGTGGCCGTCCATTTCTCCAGAAACCTGCCTGAAATATCCTCACCAAACATCAGAACAAATTCCTTTTCCACCAAAAGGTGAGGATAATGAGGAACTTCAAGATTTCACAGGCAGATAAATTGTGTTTGACTTTCACTAAAATACATCTTTACTTTTTATATAACTATGAAACTCTCAAAACAGTCAAAATATTTACAAAGCCTGTGACGTCTTTGAAACGTGGAAAGACAGATACTATGTTGCTCGACTGCTGTGGGTGAGGACCATGTTGCGACGAAAGTCAAATGTCAGCTTCATCTTCTTCTTGATCTTCTTCTTGAATGCTTAACCAGTGCAATGGTTCCCTTACACTCGTCTTCACTCAGGACAGTCTATGGAACAAACTGGGGCTCTCGTCAGGCAGCTGGTCCTCCAAGACCATCTTCACGAGATGTTCCTTCAGGTGATGCTACACAGTATGGGAAAATACCATTTTGTTGTTAAGGGCAAATTAGTTACAAATCAAGATCAGGATCAAGCACAACAAAGTCAATGTTTTCAAGTGGCCATCTCAAAGGCCTGGGAGGAATGGGCCAAAATTCCAGCAAACTTTTGTGAAAGCTTCTGTAAGGGTACCTAAGTCATTTGACCTCAGTCATACAGTTATGATTCTAATATGATTCTAACAAAAAGTACTGAAAGGGGTTTCTTGCATGTACAGCCCATTTCAAGTCACCCCACTGCATCACATTGAGATCAAGATCTGTGCTTTGACTTCTTACTTTCCATTTTTTAAATTCTCAGCCATCTCTTGGTGGATATACTGGTGTGTTTTGGGTCCAGTTATGCCTCAGTTACATATTTTTACAGGTGGATAAAATTCATGGTGGACTCTATTGATGGTGACCCAGGGAAGATTCTGCTGGAGCAAAGCATCCACAAACAATGACATTTCCAACTCGGTGCATCACAGCTGGTATGATGTTCTTTTTCTTAAATGCTGTGTTTGATTTATCCCTCACATGTTCTCTGTTTTGATGCCCAGACAAATGACTACTAGACTTATCTGTCCAAAGACCATTATTCCAGAAGTCCTGGTCTTTGTCTGCGTTCTCTCTGTTAAACTTTAGTCAGTCCTTTGTTTTTCTCTCAGAGAGCAAAAGTTTCCTCCTTGCACACCTATAGACGTTAAACCTGCACAGTGTTTTTCTGATTGTACAGGTGTGCAATTTCATACCAACAATAACAAGAACCTGCTGTAGGTTTTGTGATAAAATGTTAGCGTTTTTGAAGACTTCTTTTAACATCTTGTGGTCTGTTGTGGCAGACTTGATTGGACAGCCAGAATGATACATTGTTTTGAATGTCTTCCACTTGTAGACTATTTTCTGTGCAGTAGAATGGCTGATTTCAAATTATTTGAGACCTTTTTAAACTCCATACCAAACTTATAAGCTGCTACGATCCTCTTTCTGAAGGCTTCAGGAAGTTCATTAATTTTACCTTAGTGCTTTCTCTCAGTGCAGGAGTCAGGAGCACCAAACTAAATGTATGATGTTTAAACAGGGCAAACCTACAAAACGGTGAGTAATGATGTTTTAAGCATCCATGGATGGATGGATGGATAGATGGATGGATAAAACTCACCAGTGTTGATACATACAGGCTTGATGTAAAATGTGGACATACTCAAACTCAAAATGATAAAAAAAAGCTTCATGTTGAAATTGTGGTACATCATTTTATAAAAAATATACAAGAAATCTGATTTAAACTAAAACCATTTCACAGTGCAGCACTTCAGCACTTCCTATTACTTTTTTTTCCTTCTTACTTGTTTTGTAATGTTACTACCAATTATGCAAGAGAATAAAACCTGCAGGCGACTGCTGTGCCGCTATAAAGCTCAGCCAGAGTCATGTGAGTGATAAGGCTGACCTATACCTCCTCTTACGTTATCATTATGGGCCAGCCTCTTGAATCTGAAGAGGCGCATGTTGGTGGTGCAGAAGAGTAGGCTGAGCGCTGGGGCAGAGCTGCGCTGACGTCAATAGCCTGTGGTTATCAGTGTAGGTTAATCTACTCTACGATGGCTGGGCTCATGCAATTGTCTGTGAGCCCACACACCTCACATCTATGGATTCGCTTTTCCACTGTTATTCTCAGTGTGTGGCAACAGCCCACGGATGAACACTAAGGTTGTGGAGAGAGAATTTCTCCTCTCTGTGGAATTTCTAGGAGCTAGTTGAGCTCTTTTTGTTTCTGCCAAGTGCTGTGTGCTCTAGGCTGCGTGAACATTGAGTCTTTTACTGGGTCTGTGGTTCCAAGATAAAATGATCCAAAAGATTGTGCTTAATAGAGCAATCAGATAAAGATGTGAGAAATACAGTGGTGTGCAAAAGTATTAATGCCCCTTGAATCTTTCACATTTTCTAATGTTACAGCCACAAACCTTAATGTTTTTTTGGTATTAGACCAATACAATGTAGCCATAGCTATGAGTGAAAGAGAGAGGATATTTCTGAAAGGTTTGGATAGCAACCTTTACTTAGACATCCTTAAAAAAAATCTAGTGCAAAGGTTTGCCACAGCTCCTTAGGTTGTAAAATATATTAGCACAGCAACTATTAACCATGCATTCCAAAACTCTGGCCTTTATGGAAGAGTAGAAAGCACGTCATTATTAAAGGAAAGCCATAAGAAAGTCCTGTAGGGAAAACAGCCAAAATGTAGAAGAAGATGCTCTCGTCAGATGAGACCAAAACAGACAATTTCAGACTTCATTGCAAAGCACCATGTATGACAGAAAACAAGCACTGCGCATCACTCTGAACACACTGTCCCTATGATGAAACATGGTGGTGGCATCATCATGCTCTGGAAATGCTTCAGCAGGGAAAGGGAAGCAGGTCAGAGATTATGGAAAGTCCTAAACAGAATTATGCATGACTTTGTTTTTTTTGTCACATATTGTAAAACTGAAATAAAGTAGACTGATGTTCGTGGTTGTAGAGAAGCAGCGTAGGTATAATTACTTTTGTGAGGGACTGTTAATAAAGGGAGTTGAAAAACAAAATATATTAGTTTAGCGTGCAAGACACCTTTTTAGGACTTTTTTGATTATCCTATCCCACCATTTCTGTTAGAATAGAAAATCAGAAATTGACTTTGGCCTTTCTGTTTAATCTGAGCATGAATTGAAATTTATGTTAATATTAATTTTATAGAGTTACACCAGTGACAACAAACTGCCTCAAAACATGGTCATTAAAGTATTCACTTGCCTGTAATGCCTTCACATGTTTAACAGGCCTAAAGTTTGAGAATAGCCACTGGTTAATGGGGGCTCTGTCAGGGAAAGATTCATCCTGGCAACCAGAAGCCGTTTTCCTGTGTTAAGTCGATTGACTGGTCACAACGTAGTCATGTGTGCAACAAAACAGATATTGTGATGCAACTTGGAAATAAGTGGGATGCTATCGCTTTAAATCTGCACTTTGGTTATCAATTAGATGCTGTATTTTAAGGTCATTTTTACATTTTGCATAAAAGTTTAATTTTGGTTATCACTTTAATTTCCGTGAAGGCTTAAGGTCAGTAGAGACTGACTGAATGCAAAAGGCAAAATGCTAAACTTCAGGTATCTCTTTCACGGCTTTGTGAGGAAACACCAAGCCTGCAGCACAAGACAGTTTGATCTTTTATTGACTTGTTTGCTGCTTCTGTTTTTTATTGCAGACTGGTTAAAAGCTATTTCAGATTCGCTTTACATAAAGGGAAGCCTGACTTGATTAGAGATAGGCTTTAACATTGTTGGTCTGGACCTTTTTCCATGAACAACGTTTAAATAAATATACAATGCACATTTCAAAGCTTTGTAATATTTTTAATTATTCAGACAGAAGTTAAGGGCTCCTCCAAAGACCTCTGAAAATTTGGATGAAATGCAAAGTAAATCAAAAAAAGAAGGACACGTGATTTTTGAAGGGTTAGGGGATACCTATTTAACTTAACTCCAAATTTAAAATCAATTACCCTATTCTTGAAATTTTTTTCCTAAATCTTGAAAGATAATCCTTAAAAGACGTTCAGAACAAAACTAACTGTGGGCCAAACCAACACATGAAATGTCTTAGATGAGTTTGATGAATTCTGGAATAAACTTTAAGAATCAGTTGCTGGAGTGAAGCATTCAGTTTTTATCACCTCGCACACTGATGTCCTGTTGAGTCTGGGATTGATGGGCAGATGCAGAAACACAAAGCCTTGTTTCCCCCCAGGAAAAACTGAAAGCAGGATGTCGCATTCACGCAGCAGTGACTCGCTATCGTAGGACATGGCCTTTGACCCTTTGTTTCTCAGTACTTTTAAAAGTGCCTGTCCATAAAAATAAAAATAAAAACAGAACTCCGGAATGGCAAAGTGGGAGGTTCTAGACAAAGACTGAGAAATCTGGAAGCATGAACGTATTCAATGAAGTTTACATGTGCTCATCATAAAGGTCATGTTAATTTTGTTTGTTCGGTGATGAATCATTTGAGCAGTTATTTTTTCGGGGATGGACTGATTATAAAACAAGCTACTTCAATTAAAAATTGAACTACTTCAATAAAAAATTGAACTACTTCAATTTAAAATAAAGAATCTGAAGTACAAGTCTGAATTCTTGGTGGATTTTCTCTTGTTTACATAAGTCAAAATTATACACACAGATTCAATTGTGTACATAAGAGCCAGTATGTTTTGCATAAATGTCTCTTCGCACATTTCTCCTCAAACACACACCTTTTGTAGCCATCAACAAGGTTCTGTCATTATTCTGGTTTAATATTTGACTAGTCCTCCTATCAAAATTGGTCGTTTTTGTAATCAGTTGGTTTCCTGGGACATACCCAGCTTTTAAGCATAGTTGATCTCACATTAATTTTAATAGGTTAATGCAATCCTGCCATATCCATTACAAAATCTGTTTTTATTAAGTTTGGTATCATTGTCCTGTTGGAACATTCAGTTGTGTCTAAGTTTCAAGCATGTGACCCAGACTGCCCTCCTCAGATTAAAGCAAATGGGTTAGGATGTTTAGGAATGATGCAAGAATCACCACCATGTAAGATGATGATAAACTAAAAGACAGTGGAATACCAGTGTCACTGTCGACAGTGAAGCCGTTCAACATGGACTGAGAGGGTGCTACCCTAGAAAAAAGGGCCAGATCTACCACCAACATATTAAGGTTTGACTAAAATTTGCAGCTGGCCACATGGACAAGTCAAAAACCTTCTCCAGAAATGTTTTATGGTCAGTCAAGACAGAAATCAGAGCCATCAAGCTAAGGTAAGGCTTTCAGACCTAGGAAACACAGAAACCTTAAAGCATGGAGGTGGTAGCATCATTCTGAGAGTCTGTCTTGGTGTCAGTGCTACTGTTGCTTTGCAATAAGTTGGTGGGATAACAAAGATGAAGGACTACCTCTAAATTCAAGTTCCGCTTATGGTTAAAACTTGGACACAACTGGGTGTTCCAACAGCAAAATGATCCCAAACGCACATCAAAAGTGGTTTAGGACGAACAAATCAGGCTTTTGGAATGGCCCCTACATCGACATTATTGAACATGTGTAGGGTATACTTAAAAGCTGGGTCCGCACTAAGAAATGAACCTGTGCCTGTGACACGCTTTTCCCACAAATGCAGAAATTGAAAGAAACCGTCTAAATATTGAAGAAATTGGGCAGTTATTGACATCATTGTGACACAAAATTGGCATATTTCATTGTTAAATTTTGCCCGAAAATGACATCAAAGGGGAAATCTCCGGTCACTCATGGTGTGAGCATCAATGATAAATGGTTCAGGTATAAGCCAAGGTGCTTAAAAATAGCATTAATATTGTGAAATGGAGCATTGCTGGTGGTGGCAGGAATACGACAGCAACCGATAGTCTGCACTACTTTCCCTAAGCAAAGAGGATCAGAGCCGCCTGGATCAGAGCAGAGAACTACAGTTCAGACCAAAAGTTTGGACACACCTTCTCATTCAAAGAGTTGTCCTTATTTTCATGACTATGAATATTGTAGCTTCACACTGAAGGCATCAAAACTATGAATTAACACATGTGGAATTATATACTGAACCAAAAAGTGTGAAACAACTGAAAATATGTCTTATATTCTAGGTTCTTCAAAGTAGCCACCTTTTGCCTATTACTGCTACGCACACTCTTGGCATTCTGTTGATGAGGTAGTCACCTGAAATGGTTTTCCAACAGTCTTGAAGGAGTTCCCAGAGATGCTTAGCACTTGTTGGCCCTTTTGCCTTCACTCTGCGGTCCAGCTCACCCCAAACCATCTCGATTGGGTTCAGGTCCGGTGACTATGGAGGCCAAGTCATCTGGCGCAGCACCCCATCACTCTCCTTCTTGGTCAAATAGCCCTTACACAGCCTGGAGGTGCTTTTGGGGTCATTGTCCTGTTGAAAAAAAAATTATGGTCCAACTAAACGCAAACCGGATGGAATATCATGCCGCTGCAAGATGCTGTGGTAGCCATGCTGGTTCAGTATGCCTTCAATTTTGAATAAATCCCCAACAGTGTCACCAGAAAAGCATCCCCACACCATCACACCTCCTCCTCCATGCTTCACGGTGGGAACCAGGCATGCAGAGTCCATCCGTTCACCTCTTCTGGCGCCGCACAAAAGACACGGTGGTTGGAACCAAGATCTCAAAACTTGGACTCATCAGACCAAAAGCACAGTTTTCCACTGGTCTAATGTCCATTCCTTGTGTTCTTTAGCCCAAACAAGTCTCTTCTGCTTGTTGCCTGTCCTCAGCAGTGGTTTCCTAGCAGCTATTTTACCATGAAGGGCTGATTCACACAGTCTCCTCTTAACAGTTGTTCTAGAGATGTGTCTGCTGCTAGAACTCTGTGTGGCATTGACCTGTTCTCTAATCTGAGCTGCTGGTAACCTGCGATTTCTGAGGCTGGTGACTCGGATGAACTTATCGTCCGCAGCAGAGGTGACTCTTGGTCTTCCTTTCCTGGGGCGGTCCTTATGTGAGCCAGTTTCTTTGTAGCGCTTGATGGTTTTTGCGACTGCACTTGGGGACACTTTCAAAGTTTTCCCAATTGTTCGGACTGACTGAGCTTCATTTCTTAAAAGTAATGATGGCCACTTGTTTTTCTTTACTTAGCTGCTTTTTTCTTGCCATAATACAAATTCTAACAGTCTATTCACTAGGATTATCAGCTGTGTACTGTATCCACCTCCTGCACAACACAACTGATGGTCCCAACCCCATTTATAAGGCTTGAAATCCCACTTATTAAACCTGACAGGGCACACCTGTGAAGTGAAAACCATTTCAGGTGACTACTTCTTGAAGCTCATCAAAGAGAATGCCAAGAGTGTGTGTAGCAGTAATCATAGCAAAAGGTGGCTACTTTGAAGAACCTAGAATATAAGACATATTTTCAGTTGTTTCACACTTTTTGGTTTAGTATATAATTCCACATGTGTTAATTCATAGTTTAGATGCCTTGAGTGTGAAGCTACAATATTCATAGTCATGAAAATAAGGACAACTCTTTGAATGAGAAGGTGTGTCCAAACTTTTGGTCTGTACTGTATGTCAAAGGTCGAGATATCTTACAGAGAAGAATGTTGAAAGCAGATGCTGCAGCCACACTGTTCAGAGCATCTAATGGAAAATGATGGCAAAGGAAAGGTTGCTGTTGCTAAACGGATCAAAGCTCAGCAGGTAAGAACACTTCCTTGTTGCAAAACTACATTAAATATCGGCAGTTATTCTTAATAATAAAAAATCCAAAATTATTTGATTAATAATAATAATAATCCGAAATTCTTGTTATTAAAATAAGATAATTACATGCGCATACAATACATTTAAATAATGTCCCTCTAATGATTCTAATATTGCTCCATGCTTAGCAGCAGGGTTTACTGTAACCCTGGATTTACTGTATCTGATCTGGTCCGGTCCGGTCCGGCCTGATCCGAACCAAAAGCAGATCGTGCAATAAAAGCCAGTGATAGATGTCCAAAACAACTCACTCTGTGAAAGTTAAACCAGTTAAACTGCTTCACTTTTCGTTTCATGCATCCAGATATTTTCATGTTTTGTTCTACAGTGGGTGAGTTCACTGAGTGCAGCGAAACTATACTTGTTGATTAGTTTGGTGCATTTAATGTTTAATTGCTCGGTTTGTAATACCTTAGTTCATGTATACAGCCCAGTAACTGAACTAACTGATCTAATATAAACAATAGATAATATATATGTGTATATATAAATATATATGTGTATTTATTGATATAGTGAGATCTAGTCTTTTTTAGTGAATTATTTTGAAAATCCGGATGTTGTGCTCGTACTGTTTCCCGTTGGTGAGACATGATTCATGCATGACTCCGGCCAAGCTGACTTTCTTCTGACTCTGCTGCGTCTCTCTCTGATGGTGACTGACATATATCTAAAGGAAAATCAGATTCTTTGCTACTGTCTGTGTTGTCAGCCATTGTAGCAGCAGTCATTTTACGTGCTGTACCTTTACATCATAGAAGAGTAGTCTGGAAGTGCCTTTATAGTGAAATTTATGACCATATGTCTCAATAACTTGTCATTTCAGCGGAATGAATTTACTTTTTGAAATATTTTAGTAATGTTTTCTTTCCATAAATGTAATTCGATTTTTCATACAATAAATTCTATGTTACAGGCATTTTAATTTTTTTTTTTG